>VWZX01008606.1:869637-1429159 GCA_013399015.1 Galbula dea | reverse complement strand
GTAAAGCGAAGCACAAAATGTCTTCCTCTTTGCCATCAGAGATTCCCTACAAAAGACCTCCTTAACTGCAGGAATTCAAAGAAAAATACAATCCCTCCTCTCTGCCTTCACAGATTCCCTCCAAAAGTCTCTCCCTTTCCTCAGTAAATCAAAGGAGAAAGTTCTGCTGCCTTTACCCCTTCAGATTCCCTTCAAAAACTCAGCCTCACCGCAGTAACACAAAGCAAAAACTGTCCTCTTTTCCCTCTGAGTTTCCCTCCAAAACTTCTCCCTCACCACAGGAATTCAAAGGAGAACTCAATTCCTCCTCTCTTCCCTCAGATTCCCTCCAAAAAACTCTCCCTTACCTCAGTAAATCACAACAGAAATTTCTGCCTCCTTTTTGCCTTCAGATTCCCTCCAAAACCTCTGCTTCACCTCAGTAAAGCAAAGCCCAAAATGTCCTCCTCTTTGCCCTCAGAAATTCCCTCCAAAAGACCTCCCTAACCCGAGGAATTCAAAGGAGATTAGAATTCGTCTTATCTTCCCTCACAGCTTCCTTCCAAAAATCTCTCTCCTCAGAAAAGCAAAGCAGAAAATGTCCTCCTCTTTTTCCTCAGAGATTCCCTCAAAAAATAGCTCCCTCACCTTAGGAATTCAAAGGAGAATAGAATTCCTCACCTCTTCCCTCACAGCTTCCCTCCAAAAATTTCACCCTCAAATCAGGAACTAAAAGGAAAAAACCCTTCCCTGCTCCTCTCTTCCCAAAGATTCCCTCAAAAACCTCTCCCTTACCGCACCAATTCCATGCAGAAACCTCCCCTCCTCTTTCCTCAGATTCCCTCCAAAAATCTCTTACCTCAGTGTATCAAAGCAGAAAATTCTGCCTCCTTTATCCCCTCAGATTCCCTGCAAAACACCTCCCTCGCCTCAGCAATTCAGAGCAGAAATAAGTTTCCAGCACTTTTCCCTCACAGATTACCCTCCAAAACCTCACTCTCACCTTAGCAATTCACTGGAGAATTCCTCCTCTCTTCCCTCAGAGACTCCCTTCAAAAATCTCTCCCTTACCTCAGTAAACCAAGGCAGAAAATTCTGTCTCCTTTTTCCCTCAGAGATTCACCCCCAAAATCTCTCCCTTACCTCAGTAAAGCAAAGCACAAAATTCTGCCTCCTTTATTCCCACAAATACACTCCAAAACATCTCATTCGCTGCAGCAACTGACAGGAGAAAAAACGTCCATCTTTTTCCTCAGAGATTCCCTCAAAAACCTCTCCCTCAGCTCTGTTAATTCAAAAGGGAACAGAATTCCTCCCGTCTTCCCTCAGAAATTCCCTCCAAAACTTCTCCCTCACCTCAGCGATTCGAAGGACAATTCCCCCTCTTCTCTTCCCTCACAGATTCACTCCAAAAAGGTCTGACTCACCTCAGTAAAGCGAAGCAGAAAATATCTCCCTTGTTTCCCTCAGAAATTCCCCCTAAAACATCTCCTTCACCTCAGCAATTCACAGGAGAAACAGGTTTCCACCTCTTTCCCCTCAGAGATTCCCTCCAAAACTTCTCCCTCACCTCACCAATTCAAAGGACAATTTCCCCTCTTCTCTTTCCTCACAGATTCCCTCCAAAAAGCTCTCCCTCAAGTCAGCAACTGAGAGGATGAAAACCCTCCCTGCTCCTCTCTGCACAGAGACTCCCTCAAAAACCTCTCCCTTACCACAGCAATTGCATGCAGAAATCTCCACTCCTCTCTTCCCTCGCAGATTGGCTCCAGAACCTCTGCCTCACCTCAGCCATCCACAGGAGAAAAAGTTTCCAGAAGTTTTCCTTCAGAGATTCTCTGCAGGAGCAGCTGGGGCAGGGAAGTGTGTAACACAGTCATGCTTTCTGATATCAGGAATGGCTACCAGAAAGTTCTCAAGAGGAATACAAATAACAAAAATTAGGCAGGAAAGGTGATGAGAGAAGATAAAGAGTCGGGAGAATGGGTGAGGGCTGAGAAAATGTAAGGAGAAGAGGGACACAGCAGGCTGGCTGGCAGGAGGAAGTACACAGGCATCAAGAGCAGAAGCCAGCCACAAGCCTCTGCTTCACACAGCCCAGGAATCACAAGGTTCTATCCACAGTCTAATTCTCTTGGCATTAGCAAGAGAAACTGCTCCATTTTCAGAATGTTCAAAACTTAGCACTTCTCTACCAGCTCAACGAATTCCCTTAGCACTGTCTTTCCCCTCTGACCTGCTCTCAAATAATCTAATTTTTAAAAGGTTTTTTTGATTATTATCATTGTGTTTTTAACCAGGTGGTGTAAGCTCTCTTCTCAAAAGCATCACCACCACATGCAGCAGCCTGTCCCATTAAAACACTTGGCTTACAGATGTTGCTTTCTAGGATGTGGAAAGACTTCAATTACATCTTTTACTCCTTAAATAACTATCAGGATTCATTTAGTAGTTAAGTATATTGAGCAGCTAAGTGCAAAAAAAACCCCCAAAATAAACCCCCAAATCAAAATACTCCAACTCAAAGCAACAGAGTCAATTAGATCCCTGAAGAGAGTTACTCCCTAATTAGTAGTATTAGGTAGCTGCATATAGAACAAGATTTTTCTCTGCTGATTACAGATTAAACCAAACGCAATACTAAAGGTCAAACCTCAGAATTACTCTACACTGGCTCAGATCAGCCTTTTCTAGTAGATAAGTTGACTTTGAGATATCTTAGCAATAAACCATCCTTTGTGGCAGGTCCTGCCCAACATGCAAGCCCCTCCCCACCTCCCTTCCCCTGGGCATTTTACTGAATGAACATTGGCTTCTAGGACACAATTTACTTAAAAACATTTATTTTAGGCAAAATTAAACAGACATTTGAGATTACATAGAAATACAGTTTCCAATTGGATCACACAACCTTGTCATTAAAAATGCACTGCTGTGTTGACTGAAGCATTTCTGGATGGATTGACCAGGTATGTGTTACTGAGCCATGCCATCTGCAGTCAGCTATCATAAAAATCAGTAACGAAAAAGGTATCTTAAAATGTGCAAATATTATCTTAGTGTTACCATTGATAATAAATGACCACTAAATAGATGCTTATTATGTAAAGCTTTTTTAAAGTACAATAAAAATACAAATTCTATTTGTTAAAAAAGGCCATTGCTATGGCTACTAAACATCCTCATTATACAAATTCCAAAATACTATATGACAAACAAAATTATAAAGACTTTTTTCTTTATGAAACATATACTATTCTATTTGTTAGTGATTTTGTATATTTTTAATATATATATATTTATATATAATACTCTATATGAATGCTGAACACAGAACAAGAGAGAGAGGAAGACTCCTGTAATGTAGGACATGAAGGGCCCCATTCAGCACAGCACCTGAGCATATGTCAAACCCAGCAGAGGAAGAATCCTATTCCTTTCAGTGGAGCTCAAAGGTATATGCAGAAGTACTTTGTTGAAAAAGGCATAAAGATATACCTGTGATGATGTATTTGCAAAATGCATCTTTTTTTGGGTGTAAACTGCAACTGTTAAGGATAAAACCATCAGTATCTCTCGTGAAAAAAGGGAAGAAAAAAGCAAACACAAAAAACCAAACCCCCAAACCTTGTATTTTGGGGTTTTCCACATCTGCATGTTTTGAGGGGAAACTATTCAAGAGATTTTGAGTTGAACTAATGGGGGGTTTGGGCATCAAAACACTGATAACATTTTGCTGAGATAGGTTTAAGAAGGTATTTTATTGCTTATGCTGAAGATTAATGCAGAGTATGCATAGACAGGTCAGCATTTGACTCACCAGCAGCTGAACATTTTGCTATGCACTGTAACATGAACAACCAGTGGGCATGAAGGACCCACTAACTTAAGACTAAAATTCTTGCAGCAAGCTTCAAAATCATAGTTAAGACAACATTTTGCAGACAGTGCAAAAAGGACTCAACAGAGTCTGACTGGAAACACTCAGGTGTTGAAAGTCACTTACACAACTGAGCCCAGCAAATGGAGTGCTGCTTATACACCAGATTACAGAAACTCCTAAGTAAATGCCAGACCATAATCTCCTTTTTAAATTATGGTTGTCATGTAATGAATAGCAAATCACACACATTTTACAGCTCAGCTCTGAAATATCTAAACAAAGGGCAGTTGCTTTTGTCCATTCTGCAATTTAGCAGATCTTCAAGGCTCATTAAATGCTCATTAGCATACTCACAATTTGTTAAGTTTCTACAAGAGGAATTAAGGACCTAAAAACTTCTGGATTTTATCAACTAATAACATATATATAGCATAGTAACTATACACAGTAACAGAAATCAATTCCACAGCATCCAGATTTACCTTTTAAGCATATGTTGATGGTTAGTATTTTCTGCTTTTTTTCCACTGCAGTTTGGATTTGTTTTCTGTACTAGATATTAATCATTTTACTGCTTGACTATTAAATAATAGTATAAAAGCATAATTTCAAAGTGCTGTCAGGTAAAGTATTATGTAGAAATCATGCTTGCATGGCTGTATGAGCTTCCTGAAGAACTTCTCCAGGCTAATAGTCATAAAGCATAATAAACTTGGGCCAAAATGGGAGAGAAAGAAACACAACAGCATCATTTTAATTCATATTTCAGAAACAAAATACAGCTTTTTACATTTGTACAGAGAAAGACTGGGACTAAGTGGGATTTTTTTTTACAGATGCAAATGTCACAAGAGTTTACATGTTGAAAAGAAGCAGTTTTTGGCACATGGATAATATCTGTGAATAGGTGTTCAGGATTAACAAAAAAACCCCAACCAAACAAACCAACCCAACCCAACACTGTTGGAACTTCACATTTAGTTTCTTGGCATCAGCACCTGCTGTCCAGTGGATCAAGACAAAACACTGTGCCTTCAAGAGTTAATCCCATTTTGAACCCCTCCTGCAATAAAACAAGACATAGTTAATAAAAAGGAAAGTGACTGCTGAAGGATTAAGATCTTTCTTTCTAAAAAACATCTACATTTCAGCTTATCTTTAGGCAGATAAACCCTAAGGGTGCTTCAGAGTGAATTCACAGATACCTCCATTATTTGGTCAGCTGATTTTTACTGAGTCTTAGTGCTTAACTTCTAAAAGGATGCATCTTGCACAACAAAACCAATACAGCATGTATATGAAATGAATAAAATGTGATAAAAATATTGACTATTCATATACACTGGCTGATAGAAAAACAGACAAGCTTGACTTGCATCATGTTGCTCCTCAATAACACTCAACATGATTTCTAAGCAGGAAAGATTAGGGCTACATGAGCAAAGAGTTTATTATACTTACACTTTAAAGATCCAGATAAATCATGCACATTGTTACTAGTACCAGGTGTCTCCTACATTCAGTAATCCCTTATCTTAGAGGTAAGTCCACCAAGAAGTGGACTCAGCCACATCTCAAGAGGTTTGTGCTGAGTGATGTTGACAGGTAAATGCTTTACAGCCCTGCTGCCATCTCAGCTTCCCTAAAAAGGCAACTCAAATCACACTTGCCCTACTGTGAGTTCCAAAGGCAAGTAACTCAGTGAAACAGAATACAATGGTCTTTAGACTAAAGTGCCAAGAATTTCTTTAGAAGGTTGGATCAATATTCCTCTTCTTACTCACATTAGTTTGATTCACAGAAACACCAACTAGATGCTACCACCTCCTCTACTGAAGAGAAAGTCATTCCACAAGTATCTGTGTTTGGGTTACAAAATGTACTTAGCTTATACCTGTTCCAAAATAACAAAAACACTTTTAATACAGGGAAAGTTCTCTTGTTTTTGTTCCTCTTTTTGCTTTGTAAGTAGCTTGACTTCCAAGCAAAAAGTCACCTCTGAGTCAAGAAAATTTCACTTGTTAAGTGACTGTAAAGCTATGAGCAACTGGAAACAAGGGCTCTGAATAGAAATGCCAGGAAAACATCAACTCCTGTGGCAGCTGTCACACTGTTCAGTTCAGTGTGGTCTTAACACACAGTTCACTTCGAGAATGCTACTGGTATGCTACAAAATCAATAATGTTTGCTGTCAAGAAGCAAACATCTTGTAAACAAAATAAATCTCTTTCTAAAGCAATCTGAACTGGGATTAGGCATAAGCCCAAGCCTTTTCTCATCATGCACAGCAGCACCTCAAGAGCATACCTTTTGGTTTTCAAAGGCAAATCCCAAGTCAAACCAGCTGAATGGCAAACAAATTGAAAGCACAGGCTAGAGCCTGAAAAGGTATGAATGTTTAATAACCTCACCAGCTACTGCCATCAGAGGAGTAATGCTGAGAAACAGAAACAAACTTTCTGGCAATTGTTACTAAATAATCTGTGATGTTGCAAATAAAATCTGCATTTTCCTACAGGCAGAGATCCATACTATGGAATGATGAGCCAGTAGCAGTCCTGTGGTGTAAATCTCCTCCAACTGTTTGCCCTACCTAGCTGACATGGTACTGCCAAAGGTCACTGGTGTACATTTGACTCTTTTCTCTTTTTGTCTTCTCTGTGTTTTGCTGAAGGCTAACAGGAAGAGCATTCAATGCAACAAAAAAAATTAAATATTTCAAGCAAACAGTAACTGCAGTTCCAAGTCAAACACACCCTGTTATGAACAGACACTGTTCATTTACCCAAAGGATAGCACTAATTGATTTAGCTGCAGACAAAGGAGGAATGCTGACACAGAAGAGTTCAGAGAATTAGCACCTCAATCTAGCCTGTTAAATTGTAAACCCTGTAGCTACAGACTGTCTGAACTGCTAACCTTCTGAAGTATTTAAAGGCTGCTTCCAGTTCTGAATTTTCCAGTTCTCTTTTTTTCTGGCTAGCTAAGAGCAAATCAGATGATGCATTGTATAGAAGAACACACACCTCTTCTCTTGAGGGCACTGCTCTTAAGGTGATCATGTGGGGAGGTTCATTTTTGGTTTATTCCTTACAAACTGATATTTTGTCACTTATCACTTAGCTTGTGTTTGCTATGACTTTACTGGGAAGTATTTCTGCTTTCTTGAGAACACTGATCTCCTTCAGCTTTCCTTCTGCAACCTCAGTCCAGATCACCTTCCCTCCTCCACTTAGTCCTGCTCCTCCTCTTTAAGGCTTTTTGCTTTTGAATTTTTCTTTTTCAACTTAAATTTTTTTCTTGGCTTTTTAAATATTCTGTTCTCAGTTGCACACCTGAGAACTCACCTTCAGCTTCTCTTACAGGCAGAATTGATAAGGAAGTAAAACCTAGCAGTCCAGTGTCAGGAACTGCAGTGCTAACACATGCATACTTACAAATGGCTCATGCACACAGAACATGACACTTCAATGTTCACCTCTTAAATCACACAAACCCCACTCTCATCAAATACCAGGTACTACAGTTTCAAGTAGGCTGAAACTTCCATGCCAATCACAGGGTTAAAAAAAGCCCAACAAAGAGGACACCAAGGCAATCTCAATAGCTGTCTGGGCATTTCTCAGATTTTAGAAGAGGGTAAAATCCAATTTTTTGTCTTCATGGCTATTTAAGTTAAGGACAAGAAGTGTGTAGGAGTATAAACAAAGCAAAAGAGCTGTATTTTCCTCAAGCAACAGTCCCATTTAATTAATTGCAGCCCTCATAAAAGAAAAACCAGAACATCCTTGTCCAGCAGACTCTTTGGCCAAGTGACTGCAATCAACTTGCCAAAGATCAGGAAAGCACAGACTTCAGATCTTCCCCAGCCATCTCCATTCCCAATTCCTCAACTTTTGTAAAGTAATTCCAGATTCTTAAATAATTTTTGGAATCTCTCAAACTACACTTTGGTAGATACATGATAGAATTAAAAAGTCTAATCAGTTGTAGCCAAGCAAACCCTGGGAAGAAAAGGTTTTGAGAGAAGATTCTCCTGTATGTCCAAGACACAGTTGAACTGTGATTAATGCAGATAATAGAATTGGGATCCTCTGCTGCAGCTCTCACAGCAGTACAGAAAACCCTGTGAGCTTTATGTCCACTTTCAGGAACACACTTTATCTATACATCAGAACTGTAAGTCTCTCAAATCTCATGGCTCCTACTTGAAGCTGCTCTATGACTATTACAGTACCCAACATACAGCATATGCCTACTACCCTAGACACTCCAAAATCCACCATTTGCAGCTGTAATAATAATGAAGTCACTTGGAAAGACTGAGCAGATTATAAATTATGATTTTTATCTTTTTTTGGGGGTAAGGAACTCCATTAATGTGCTAGGCAGAGTATTTTTTCTTTTAAAGTGACACATGTAGTCAGCACTTGGTACACATTACATACTATATATACATAAAATGCAACATTAATTGTAGCACACAGCATTTCAAACATTTTGCCTTGTGAAATTCAGACAGCTTCTAAGAACATGTGCTATCAGCATTAACCCACTGTCTGTTCCTTAAATAATGTGTTCTATGCCCTTCCTGGACTTTAAAGGTTCAGGAAACAGGAACTCATGTGGAATGTCAGAATCATGTCAGAAAATCTCTCACACCTGCTGATTTTCAGAGAATGCAGGAAAAAAAAGCCATCCCCTGGCACTGGACAGGTGTGGAAACAGGAATGGGTATGAAGTGTGTATCAACATTGTGCCTTAATTCTGTGTTCACATCCCCAAGATGATAGGTCAAGTATCCTTTTCAGTTTTCAAGATGATTTAACACAAGCACTGACCATCTTAGTTACCCAGAAGAATGGTATTGGGCTAAAGGATGTGATTGGTCTCTTAAAGACAGGAGTAAAGCTTCTTTTTACTACAAAAGTAATCCCAAACCAACCCCTCTTCCAAAACTCCCACTTTTTTGGAGTCTGTAATAAGATGTGAGCAATTCTGGTTAAAACTAGCAAGAGAGAAAGAACTTGCATGGTATTAGAAGACCAATTTGCCAAAGTCAACTTTATAGCTCTGAGGTTAACTCACTTATCACTTCCCAGTGACTTGACTCAAGGAGATGAAGTCAGCACAAACCCAATGAAGCAATGATAAATTTACAGGTCTCTGAGAAGATAATTTAGAGGGCTGAGCATAACTTATTTCAGATGGAAAGATAACAAGCCTACTGACTGCTTCAGGGTGAGCAGGGAGAAGGGTTTACAGCTTCTGGAAGCTTTATGATATCAACTACCTTGAGATTTTAATAAGTTATAGCAGCTGTTGCTGGTATGATTCATGATCCAGGGAAACTTCCCCTCACTGCAAGATTTCTGGGAAAACAGAGAGATTCATTTTATTAATGGCTGGATACAGTCAAAATAGAGAAGATGAAAATGTTTTAGCATAAAGGGTGGAGGGAAACAGGAGGTTGGAAAGTCATCAGAGAGAGGCCTCAGCTGTAAAAGCCACATCTCAGCATGTTTTTTGAGCTCTCCAGAAAGACCACAGGATCAAGGAATGCCCTGAGTTGGAAGGGACCCACAAGGACATTCAGTCAACTTTTGCCTATGGACAGAACAACACCCAAAATTACACCATGAGCCAGAGAACCTTGTCCAAATGCTCTTTGAATTCTGTCAGGCTTGGCACTGTGACTGCTTCCCTTGGGAGCCTGCTCCAGTGCTCCACCACCCTCTGGGTGAAGAACCTTTTCCTAATTCCCAACCTAAACACTCCCTGGCACAGCTTCATGCCATTCCCTTGAGTCCCTTAACTCATCACCATAGTAGACCAAGAAATGGATTAGAAAGACCTTAAGGGTGAAATCTGGATCCTTACTAAAGTTTAAGCACAAAAGTGTTCCCCCAGAGGTCAGGGAACTGATCTCATTAAGTCCAGAATACTGGATGCAAAGGAAAAGTACCAACTATTTAAGAGTCTATTCTCCAACACCTCTTCTGCTGTGCCTCCCTCTCCCACTTTGCTCACACATCACCTCCCAAGGCAGGCATACACCAAATAGCTCTTCTGCAGACTGTGGCATGTTTGCTGAGTCATCTGACAGAGCTCTACACCTCCTGAGTGGAGGATAAGCTGATTTAACACTCTCTGACAATAAGTTTAAATTTTGAACTATTAGATGTGTTCACAAACAACTCACCTTTCCTTGTTTAACACATTTAAATAGATTTAAACAGACATTTACTAAGACTCAGGCTGTACTCTTGATAGTGTGAAGGTAACAGCTTCCTTCATTTTGCATTCCAGAGAAGGACAGCAGCCTGTATTTTTCTTTCCTGTTTCTTAAGATCAGATTTCCCACAGCACATTACATGTTCTGTGCTTTTACCTTTTGTAGCACCCATCTGACACTCCTCCTTACAGGTTGTATATCTAGCAACTGTTGACTTCTAGCACAACTCTTTTCTGCTCACTGCAAACTTTTTACACAATTATTTCCAAATCAAAATGCATTCACAAATGTGATTGCACTGACCAAAAATCTGTCTATCAAAGGTTTTGCTTACACCATTTCACTAATGACAATTTTAATAATGGAAACTGGAGATTTCACTAGTACACATGGAAGAGAAACAGCAATGAAAATAAAGGCTTAGTATTAGCAGCTGGTAATGCAGAGCTGTCCCTGCCTTAAAAGTTGTAGACCTCTGAAGATTAAAATGCCTCAGACTTACAGAGTTGGATATATAAAATACAGATCTTAAACTTTGATGTATGTCCACACAGATACATAAAAATAAAAGCACCAGACATGAACACATGCACACACTTCAACTGTAAAGGCTTTAAATACCATGGTTAAAATATGATATACCAACCATCGCTGACGCTGAGCACCCAGGAAAGCACAAGAAGAAAAAAAAAAAAAGAGAGAGATATTAGGAAAAACAAGTTTTCTACCTGTATTTTGCACCAACCACCTAATAAATTAACTGCACACAGCTGTTCTTTTGGCCCAAGTTAGTTGCCTTTGTCAGCTTTTCACTTGTTCTCAAGTGTAGTTTACATGAATGAGTTTTGTGCCAGCATAAAGACACTCTAAATAATTACCAGTGGAAATGTCAAGGTATTCTAAGACTGATATGCTTGACTTTCCAACTGTGAGAATAGTTTATCAAGCACCCAAGAGAGCTGGAAAACCCCAAAACCTGTATGTGAAGGGAGGAATACCTGACCAGTGCAATATTCTTTGTCACAGGGCACAGTAATACCCTATGGTTGCACAGAAATGTTATTGGTTGGTTGTTATTTTGATCAAGAGAATACAAATGATATGAGTTTTTCATTTTATGACTTCAAAAAATCTTGGCTAAAGACTTCTGCTCTTCCATTTACTGATGGTTTATGAAGAGACAGCCCTTTTCAGTCTTATATGCTAAGGAGTCCTAATTTTGTCAAAACATTCCCTGTAATAACCAGAACTCTTACTGTGTGACATGAGGCTATCTTGATAGGGTTCTTCCCAGCAGCCACAGATGCTACAATATACTTTTTCCCCAAAATGGGCTATAAAAAATGGCAACATTGCTATAGATCAATGTGAGGTGCTAAAAGATTTGGGTTTTCTTCTAAAAGGCTTGGTAATACCAGTGTAGCACTCACAAAGCACAAGCATTTTTACAGGAATTGCCAAGGAGCCAGTTTTGGCTTTTAGCTGCTCTCTAAACTTCTAAGGGCAAGAGTACAGGTGAGCAAGAACCTAACTTGACAGTGTGTGGAGTTTGCCATTGGCACCATCCTAAACTGACAGGGAAAATAAAATTTTACCATGATTCAGAATGAAGAACTCTTACTCAGGGAAATTAAATGGCATTTAAATCTTATTTCAGCCATTTTGAAAATCAGGCAGGAAAGAGGATCTGAAGGAGCCCAAGATCTAGCTCACTTGGACTTTGTGAGCTCATGAGATACCAGAGGACTGGAAGCCCTGGGAACATTTTCTGCTGAGGAGCCAGGATCCTAGAAATTTAAGTTCCCAGTATTTTTAGCCTTCCAGTTTGCTGGCAGTCTGCTGAAAAAATAAACAGACAAGCAAGCTGGCAAGGAGCTAGCAATTTGGAAAGTCTGGCTGAAGATTTATTCCAAAACTTGAAGGCTTCCTCCTAGAACTGCTTCAAAACTGGGTCAATAACTGAACAGTTACTGTTGAGTGTTTCACAACAAGCATTTCCTGATAAAATACACATCAGTTAAGAATTCTTGAATTAATTCTCAATAGCTTAATTGCCCAGAGTGCCATACTCCACTAGGGTATTTTTAAAGGCAGCAGAAAACTGCCATGACTCCTTAGGCATGGACTTTGCCTATGCCAACCAGGCTGATGCCACTGAGGGAAAGATGAGGGTATATGGGATGGTGCCAAGTGCTGCAACTGAAGAGCAGCCAGACCACTGTAGCTGTAGGGCTCTCTTCCAGCTCACTCAGTCCCTTCCTAGGCAGAAGTACCAGTATCCATTTTGATTATACTGCTGAGAAACCCTAAACTAGTGCAGGTGTCCATCTAAGGATCTTCAGGCAAAAGCAAATTCCAGCTCAAACACCATGAGATGTACTTACAAAAGGAATAGCCTCAGACAGGATTTTTCTCTATGTATTTGCACATGCAGCCTGTGTGTGCATTTCCTGAATGATGTAAATATGAATTTCAGGAACAGTCATACAGGCACAGCAAGTGTGTAACTGTTAACTCAGTACTTACCTGCATCTCATCTAGTTTGGACTGAATGTCTGGAGGGAAATCTCCTGCTCCACAGCTAAAAGGGTCAAAAGGTTCTGCTCCAAAAAGGTCTCTCTCTGGAACAACAGAAAAGTGAGTCACTGACAGAAAAGGCATGGCCTACAGCAACAGTGCTTTGAAAAAGTCAGCCTCTAACTCCTTACAAGCTGACTAATAGCACCTTCAGACATGCAAGTGATGAACCACGACCTTTAACATCCAAATTTGAAAGCTAGCTCTTGATTAGGGTTGGGTTCCCCCCACTCCCCACCAAAGTAAACCACCAACTTCTGTTTAAGCCTCTCCTTAGCCTTCATTTCTGCTTGTGGCTTCTAGAGGAATTTTAGGGATCCAAGGAGAAGAAGTTGCACTTTGAGGAGGGCATCTCCTACCTAAGTGTGCTCTGGACTTGATGTGCAGAAAGAGTTTCACAGATGAGGAGGGAACAACTGGAGAGCAGTTGTTCTATTAAAACTTCACATTATGCCAAAAACATATCCTTGCAAACAAAGTAGCCTTCATGTCCCTCATCTGCCACTTCTCACCATCAGGTTAAGGAGGGTTTTGTAAAGACAAGCAACTACTCTTACTCACAGGAGGTAAGACCTTCATTTGACAGAGCTTCTCAGTGCACAGCTGTAAGGAACTACAACTACTTGGTTTCAAATCTAGGGTCACTAACCCTAAAATTCCACTAAATCTACAACCATAAATAGAATGACTGCAAGTTTCTCTCAATACCATAGTTTCACACTTTGTCTTAACTGTAGCATGTTTTCCAGTGGTGAGGGGTTTTGTTTTGTTACCCTATCTCCTAACTTTCATGGCTGTCCAGCAAGAAGATGATAGATAAAACAATGTTTGCATAAAGAATAAAAGGGGCTACTAGCATCTCTGACATGACTTGTTAGTCTTGTGGTTAAGCACAAAATTGTTCCCTTAACATCCAAGATATGGAAGCTGACAACTGACTACTTGACAGAAAAATCCCATATTGCAGCCTTACCAGTCCTGTTGTCAATGCTCAAGGACATGCCTGTAGCTAAAGAGATGTCTTTATCTTGGCATCCCTGGAGTCACAACTCTAGACCTGTACTTGTCTAAGCTCTTTAACATTTATTGTGCATGTCAGTCCCTGTGGGTTTTGACCTGATCAATTAGGTGTTATCAGGCTGCAGGAGAAGCATTTTTAAATAGGTAGCAGCTGCCAGCACTCACTCCCCTAACAAAGCAGAGAAACAAGCAGGAACTTGATTAATTACCCATTTCAAAAACTGTGGCTAAAGAGCTACAAACTGTCACATGGGAGCAGGAGATGGCCCAGACTGGAGAGACTTATTCCAAAAGCCACTTGAGCCAAAATAAAATCCAGCCTTTCCTGGCAGAGGCAGACCACCTGCATGCAAAAGAAACTTTAACTGGACAATCTGATGTCAAAATTAGGATCTGCCTTCTCCCTTGCCTCTTTCACAGCCAAAATGGGTCTGGCTCCAGTATAGCCAGTGTCCTTATGTGCTCTGATGCTCCTACTATGTAACCTTCAGATGTGCAGCAGCTTTTCATTTTCAAAACTAACTTCTACTGGGCAAAAAGTGATTATGCATTATGCTCCTCTTAAATCTATTTGTTTGTTATGTAGTTCTATCTTCTTTCAACTTTTTTCTTTTCACCCTCAAAAAGGGCTCACAGCTTTCTGGGTGGTCAGACAGTTAAAAGCAGCCAGTTTCAACACCAAGCCTCATCAAACATTCAAGGAACTTCTTTTAGGGAAAAAAAAAAACCAGTACAGAACACAACTCCTGCATTTCTTAGTACTGAAATACCACTTAGCACTACTTTTGCAAGCAGTTACTTTGTCCATCAGGCTGGATATTCCTCTCACTCATTCCTTATTATTGGCCTTTTCTTAATGGCAGCATTTCTGAGCTCATTAGCAGGAGAAGAGCAGAAGTTTTAGCTCTTTTAATGTCACCTGCCTTCAGGTGAAGGATCACCAGCTGAAAACATCCATAGTACAAAAGCTTTTCTGCATTTAAAATATGTCTGTTATGTGAGATATTGCATTGCTAAGAGTCAAGGAGGGATAAAGTTCCATGAAATATTTTCAAAGGCATCATCAGTATCTTTCTTTTGAACAGAATAAGCTGAAGAACATGTGGAAATTGGACAAATACTAAGGTAGTCACTGCATGGGATCTCCATAAGCTTATCTGCCAGTGTTCACTCCACTGTTCAGAGGGGGGGCTCCTTTTTAGCAGCAATGGGATAAATCAGTAATTTTTTATTTCAGGCTAGAGTATTTGCATGAAGATTAACCATAAGAAGACTATCTTGCCTGGCACACTCCCCAAAATAACTGTACCATGGGGAGGCATTTCTTTCTCCAATACTCAGCAAGCAGGAAACCTTTGAAAATGATCCTTTCAAACACCACACAGAAGTTCCTTTTCCTTCCCCATTCCTATCTAGATGGAGAATAAACTCACAGCTTGGGAAATCAAAACTCAAAAGCCCTAAAATGCTGAAGTTCTGCACCTGCAACTCAAACCACAGAAAGACATGAACAGGTAATAAATTCTTGTTTCTGTCATCTGTCTGACATTCAGGACAAGCAACCTGCATCCTAAACTCCAAATTAGCAGATACTAAACAAACCTTTAATTAAAAATAAATTCTGCTCTTTAAAGATAACTCACAAGAACATTTGCAATCTCTTACTCAAATCTGCAACATCCTATCCAAACATCATGCCATTTTCTCCTCTAAGTAGGTGAAACCAATCTGCTTGCTGCCACTGACATACCCAGTAGTGAGCAGACATTTACTGAGAAGCTATGTTGGTGTATTGCTGAGTAAGAATGTCAAGAAATCTACTCCCTAGGTAACAGGCAGAGGAACCTCACCTAGAGAAATGGAGCAACTGAGGTTGACACTTGGCCTTTCTCCTTGTTTACTGCTGAACATGATAAAGGTGAAAGTTACAAAAATGACAGAATCCAACAAAATCACCCTGTAATTTCATACAAAATGATGGAAAAAAACCCACTCAAGTGCAGTAGAAAGTAGAAATAAGACCATGAAAAGATGACTTCAGACTCCAAACATCAGCTCTTCTTACTTGTCACCTCCCTCACTTGTATTGGAGAAAGAAATGCCACTGGCAGCAATAACACCATATAAACCAACCTATTACTGTACATTATATTAGAGTACTGGAACATTAGACAGCTTGAATGGGGTTCTTATGGGATCTGAACTTTCTCATCTGAAACAGTAAGTCCTTGTTTGATTACAAAACTTTCCTCTTCTGTTTCAAATTACACTCTTGAAATATGCCCAACTGTGCTGACAGCTGATGAATGCCACAATTCTCAACATATAAAGTACCATGATGTAGACTGAAAGAGAAGGGACCAAAATCATAAAGACCACTAAGTATTTCTGCAATCTCCCTCCACAGCACAGAGCACACTGAGCAGCACAGAGAATTCAGACACTGACTGCCAAGTCTCTGAACTACATTAATTTACTGCAAATGAATGAAATGTAGAAGGTAACTACTTTCAACAGAACATATGACTGAATAAGCCACTTATTTACAGTATTTTCTAGATGACAAAATGCACAGTGCTGGAATTTTCAAGCTCATTCAGCACTGAGTGCTGATTCCTGCAAGATTTCTAGCCACAATTTCAACAAAACTGAAGTAGGACAATAGCTAAAAAAACCCCAAACAACAAAAAAAAGGAACTTCTGATCCTGTAATTCAAATTATTATTTTTGAAGCTGCATTTGGAGATTGATTTTATGGCATTGTCTGTAGTTTTAGAGGAACAAATTTGAAAAGACAAAAGGAGCTCTTGGAGGAAGTGTCTTTTGAATTATCCCAGCAATGGAACTGGAAGTATGGCATTGGGGAAGACATTCACTGACTTGAGTTTTACAATGCACAGTTGTGCACAGCTCTCATTCATACCTGAAAACTCTACCTATTAGCAGCATTCCCCAGAACAGGCAGAAACTCTTCAAATATGGTTTGATATGGTGGCAGGCAGTAACATTAATGTTCTTTATCCATACTAAAACAGGCATCAAGAAGAGAAGATACTGTGCACAGACTAGCATTTCTACAGCCTCTTAACACACTCTGTGTGTACTCTGCTCTTCTCTCCCCCAAGGGATTTCCACAGCTAGTGAAAATACTCTGTGGTCTCCTAAAAGACTTCCAGTGAAGCCAGGAACCTTACCCTAGGCTGCTTTCAAAGCTCTGGAAAACAAAATTGCCACTTTAAATCATCTTTGGAAGATCTTTTAGGAGTGGTTCACAGATCTGGGGAGGTTCATCAACTATAACTGAAAACCAAAGCTGTAGATGATATGGCAAGTAGTATTAAAAACAGCATTCCAAGACAGTCTGTATCTTGAGGGCTTTCTTCACCTCTCTCTTCTGCATCATCATCACCATACTTACTCCATACATGTCTTCCTCTGAAATGTAGGACTTAGATGCTACAACTGTGGCTTGACAAGGAAAGAACTTACAGGAAGTTAAAAGTATTTCTTGCAGTATAAAAAAGATACTGTAAAAGAAAAGCCAAGTTAAACTCCCCAACCAAACTCCTTCAAACTGGTCTACAGAATAGTTTCAGCAGGTAAATAAACTGAGCTGATAATGGAACCTGGCAGCAACATTGACAACTTTGGGAAGGTGGTATAAAAATGAAATGGCATCATTGAAGGTGACTGACAAAAGCTGTTATTTGGCTTTTCATGCAAAATGTACACAAGTCTTTTACAGAGGCTTATTAAAAAATAATGTAAGGAAAAAAAATAGGTCAGTTGTTCCAAAACTTACTGATCTCTGTAGATCTACTGGGTACTGGAGGAGGCTGTGTACCATTGCCAGTAGGTGTTGATGATTGAGGGGATATGGGAGAAAAGGGAACCATATCAAAGATGTCAGTGGAGGGTGATTTAGGTGTCACACTGCCTGCCTACAATAAGGACAATAAATATTAGGGCAATCATTTCACAGGAAGAAAGATCACAACACTGAATTTTTCAGCATGCAGATAAAAGCCACATTCAAAAATAACAAAAAAAAGGTAAAAATAATCATCAGCATGCAAAACCCAGCCCCTGACACCAAGCAAATGGCATTTGCAGTTCAGAGTCTGAAACATGCTAAAACTCTCCAATCCATAAGCAGCAGCAGCATTGTAATTTTCCCATGTTGAGTCCATCTGGTATAGCCAGAAACATAACACAGTTCAACCTGAAAAAGCTGGTGAGGAGCAGTTCTCTCTTGCAGAATTAAGGATACACACAATGCTCACAAGACCCTGGTAAGGTAAGGCTGCAACAACAATATTCTACACTCTGGATTGCACAGAACAAGTAGNTTGATGTCCTTCCCTGTCCATCCAAGGCTCCTACATATTCCTCATTTCCTAGTTCTTCCTTACATGATCCACTTACTTGACAACCTAAAAAATGCTGGTGTAATCAAGGCTTCAAATATGCCTTTTGATAAGTAACCACCTAGACATGTAATACACTGAATATTAACATCTGAAATAAAACCTCTCATCCTTGAATGTGAAATAGGGGAGATTTCATTAGTAAGGCCCAGGAATTTGGAAGGTTTCAAAAGACATATTGGATAAGCAAAGGAACTCCAAATCCAACAATTACTCTGGTTCTAGAGCCATATTTATCTTTAAATGATTTATTCCTCCTCCCATCAGTCCCACTACTTTGGGACACAACAACTGAGGCACAGTCACCTTAGAATAAACTGAACACCAAAGCCAGAATGATGCTGAAATAGATTAAAACTGAGATTGACAAGCTGAAGGCAAAATACAGATGCAAAACTAGTTTGCCCATTAATGCTATTACTCAGTACAAACCCTCTACAACCTGTGTATTAAAGAGCATTGCTGGTCCATGTGAGTTTCATGAAGCTAAAGCTTCTTTTGGGATGCTACTTTCTTTAGTGCCTCTGCTGCAGCAACTGAAGCTGCTCTCTGACAGCCACATATATCTCAGCCAAGGCTCTAAGTAGCCCTGAACTATCTCTGTTTCTCTCTGAGAAGGAAAGGATATTGATCCACAGTCTTTCACTGAATACACTACTAAAAGAGAAAACTAGACCCTGAGGTCCTTAATTTCCTTTTCTTAAAGAGTTTTGAACTCATTTTTAAAGTTTGGATTAAGATATCTCTTAACTGTTCAGTATCTAAAAAAAAAGGTAAAATAATAATAATAAATAATAAAAATAATAAACCACATTTAACATGCTGCTTTTTTGCTTGTTCTTCCATTCAAACCAAATATTCTCTCAGTCATGTTATTCCCTGGCAAGCCCACAGCTGAATTAACTTCCTCAAATAATTTTTAAAGATCATTTCTACACTCTTCCTGAGCTCAGCATAAGTTAGCATTGCAATTGCAAAGCTCAACTGTTGTGCAAAAATGTCAGTGCATAGTGTTCAGACACAATAGGCTCTTGTTACCCTGCATTAACCTCCTGGTGTCTTTGTGCAGTCAGAGCACCAGGATCATTTAAGTCAGGGAGACTGCTGGATGTCATCTGTTCCCACTCAAAGCAGAGCAATGGGTGTGCTTGACTCAAAGTAAACACAGAATAATTTGATATCTCTTTCTTGAGATAAACAAACCCCTCTCTGACTGAAGATAGGTTTTTCTCTGCATCAGGAAGGTGGGACCAAGTTTTAATGCCCCATACCACATATTAACCTACATTTCCCATCACCACTGATGGATAATCCTGGAATGTCCTGCACATAGTAAATGCTAATGTAAATACTCCTTATTTGCTAAGTGGTTATGGCTGCCTGGAAGCTAAATAAACAAAGAGTATTTCTGTTTAGTCTTAAATGAATCTTTTAGGCAAAAAAAAGGCAAACCCAAACTTTACCCTGCCATTTCCTTTCTCTGTGCCACTTTGTTGCAGTTCCTGGCCACTGTGATACAACTTGTTTAGGCAAAACCATACTTCAGTCATTTTAAGAAATGTATGTTTTGAATACATATGAGCACAAGAAGCACTTTTATTTAGTAAACACATGCAGGAAGCCAGGATGTTTGCCAAATACAGCCAAATGTTACTTGTAAATGGAAGAAGAGTTGAGAGGATAAGCATATTGCTGTGAAAAAGCAGGCAATATGCCCATTTTCTATTTCAGAACAATTTTTAACCTTCATTTTGCACAGAGTTTTCACCAAGTATGCTAAAAGGTATTTAATGGCTGATTGCTTTTCTTTTAATTCACAGGGGAGAGAAGCCCTGGAAGTTGGACCTTCAAAACTGTTTGTTTTAAATTGAAGAACTGTAACAGAAGACTGAGAGATAAGAGAGAGGTAATTAATTAATGGACAAATTTAAACAGGCTGGGAAAGTAAGAATTTATGTTTTGGGGGTTGGAGAGAACAAGTTATGTAGAAATAAGAGTAAATCTTCACAAATTCTGTCTTTTAAGAGTATCCCTAGAGACTCTAAGCTAACATCTGCTCTGCCCTTCAACCACTGTACAAAATGCACGTGTTCAATACCAGGTCACACACAAGAGAGAACAAAAGAAAGCCAAAACAACTGCAAAAGCTTTTGCTGAGCAGGATTACACGAGGTCTTGGGCAGCTGTATTCACTGGTTGGCTTTGGAAGACCACTCTTTGAAGGTGGTGGTATTAACAATCCAGCTGGTAGTCTAGAGTCAGGAGAACTCCTAGGAGTAAGCGTAATGGAAGAGATATCTAAACAAGGAGGTGAATCCTCATTGTTACACCAGAAAAAAGTAGAGGGTCTTTGAAACATATGTTCATCATTATCACACTTTATGTGCAGCAGCTGAAAAGGAATCACAGAAAAGAGAAAACATTCTGAGGAGCAGAACGTGGTATGGTCAGGGAGAGAAGAAATAACAAAACACATTTCAAACATCAAAATATTTGTCAGCCACTTGCTGGTCAGTGCTAGAGTTACACAAGATACAGAACCTGAGAACATTTTACAACAAAATCTACAACTATACCACAGGAAGAGGTAACCCAGTATTAACTGGAATGAAGACATGCTCCTTGGTAATTACACCACATAAACTGAAGACAGGCATCTTCCCAAAAGCAGCTGTGTCAGATGCACTGACAAAGGTCTAAAATCCATTGACACATTAGCATTATCTCCTCTGTAAATTAGCAGGTCAGCACATATCTGGGGAGAAGAGTTAACTCTGGTGGCTAAAGCCCAGGTCAGAATTTTCCTTCTCCAAACCAGGAAACACCTACCTTTTCTATCCCACCAATATTTAAAGAACATTTCCTTATTTCCTTAAAATCTTCTGCCAGTAGCAGCTCACAGTACACAAATTTTAATCTCTATATTAATACTAAACTGTGTTTCATTTCCCTGCCTACATAATTTGAGAAGCTAAGTATTTTTGGGCAATAAAACCCTTCTGCCAGCTTTTCTGTGTGAAAACTCATGAACTTGGTATGTTCTGGAGGTATCTCAAAAGCTGAGACTTGTTGATGCAAACCAAAGAAATCCTCATGTCCCTACAACAGCAGCACAGGATGCAGGACAGAATAAAACTTTGCTGCTGGGGAAATAAAAATGTTGAGGAGTGTAAGATTCTCTGGACCTCTTTAACAAATCCATGAACAGCTTTGGACAGAAGCATATGAGCAGTACCCACAACAAGAACACAGCTGTAAGAGCATTTACCTAAGAGGACAAAGTGGTAACCACAAGGTTCTGGTCCCAATTAGTCAGACAAGAACCTGAAGCCAGTTGGCTCACATGACTGGGGAGTATTTCACTGTATATTCCAGTTAAGATTCATTGAGTATCCAGAGCAGAGCTGAGGGCTTTATCCACTGTGATAAAAAACCCAAACCCCTTTATTTTTTTGCCCAACTGGGAAATATCTGCAATCCTGAAAGGTTTCAAAAGAAATGGATCTTGTCTAGGTAAAATGAGAAACAAAGAGCCTTTAGGACTGATCTTGGAATGAAGAAGCAAAAAGGAAATATCTTCAAATATTTTGTTTAAGAAACATGCTCAACCAATCTTTCTCTTGGGGCCAAGCTGTAATTCATACCTCAAAATCTGAGGAAAACAACTTTGGACAGTTAAAACAAGGCTTTAGAGGTCAGATTCATCACTGAATTTTAACAGAAGGGATTGAACACTTGTGCAGACTGTTGTCCTTCACTAAAGCCAAGAGTTTATATATTGGAGAATATATATTCTTGCATGTGGCTGTAGGTATCCTGCCTAAAAACCCCCCTCTGACTTGCCCAGGCTGGCAGTGGAAGGTATGTACAACAAAAGCGTGGAAGTCTGCTTGCAGTCTCTTCATACAGTGCTACATCATTGCTACAACATGATTATTTCAGTAGCAGTTTTCAGAATACCAGTAAAGCAGGATTTAATCAATGGCTTTAAAACATTTTTTTTTCAGAGTTATGTAGCAAACAAAACATTTCAAATCCTTTTAAACTGAGACTTAGTTCCTTTCTTCACAGATAAGCCAGGTTAAGGGTACAGG
Source organism: Galbula dea (assembly GCA_013399015.1). Lineage (NCBI taxonomy): Eukaryota > Metazoa > Chordata > Aves > Piciformes > Galbulidae > Galbula > Galbula dea. Next base: position 1,406,944 of record VWZX01008606.1, on the reverse strand, counting down.
TGCCCAAATTTAGTGACAATGCCATACTTAGGAGAACACCGAGCACACACCACAAAACTCTCCATTCAAACTCTGCAATTTATAAGAGGGGGGGGAAAAAAGTTCTTATTGCAATTGCAAAGTATTCATCTGTTGTAAAGCTGGAATTGTGAAACAGTGTTTGGAATGGGAACCAATGAAAATCTACCCCAGATCTACATGGTATTGGATCACTAGACTACAGACTGAAGACCTGCAATGCTACCATGTAATTATTACCATGCAATACTTGCTGCCATGCATATATATGGAAAAAAATAGATCTCCTAATAGTAAACACTAGAAAATACTAAATACAAAACAATGAAGGATTTCCCTGAAATGCCAACCATCAAAGGATAAGTGGCTTCCATAAAAAACAGGTATATCACATGAAAAATACTACAGAAACCAGCAAAATGCACATGGGATGCAAAGCAGGAAAACTGCAAGGATGATGAACATATATAAAATGCAGGCAATGAAAGGTTTAAGCACAAAAGCAGATTATACACTATTTGTATTACTGGAGCACTGAACATTGAGCAGTCACATTTCCTCCTCTTTATCTGCTAAGCAATATCATCTCAGGACACTTCATCTCATATAGGGTGCTGAGCTTCATATGACAGTTTCAGGAATGGGTCTTGTCACTAATGACTTCTCCCTAGTAATCCTTTATTTTCAGGGCAGTACAGCAGCCCAGGATCAGGCACTGGGACCTGTGCTGTGAGCACTGCTCTCTGCATGTTGCATCCTGTGGCCCAGAACAACCTGACAGTGGCTTTCTCCTTACAGCCCCAGGCATTCCAGCAGGCCACAGACAGGAGAGGTACAGCAGGGAAGTGGAGTCAACAATGGGAAATAGTAACTGGAAGGTCACAAAGAAAAGGACTGCACAGAAGCCTTTTAAAATGTAGGAAGTATCACCACCAGATTCAGAAAACCCAGGAGGAGAAGGGAACAGACCCTTACTCTAAAGAATACAACCTACAAAGGTTTCATTTCTGAAACTTAACACCCTTATGCTGAATTATAAAGCTGGAAAATATAGTGAAAATATACTGAAGTGCAATTTTATACAGTGGTCATATTTTGTCTCCTCTTCCCACTGTGTACACTGAACAGTAGTATTGCTCAGGTTGACACATTACTTGCCAATTTGGGCTCCATTTCATCAACACAAGAAAACAATATGACATCATTCTTAAAGAAATTAATACACTAGTGCAGAAGACTTGGGCTCTGTTATGATTAGATGTTGTTATGTGCCTGTCAAAGGATTTATTTTTGACTCACTCTACTTAGCATGATGCTGAGGATGCAATGTTTGGCTGCATCATACTAGAATATGTAAGATGACTTTCAAAATGGTTTGTTTTTACCAGGTGCCTCAAGACATGGACTGCAATCTCTGTGTCATACCCACAAAGGAATCACCTGAGTGTACTGATGAATTAGAAAGTGTTTTTTCTTCCTCAGAACATTCAAGTTAGTAATATATAGAACAGTCACAGTGGATAACTGTAGAGAATGTTATAGGGAACTGTGAGTGACCTCCAATTGGAAATTATGCAGGTAGTTGCAAACCCAGCAGTTACAGTGACCTGAGATTTGGGACTCCTGAGGATATATCAATTTACTAATTCATAAAATACTGTATAGGCATTAGCTGTTTCATTAACTACCTGCTACATCTTGGGTTCATTTACTACTTTTTCAGTAACAGGAAACCTGACATAGGCAATTTCCAATTTATTTTAACATCACAGAATAGAATTGTAAACCCTCACTGAACTGAAAGTTGTAAAATTGAAAGAACACATCATAAAACTGGGAGGTTTTAGGCATACAGTTCCAACATCTATCTTGGGGTTTTCTCAGGAGGGTGTTAAAGCTTTTTAATGAGGGCAATGAGGGCAGGTGGCCTGTGCTAAGACACAATTAAAAAAATGTTAAAAAAGGTCTAATCAATCAGCATCTTCAAGGCTCTGTCTAAAAATGGGAGGAGTTTTTGTGACACTGCCACAATCAGAGTATGTGTCACACACTACTTTTCTTTGCCAGTACTGCTGGTGAATGCAAGAACATCATTTCTTTTGGGGCTGTTCCTCCCAATACCTTTCCCTGCTGTCTTTCAATTCTGCTTCTCTCATATTCCATCCTTTAATTACCTTCCTGAACATTCCTGTTCTCTTCTATCAAGATTCAGAGTGATGCAGTTGTCACAACTTCCTTCTCTGCCTTAAACACGTTTCTCAAAGAGAAAACCTTGAAGACATGCCTGATAAACTTCAGCCAAGCCCAAAACAGATTAAAAGAATCTCTCTTATCAGAGGTTCCTTAGTAGCCTACAATTATTTACTGCCCAGTTGACTATAAAAACTGAGGGTGTTAGCTGTGTCTGTTAATGTTAGCTGTACTAGCAACATAAAAAGCAGAAGATGACATCATCTGAAACAGGGCTCCCAGGGATGAACTGATCTTTGGAGGCTGGATTCACACACAGCAGCAGCATCCAAAGTCTTCCTGTGACACAAACTTGAGCAGTGCCATCACAGGCAAGCAGCAAAATCAACATCAGATTATCCTCATATAATCAAGACCAAATGCAAAAAGACCAATGGCTAATGCAACTGCCAAGCCACTAAAACAGATGAAAAGTCAACAGCACAGAGAGAAAAGTAACAGAAACTTTAGTTGTACATGCAATGGAGTGAGAGACAAAAGGAACATCCCATGCCAACATTTCCCAGGGCACATGGAAATGCAGCTCTAAAGGCAAATTACTGTAAGGAAACTCCTAGTTGGGTGTAGTGTGTCCCTGAGAGATCCATTCAGGAAACAAAACAAAGTGACAGCTTCTATGGCATAAGACTTCTGTGTTGGCAAACAGAGGCACTACAGGGACTATTAAGTTCTAGTGTACTTAAAGCCATCATCCTAAAAGCAGAAAAAATAGGATCACTAAGCAGTTTATTATTACTTACTGAATGCATGAAAATACTTCCATCTAAATAGTTACAATACACTCAGAGAAAGTGTGAGAAGAAAGGTAAAGGAAAATTAAGAGCAGATTGATAGTTTCACATTCAACTTTCCCAATATATTTTATGTGGAAGGGTTTGATTATACAGCCTAGGTCTCCTCCTTTCAATTCCAGCTACAATCTCATTGCTTTTAATGGCTTCTTTTATAGGTTGAGAAAGAACTTTTATTTTTCCTGTACAGTTTATGAACTGATAGAAAAAAAGCACTAAAATTAGATTGATGTTGATTTGGCCATATGGCTAGATTTAGAACAGCCACAGCAAAAGATTTTCAAGTGATACTAATAAGCAAGCAACAATTTTGATGGCAAATGTATCCCTCAAAAGCAGAAGCCAGTTGTTGTCAATGCTTTGCACCTGCTTCCACATGGCAAAAATGGAAAGGGTATGCAATTGTGGAATTCACACATACAGTTGGCACCCAGTTCACTCTGCCAGGGTTTTACACTAAGTCCTCAAATAAACCCTTCCATGGCTTGCAAAAAAGCTGCAACACAAGCAAGAAGAAGCAGGAAAGCTGGTTTAGATTAGATTTCCCTCTGCATTTCTCAAACAAGCCTATGAAGTTGCACTGCTTGTAAACTGGAGGGACAAAAATCATCCCTAATATTTGTATGATTAGTTTCAATTTTCATATGCAAGTGAATTTCTTTTTTCAATACAGCAAGTGAGGGCTCATAAAGAACACCCTAATACTCCAATTCACTGTTACTGCCTAATTTAATTAAAATGATTAGTAACAGATGTTTCAGCTGGAAAAATAGTCTCTCACATGTGAAATTATCAATCATCCAAGGTAGTTTTAATTCTGTCCTTAAAATGAAGTTTCAGCTTACAACTCACTGCTTGCATTTTCTTCTCTCAGACCACTGATGGATTTTGGATAAGTCACCACCAGTACTATTTTTTGTACACATTCTGATACCAGAGATCAGCAAATGAATATGTTTAGCACTATGTTTTGCAAACAGTGTTCTACATGATGATCCAACAGTTCAATATATGAATGCATGACTAACTCCTTTCAGAGAAGTAAATTTGTCAGTAAATAACATTTACTGCACATACTGCAGTCCAGCCTGGCACATCTAAATTTCTTCTTAAGCATTAGATATATAAAGTGTACCATCTTGGATAAGCTAGAGATACATTTTTTGTATATTTTGGAAGTAAAAGAGGATCTGAATTGCAAGGTTTGATAATATCAAAACTGATCCCAAGTATGAACTCCAGCCAAACACTTTACCTATGGCTTTCATATTTCTTTAGCCTATTTTAAATCACAGACTCATAGAAAGGTTTGGGGTGGAAGGAACCTTTCAAGGTCATCTAGTCCAACCTGTGGTCAGCAGGGACACCTACAACTAGATCAGGTTACTCTGAAAGAACCACACCTGGAATGTTTCCAGGGATGGGGCACCTACCACTTCTCTGGGCAAACTGTACCAGTATCTCGCCACCTTCATTGTAAAACATTTCTTCCTTATTGCTAGTCTAAATCTCCCTCTTTTAGTTTAAAGCCATCACCTCTTGTCCTGTCACATCAGGCCCTGCCAAAAAGTCTGTCCCCATCTTTCTTATATTCCCCTTAAAGTACTGAATGGCTGCACTAAGGTCTCCCTGGAGCCTTCTCCTCTCCAGGTTGAACAACCACAACCCTCTCAGTCTGTCCTCACAGCAGAGGGGTTCTGGCCCTTGGACCATTTTTATTGCTTCCTCTGAACCCAGGTCCNTAGTCTAAATCTCCCTCTTTTAGTTTAAAGCCATCACCTCTTGTCCTGTCACATCAGGCCCTGCCAAAAAGTCTGTCCCCATCTTTCTTATATTCCCCTTAAAGTACTGAATGGCTGCACTAAGGTCTCCCTGGAGCCTTCTCCTCTCCAGGCTGAACAACCCCAACTCTTTCAGTCTGTCCTCACAGCAGAGGGGTTCTGGCCTTTGTACCATTTTTATTGCTTCCTCTGAACCCAGGTTTGTATCTGTCCTGTGCTGAGGACTCCAGAGCTGGACTCAGCACTGCAGATGAGGTCTCACCTGAGTGAAGCAGAGGGGCAGAATCCCCTCCTTTGACCTGCTGGCCAACACTGCTGGGGATGCAGCCCAGGACATGGGTGATAGTCTGGATGTATCTACTTAGAACCGAAACATGCTGAAACTAGTTCTTAAAATGTGCAATAAGCCAAACATTTAAAACTATATATATATGTATGAAGTTCCTAATCCACAGTTTTAAGATGCTTTCAGAGTCTATTGTCTTTTTCATACTGAAGTGAGAACAGGAGATGCAATCTGGTCCTGTTCATGGGAGAAACAGCTAGGAATCAGAAGACCTGAGCTTTAGTTTCACTGTCAGAAAAGACAGAAATGTGTCAAAGGTCAGTGAAACACCACCAGAAAACCTGAACTTCAAATTTCTGGAGGCATTTTCTACCTGCTTCATTTCATTAAAACTTATTGGGAAAACTAATGTGTCTAGAATAATTAAAGACAAAAAAATCAATCCACTTCAGAAGGAAGACACAGGAGTAAAGAAATAACAGATTGGCACTGCATACAAATGATACTATGGTTTCTCAGTTACTGACATGTGGGAAAGACAGTCTGCCTTACATTGGTGTTTTAACAAATAAAGCATGACAGTGACATCACTTGGTCTCTCTAACAGTGCTGTTTCATGCTGCAGGTGCACTAAATAGTAAAAACTTCAGTTTCTAGTTTTAAGACCTAAGTCTTCTCTCATGGGGAAGGAAAACACACACCCACTGTCAGCCTGAAATGATGCCTCCTGAGATCTCACAGCCTGTAGTTCCCCTTCCACAGGGATGGGGATTGAAGAAGAGGACACAGCACACAATGTGATTTCCATGTTTCTATTTGTCATGCTCTGTGAACTGCCATCACAGGCCCTGGCAACACCTTCTGCTTCTTTAAGCATATCCTTCTTTAATCAAGTTGCTAGTGTTGACTTCTGAACTGCTAGATCAACAGCTGATTCCCAAGTGTTTCTGTGACCATGCATTAATCACTACAGGAAGAGCACAGTCAACAGCCTCCAAGACAAGAAAACCACTTCAGCACATCTGGCAGATGTTGAGGAAGTACAAACAGTATGCACACAACCAAACCCAAAAAGGCAAGCACAAGATATGAAAAGGCAATTAAGCATATTTAAGCATAAACAGAAGCAACTTTATAACCACCTCTTCCATCCTCACACTGAACATCTCTCTACAAATGGCTGTGATGCCACTAATGGGACACCTACTTTTAGGATATTAGCTAGCAAGTAGCAGGGCTGAAAGGTTCCATGGATCATTAAACAATCCTTCCCTAGGCCTCAGCACAGAGAACATCCTCAAACTGGACAGAGACAAGGAGTTGTAGCTGGCTCCAATTAACTAAACACAAACACATCAAATCACTTATTATGTCTAAAAAAGCCTCAGAAAGCTCTTGTATGGCATTGGCATCTCTTCATAATTCAATAGCATGGATATGAGAGCTGAGAAACCCAACATTTATAGTTTAATAAATCTGTTTCAAATCATGAGAATAATGATGTTATGTTAAGAGCATGTAACACAAAGAATATATCTGCAGGGGAGCAAGTTTTCTCCCATCTAACCAGAACTGCTTAGGAATTGACTGGGATGAGGTCTGATTCCCCATGGTGGATATTCTGCTTCATTTAGGTAATTTTTATTTCATTCCATTATTTAACAAAATACTATCAGCAGACTTGAAAATTTTACTCTTGACAAAATGACCACAAGACAGAGCTGCTATTATTTGTGGCTAACTTTGAAGACAGAGCTGCAGCAGTACAGGTATTTGGAACAATACAGTCCATAAAAGTCTTAAATTCAAAAGAACCCTCTCTTAATAATTTTATTTAAACCAAAGGGATCTTTTTCATCCCAGAAATTATGTGGATGCAAAGGGAACTATTCTTTGTGCCACTTCTGCTTTTTTCTAAGAGGAGTAGAGATTTTGCAAAGTCAGGCCTGAATTGATAGTTGATTTGAATTCCAAGTGTATCAAATTCATTGCAAACTGTAACAGGCAATCAATTGTCTTATGGATTGTTTGTAATTTCCTTCTTTCATACATATTTGTTGCTCACATAGGAAAAGAAGAGTTAAGCATCATCAAATCACATCCACTGCTATTGCAGGCACTCTTGATTTATAATCCCTTTATTGGACTCAAAATTTCTTCAAACTATTTATGCTTCCTCTTCCCTGCATCCAGGCCTCTTCATAACCTCCCTGGACCACTCCTTCCTTTACTTGCAACCCAGCTGTTGCACTTGCATGTACTTAACTCTTTTGCTAACACAATGAAGAGCTCTGATTTACAATGTACACACTCTAGCTTAAAACTACCCTACTTGAAGGATCTCTCTTGGTCAGGTACAAAAGTTGGGAGTGTTTGATGGGTACAGTTAAGCTCCTAGATTTGAGGAAGACACTTCCCTAAAAGGTGTGGTTAGTTTTGTTTATTTTATTGCTATTTGCACAACTGATCACAGAATCATGTAAGAGGAAATCATGTAAGAGGATCCAATCAGCTGAAGCTGCTCAGGACCATGTCCAGGGAAGTTTGGAGTACAGATAGCTCCACCCTCTCTGGGCAACCTGTTCCAATAGTTATTCATTCATATAAATCTACTTTGTGGCAGAATTGATTTAATTAGGCTGTTAGACACCTCTTACTGCAATTCTAATCAGGAGGAAACTCAGAAATTTGTGACAGGAGATGTTTCTGGTTTTCTTTTTAAAGATTAAGGAGTAAATAAGGCAATAAAACTATGTGTGAAAAGCAGTAGTGATTTATTAAAATGAATTCATATTTTAATATGAATAATTATCAATACTCTGTAATTTGGTTGTAGCAGAAGTGCTATTTCAGCAAGTTGCATATTCATTGTACCAATAGCAATTAACAAGGGAGAGAATTTATCCCTGGCTGGCCAAGTTATAAAGCTAGACCTTAACTCTTTATTAAAAGAATAAGACACTATTGTCTTACAAGACAAATCACAAACTGCAGGACAGTTTTTGGTCACTATTAATTCTTTTCTTTAATTTGCTTTTTTTTTTTGCTAAATGCAATTACCAAAGTTCTTCATTTAAATGTGAGAAAAATGCATCTATCACAAGAGACTCAAGAGCCTGTTTAATTGAACTCAGAAGATACATTTAGTTATTATATGGTTGGACTTGAAGATTTTGGAGGTCTTTTCCAACCTTAATGATTCTATGATTACACTCATACATAAAAATAAATTAGCTGCCATCCCAACTGAGGAAAAGAAAATATTAAAGAATTGATTAAATTGATTTTAACTCTAGCAATAAATGGATTACCTATCACTGAATGGAGAAGACATCCATAATTTACAACTTTCACAGTGGCAGTTAGGCAGGATTTATGATTTATGGTGCTCTCTCCTCTAAACAGGTTTTAGTAAAATGCAATGACAGTTCCACATGGGAACCACCATCTATTCAATAACAAGGGAGTGTACAAACACCCTTTAAAAAATTATCCTCACCACTACAAACATGACTTCTCCATTGCCCAAATTTCTAACCATCCATTTAAAGTGAAACAGTGCACATCCAGGGCAGGACCAAGGCAGCCCAAAGTGTACAGCTTAGAAGCAGTCCATATACTATTTTGCTACACATTAAGAAACTTAATGTACTTTGACAGTTCCCTAATGCTGTATAGATGGAATACACTTGTAAGAAGAGGGGAGTCATGAGGACCAGTCTGCAATGCAACCTGAATGTTCAGAGGTCCTAAATAACTGTCAGTCCTTGAAAAATACTTTTGTTGTGATCATCTGTAGGAACTAAGGAAAGCATTAGTAGAAAGATGAGGAATGTGCACTTGTGCCTTTTTACCTTCCCCACTGTTAGTCCCTGACACTTAATGACTCCTTGGAAAGACAGACAAAAATTTTTCAGTCATTTAGAAACTGCCAGATGTAAGTAATAACATATTGGTGACAGAAAAGTTCCTAGAAAAAAAACCCAAGTAGCATCTGTGAACAAGACCCTTTAAGTGTTCTCAGCTGGCATGTTTAAATGTCTACTAGAGTCAGCATTTACTGTCTTTACACAGCAACAAATAGGTATGACAAGGGATTAAAAGACCACAGGTTAAGACACTGTAATTTGCATTTTTGTTGGCTGGTCACAATCTTCCTGTTACTTCACTGCTGCATTTCAACAGATATGTTACATGATCACTCTATGTTAATCACAATCACTGGAAAGAGCATGAATCCTAATATAACATCATGATTATAAGTTTAGAGTGACTTCAGATAGAAGAGTTGTGTTCATGTACTTACTGGAGATGCATGGACTTGTGTTATTCTTAACTGGTTTTCCAAATCTTGAACTTTATTTTTCAGTTCTGTGTTTTCAGTTTCTAATTCTTGAATCTACAAAGCAAGTGGTTATTGCAACAGCTATTGGGACAGTCATTCATTGCAACAACAGTGTCCACTGACAGTTAAGTTTTAGCTGAGACGTGGTGATTTACAAGCAATATTTAACTTTTAACTATTTAAAATAAAGAAATATCTCATTACAAAGAAAACAATTCAATTTCTGGTATGTTTCAACCCTGCTTTTCTCTTTGATGGCTTTGCAAGACAGCAAAACACAAAATACTGTTTTCACAGTCACCAGGTCTGTTTTCACTTTTGTGTCTGTTGCAGTTCTCAGCAATCTGAGAATGATGCTGGCAATTCTGCTGTCACAGAAAGCAGATCACACAAATACAGTAGCATATTCTTTGATCTCTTAAAGAAAGCCCAGGTCAGAACTTACTCTTTTCTGTAAAGCTGCAATTTGTTTCCTTGTTTCAACATCTTTTCCTCCAGACTCCAGAAATTTCCTGTAAGCTAAGTCAAAGGCTTGACCAATTGTTAAAGTTATCTCTTCTGCCTTTACATAAGACATAAGATTGAAATTAGTAGGTCAGATATATTTCATATCATATCATTCATTGCAGACAAACACAGAATACTTGACACCAGGCCTTGTGCTTAAAGGATTTGCTTCATCCATCATGAAGTCAGCACTGCTGGAACACAGCAAACACTTCAGCAAAATGTCTTGCCAGAAAATGCTATGAAGGCAACTTCAAAATCTTCAACTAAAGGAGGGAGACTGAAGAGGCAGAAGAAAATTAGCTAATTTTTAGTATAAAGTTATGCCTCCAATTTCCATAAATAGAGATAGCTTATGGAGTATGTCATTTCCTGATGATTTCTAGTGATTTCAAAGCAATACTTAACATGATTCCTGAAGCAAATAAAGCCTTTTTAATCATTAAATAAATAAATTTAGCTTTAAGGAAGTGACATTTTCATATTAAAACCTCACCCAGCATACTGTAAAGAAATGTATTTAATCTGAGCAAGTAATGCTGATTACAAAAATCCAAACACAATTTGCATTTCCATGTGCAAAATACCTTCAGTTCTGTGCTGATTTGCATCATGTATATACAGTTGATGCAGAAAATTGCTTTAAAAAAAAAAGGGTAAAAATAAGTGTACAAGAAGTTGGTTGAGGAAACCAAGATTTCAGAAAGAAAGTGCTGACTTGAAAAGGCACCACTAAAAGGTGAACACATGGATATGACATTTGCTTAGAACTTTAATAATTAAAGTGAACACAGGAAAGAATTAACTTTTTCATCTTTCTGAACAATTTGGCAAGAAAGTAAAGTCAGATTAAACAAGCTGGCTAAAGCTAAACCAGAATTTTCTCTTCTTTATTGAGATGAACACCTGAAATTGGTTACTTCTCATGAAAGCAGAGCATTCCACTCAATGCCAAGAATATTGTTCCTTCACTAGCAGTAAAAACATGAAGGGCTGGATGCATAACCATGGTACACAGTCTGATAACTCTCTTATCCATCAGTGCAACAGTGAAGCCAGTCAGCAGAGGTGTGTGAAGACCTGAGTCGTACAGGAGTGGGGAATTAACCTCTCTCTCTCTTTACTGTGAAAAAACCCAACAACATATTGCCACCATTATTTTAAAAACAGACAAAAAGAACCCAACCCAATCCCTCAAAAAACTCATGAAGAAATTACTTTAATCAAATCAGACTGAATGAGACCAAAAAAAAGCTGAACTAGGACTGCTTTAGAAAAAAGAATAACCATTTATGTTAGTAAAAGAAAAGTGTGACAGACACTAGGAGTATGCAGTCCTATCTTCTTGGAAGGATGAAGGGTGGTTGAAATGAGAAGTACCAACTGAGGTAGATTCCTCTGAAATCTGAGAGCACTAGAAACAATGAACAAAAGAACTAGAAACTATGGACAAAGTCTGAAACAGGAAAAAAGTACAGTGAGTGAGTGACATATCAGGTTAGAAAGAAGAAGAGATGATGCATTGGGCTGGAAAAAAAAATGGTGTCAGTGTGCAGAGACTGAAAGGGCAATTTAAAAATCACAGGAATGCTTGAAAAAGGCACAGGACAGACATGTGAAGAGAAATGAACAGATCTATGTAGCAAATCTGAACAATATCCACTGAAAGCACTAGGGCAACTCAGGTGAACAACAAACCCTGTGAAGTAACACATAATGCTGCCTAAGAACATACAGACAGAGAAGTGAATATGCATCTTTTTCTGAACAAATTAAATAAAAAAATGGCTTCCTCAGTATTATTTTATATTGCTTCCTTTGTATGATGCCTCACCTCCTCCAGGATAAACCAAGAAAGAAATGTTCCAGATTATACCAACCCCTAAACATCCATTTTTGCTGTTGATTCCAATGTTTTTATTTGTTAATTACTTTCAGGGTAAACACATCAGCCTGTTTCAGCCAAATACCACTTTCTCCATTTCCTGTCCTAAAGGAATGTTTTCCTGCTATTGCACATTTTGGAACAGTTGCTCCATTCTATCTCAGACACTAGAGAATGTCAGTGGTTGATGGAATGAATTCTCTGCTAGTGCATCATGGCATTAACAAACCTGAGAGATGTGGCAAGGGGGAGGGAGTAGAGAAGGGGGAACCTTGGTGGGAAGAAAAAAAACCCTACAATAAATTTGAGGCAGATCCATCAGCAGAAGAACCTGAGAGGGTATCTCAGCTACAGGGTTGCAGCAATCTCTGCAAAGCAGCTGTGCAAACATTTCAAGCTTGATGGGATGGAGTCTGTGCTCTGAGAGCAGTGCAAATGCCTGGACTAGGGTATTGAGCTGGGTAATAAGAAGGATTGTCCCTGAAAACCACCTCAGAGCAATGAAGAAAAAGGTTCTCCTTCAAATGAATGCATCTGGATTACAAGGCATTATTTTGGCCTGAAAGGCCTCGGGGTTTTGGTTGACAGGGGCTGAAGATGAGCCAGCAGTGTGCCTCAGGTGGCCAAGAAGGCCAACAGCATCCTGGCTTGGATCAGCACTAGTGTGGCCAGCAGGGTTAGGGAGGTATCTGTCCCTTTGTACGCTGGTGAGGCCACACCTCAAGTATTGTTTTCAGTTTTGGGCTCCTCACTACAGGAAGGACATTGAGGTGCTGGAGTGTGTTCACAGGAGGGCAGCAAAGTCGGTGAAGGGTCTAGAGCACAAGTGTGATGAGGAGCAACTAAGGGAACTGGTGTTGTTTAGCCTGGAGAAGAGGAGGCTCAGAGGAGACCTTCTCGCTCTACAACTACCTGAAAGGAGGTGGTAGTAAGGTGGGGCTTGGTCTCTTCTCCCAGGTAACAAATGACAAGGCAAGAGCCTTCAAGTTGCTCCAGTTGTTCAGATTGGATCTTTGGAAAAATTTCTTTGCCCAGAGGGTTATTATCAGGCACTGGCACAGGCTGCCCAGGGAGGTGGTGGAGTCACCACCCCTGGAAGTGTTCAAAAACCATGTAGATGTGGTGCTTGGGGACAGGGTTTAGTGGTGAGCATGGTAGTGTTGGGTGGATGGCTGGACTAGACTATCTCAGAAGTCACTTCCAACCATAATGATCCTATGCTTCTATGACAAGTGCCTTCATTAACCATTTCTCTTTTATCCCAAACCAGAACAAGCAAAGCTTGTGAGGCACCCAGATTCCTTTAAAGCCTCTTGCATACTTACACACTTTTCACTGTCAAACACATAGCACAGATGCTTATTTGATTCTGAGTCTTTGCATATGAAAGTAAATATCCTCTTGTCAGTTTTATCATCAGCACAAAATGATATCCTGTGGAGTTGACAGTTGTGCTGCACCTCCTGCAAATAAAAATAAAGGGTTTTTTTTGTTTTCCACCCAAAAATTACTCTGCTTGTTTTAGGATACAGATGCACAAAGTAAATCTCTGCACTTCCTCATGCACATAAGAGCAGGCAACTTGCAGTTAACATTTTTCAATGTCTCTCATTGAATGTGAGAGCATCCAAACATGGACTTAATATATAACAGAAGTCAGCAAACTCATCTCCTAATAAATGTTCCCATTTTTATTGAATGTAAGCAGGAAGTTATTATTTTGGAGACCATTTATCTGGAACTGTTTATTTGGACAGTCATTTCTGTTCTCAAGAATTGGGTTTACTGTTGCTTTGCATCCCTGTGCAATTTATGTAGGGACTGAGGATGTAAAGGACTCTGTTCTTTTTCCAGGTGCACAGCATCTTCACATTCCAGCATCTCCCAGGGATTGTTAACATGGTTTTACTGAAGTAAGTCCATACCTTTCTATCTTACACATAGGAAACAAATAAAATGACTTTGCTATCCAAATAAAGGGGGACAGAGGAACAAATTAGGCATCTGAGTAACTGCTCGAAGTGCCACATAAACAGCTTTATAAACATTATTATTTGCATATTTTTGACACTGTATTTCACTTTCCACTAAAAAGCATGTTCCAGCCATTAAAAAAGCTGCAGTGAGAGCTTGACAAGGCTGAAATAAACTATCTCAACTCTTTTTTTTGTTGTTGCTCTTCTTTATCAACAAGTCTCTTCTTGGTATTTTATTTTATTTGGCTTATTACATGGGAAAGCAGTATTTGCTTTAAAGGAAAATATGCAGTTTAGATGTGACCTATTATGTATTACAAAAAAAAAAAGTTTCAGTGCAGTGCTGGGGTTCCCAGATTGCTCTCAGCTCATAACCAAGGGCATGTCCTCTGCATGCAGAGAGGACACATCTGCAGACCTCCTGCTTCTACCACAATTAAGAGTTATCACGTGAATCTAAGCCCATATTCCTCTCTAACAATATTGATTTGTTTCAAAACCACAGAGGAAAAAAAATAATACTGTGACCTGCCACAATAACATGGAATTTAAATTATTTCCTAAAGTATCTACAAATTGGGCACAGAAAAGGAAAACTTCATTCAAATTTACATTTAAATGTAGCTTTAAGAAAAAGTGGGGGAGATAAAAAGCCTACTCATAGCTGATTGCCATTGGAGTTGTATTAAGAACATTACTAAGAGATTAGAGTGTTCCTATTCCCCCAGGAGCTTCTGTCCCACAGCTTTCTGCTAATCTCTGCAGGAAGACTAAGACATTTTGGCATTTAAAACTCTTCTTTTGAAAGAGTTTTTGTCAGGAGATGAGGTTTAGTATCCCTTTCTGCCCTGTGATGCAAGGAAGATGCAAAAACCACAATTAAAGTTGACATGGGTATTTCTTGCCCCCTCTGAATCGTGGTTGTATCGAGAGTCTGAAGGAAAAATGAGCTGCAAGTAGATATTTTCCTGAATTTCAGCTACCTTTTCTCCACAGGCAGCATCACTGTCTGAATGGTAATGATTACTCCAGCACTAAGCAGCAGCAACAGTTCATCCAAATCCAACATTCAACATATGTAGCAAAGATCTAAGAGCACTCAAGATGTGAAGAATTCCTGACTACTGAATAAATACTTTTTAGCTTGACTATACTTATCTCATTACTCCTCTTTGAAGTTTGTGAGGAAGATGTTTTGCTTCCCATGTAACCCCTTCCAAGAGATCAGAAGGAAGGAACAAAAACCCCAAGGAACAGAAACCCCATCCGTGGGCTGACGCAATGGACCTGACTGCTAAAAAGGGAGGAACTGTCCTGCTGTGCCAGATGAAAAGGCTACAGGAGTGCACATGAAGTCTACAGAGAAACAGGTACCACACCCAAGAAACATAAGCACATTCTAAAGAGGTGGGGGGGATACAATAAAACAGATTTAAAAACACAAGGAGAGGGGAAAAAAATGAAGAGCTAAGGAAAGAGGGGTGCAGTTCCTAAGCAGCAGCATGAAGAACGAGTCACTGCTACCAACCTGTCTCCTCATTCACCTGCAAACACCTACACAATGGTGACCATTTGGAAAGGTGTTTATCATACCAGGTGTCTACATTTATTTATCAGTGTTTCTATCTGTCTCAGAGTTTAATAGTTCTGGTGTGACAGGATGAAAAGAAATGAAATCCTACATTAGCTACAGTCTGTGTTTTGGAGTTATCATGTACCTTCCTAGGAAGATGTCACCCCTGTGTGGCAACAAGAAATGGTGTTTCAGAAGAATTTTCCATCAACAGAATGGCTTTCACTACAATACTTCCAAAAAGATTTAAACCAATAAAAACATGAAACCAGTTAAAGCAATATTTCATTACTAGTTTAGCACCATAAACATGTAAATCTCTTACCTTTGTTTTTGGATCTAGAATTTTTACACCATAGATTGAGATCTGTAATTCAACTTTGGGTGTCTTCTGGCCTTCAGATTTCTTGATGTGTCTTGCAAACTATCAGATGAAAAACACAACAGCAAACACATCAGTAAGTTTTCTTTGGGTTTTTTTATTACTCCTCATTTCCTCTCAACTCCTTCCACCTGAAGCTGTTTCCCCTCTTTCTCCAAGAAGCTCTTATGAACAATGCCAGCCATTCCCAAAGTCACAGCTGGGCACATGACAGGACTTCTGACTGCACACTATAGAATATTCCTGTAATTCCAGAAAAGAAATACTTTCCAACTTCTTAGCTGCTTCTCTGGAAACTTCCATCTGCTGCTCATGCACCTTTGCAGAGAGAACAGTAGAAACATGAACACTCTCAGGTAGTTTGGCAACTGCTTGGGTGTTGAGCAGTGAACATGATGGTGTTTTTGACATCCCACTGCTTCTCAGCTCACTTCTGTTCATGTGCATGGAGGATACTTCCCATGTATTCCTCTGAGGAGAGCAGTTCCTTCAACCAGGTTCACAGTGAATGCACTGCAGCTATTAACACCTCAGGAATATTTGATCTCTTCTATTATATTCTCAGGATTTATGTGCTAACAGGTCACTAAATGATCACAGAATCATTAAGGCTGGAAGAGACCTCTAAGGTCATCAAGTCCAACCCTCAGCCTATCTCCACCATGCCACCACACCATGCCCCTAAGTATCACATCTATATGTTTTTTAAACACCTCTAGGGATAACATTTTCTATAACTGGGTTGGGTAATGTGTCCTATTCAATACATATTCCATCCTTTTAGATCTCCTTTTCTAGCTGCTACATCTGACTTATCTTTCTCTCATGAACAATGCATATTAAATAAGCAAGGTATCTAAAATGTGCTACTGCATAGCAGTTAAGAAATGTCATGAATTTGAGTAACTTTCTTAGCAAAGACATGGAGTTGCTCTAGATTTTGCTCTGTTACCAGCCCTTTTTCCCCTCAAATTTTTGAGAGCCTGGAGTGGTATTTTGAAATGCATAAATAAGGATGATGACTCACTGAAGGCCAGAGGGGTCACTCACTGCTTCACAGCTATATGTTTGAACACACTGCCCTCAAACTTGCTCCCACTCAAGTATAACTGAGTGCATAATTCACCATCAGTACAAATAAACTATATGATAAGTCACTGAGGGCAATGACTTTTAGTGGCTGAAAGACTCTAGGATGTCGACAAGAATCCTCACCCACGTTAAGAAGGGTTAGACTTGAAGACAGAAGTTTAAAGCTCTTTGTGATTTTGAAGAATTTGGCTGTAGCCAACTGCTATCTCCCTCACAAACACCTAACCTCCTGATGTTCATCAATTACATATCAAAATGATACCTGAGGGTTTGAGTTTTTGCTCTCTCCCTTTCCCATGCCAACTAGTCCTTGGGAAACATTTCCACAAACTCAACTGCTTTACACAGTATGACTGTCTCCACCTGTTTGATTTCATTTTGTTTGTAAGCAGCTCTCTTCATGGCAAACTCTAAACTAGTTTTAAGAACCACCCTAAAAGCACATCATTAACCTGGTTTTCCCTTTCTCCCAATTTTACTCATTTTGAAAGCATGTTTATTCAAAATTGTAGTAGCTTCATACAGACCTAACCACAGTTTATAACTGATTAATCAGCCAATAAGTATCACATGCTTCACATGTTAGTTAAACCTCAAACCAAAAAACCACCAACCTCCCCCCACACCTAAACCACTCTATGCCTTTCTCAAAACCAACTCTTACATCCAAATTCCCATAGTACAGCTCAACAACTAGGACTGCTAGATACTGACCAAATATTTCATAAAAGGTTTGTACATGATGACATGAGTAAAACCCCTGCAGAGATGGTGACTCCACCACTGCCCTGGGCAGCCTGGGCCAATGCTTAACTACTCTTTCAGAGAAGACATGTTTCCTAATGTCAAACCTAAACCTCCCCTGGCACAACTTAAGGCCATTGCCTCTTATCCTATCACTAGTCAACTGGGAGGAAAGACCAACCCCCACCTTGCTCCAACCTCCTTTCAGGGACTTGTAGAAAGTGAGAAGGTCTCCCCTGAACCTTCTCTTCTCCAGTCTAAACAACCCCAGAATGATGATGAAATACTTGGGTTTTCCAACTGCAATCATCTCAAGAGCCCCAAACAACAGCTACAACATGAAAACTTTTTAAAATAAAGTAGATTTGAATAAAGTGCACAAGTTTTAGAACAGCTGGCCAAAGCCTGCTCCAAGGAGTCAAGAAGTCTTACAACACTGAGGAAGTTCCAAAAGATAATTCTGTGCCAATACTAAAAAAAAAAAAGAGGTGAACAAAATGACCCTTCTACATCTCCACTCTCAAAGGGCTTAAGTCAAGTTCAAGAACCAGAGAACTCAAGTGAGATGAAATTAATGATGATCAATATGGATTTAACAAGACATGCAGCTTGCCAAGATATAGACAAAGCATTTGAGTGAGCTTTGCATGCCATTATATTTAGGAAATGAAGCAATACAACAGAAGTATGAGTTAAGTTAGTTACATTAGTCTCCAGATGCAGCTATAAACAGGAAATTGTCATTGGGAAGATATGTTTCTAATGTATTCCAGCAGGGTTTATTTCTTCAGCATGACTTTACTGAACAATGACCAGGAGGAAAATAATTACTGATAAAATCTGTAGCCAGAAAAAGAAAAAAAATCAGAGGAAAAAAATGAGGAGAAAAGTAACTGATGATCTGAAACCTAAAATCATTCCAGAGGAAGCTTGCAGACCACGCAGCCTGATAGAGGGGCAAATAACACAGAGAATACCTCACCAACCAGACCACCACAGATTGTCTGGATGCAAAGAAGCCATCTCTGCTGCAATACCAACTCTGCAAATCATAAGTATGGAAACAGACTTTCCTTCTTGGAAGACTACCCTGTGAAGGTGGAATGAAGAAAGTCTTGATGCCACAGTGGGCTTTCTGCTAACTCTGGACCTTCTCAGGAAACTCCAAGTGGGAAGATGAATGCAATCCTTGGCTATTTCAAACAGATCCTTAAGGAAGACAGCAAGGGCTGTGCTGCATCAGCTGCTTGTGAGAACATCCTCAAATGTCACGTTCTGAGGTCTTAAATGCAGGAGGATGTTGACTAAGTGGAGAAAGATTACAGGATACTTGCAAAAGTTAGCAGAAGATTGGAACCCACTTTGTGAGAAGCTCTATCAAGTCTAAAAATCAAGCTAATTGCTAAAGAAAACCACCAAAGAACCTCTTCAACACAGACATCCAGAGAGACAAATGACCTTTGGAATCAGAGGCTTACTGGGATACAGTGACTGAGAAGTACACGTAGACAAATGCAGACAATCTGGTGCAGTTCCTTTCTGCATGCTCTTCCTGCCCTGTGCAATAACAGATAACCTAGATACTGATCAGTAATTTCTTTCCTATCTGACCTTCTCCAGAATGCCAAGCTCAGCCACCTCCCAAACTTGTGCAGGCTTTGAACAGCAGATCCTAACTCTCAATTATCAGCCAATTTGCTTTTTTTTTTTTTTCTTCTATGCATTCATTCTACCTAAAGAGGACCCTGAGGGACAGGAGAGATTTACAGACATTATTTTCCCCTTTCAGCACACATTTGAAGCAAAGTAACATTTGTGGCTCACACAGTAACAAGATTATTTAAGAGGGTAAAAATCTGTAGCCTCCCATTGGCATCAAAATGGACAATGATATAAAATTGTCATGAATCACAGCATGGCTTGGGAAGAGATACCAAGGGCCAAATTCTTAAGCTATTAGTTTATACATATATTGTTCTCAGGCAAGACACCCAGATTTGGTCAATATGAGGAGAATGGGGTAGCTTTTATTTAACTGCTTTGGAATTATCATCAGATTTTTCTTCATCAACAGATGGACATAAATCTAATTTCTGTGGTTTAATTTAGCTTAAACAAGAGAAAACTTTCATATATCTTCTCTTTTATTACAGCACCAGGGAAATTTGCATACTTTCAGACTTATTAAAATTACCTTTGAAATGTTTTTGCATCCAGTCTTAGCAAATCACAATTAAAGGATTAACCAGGGAAAATTAAAAGGAGGTAAAAAAAAAAAGCTTTAGTTAAGGAAATAATGGTTCAAAGACATTCTATGCAAATCAAACTAGGTGCTTTTAATATTTACACCTCACTGCACAATCAGGAGTTTATGAAAACCATTCACATCAGCAAAGGCAGATGCTTCTCTGGATCTGGGTGTTAATCTTCAGCCCAGGGAACAGAGGTTCAGCTGCTTCAGTTTAGGCTGCTAGTGAGACATCAGACTTCACACTTCATGTGGACACCTTACAAAGATGCCTAGAGGGCAACATACTTGTCTAAGCTGAGACACAGCTTTAGAGCTGGCTTTGAGAAGATGCTTTTCTTCTTTTTTCACAACACTCATTTAGAAGGAAAAATGCCTGAAAACAGTGACTATTTATCATCATCTTTTTGGTCATATTAGGGTCCAAGCTCCCATGCACGTTTTATGTGGGTATAATGAAATTCTGACCTCTGAAATATAGCTGTCAAGGAGAAGAAAGGGATGAAAAGGTCACAGATCTGTGAACTTGAATCTCTCAATAATCAGCTGGGTAAGGGGAAAAGCTGTCTCAGAAACCCATTTCTGTGGAATATGTTGTATTTCATTTTCCAAACAGACTGGACTGAGAGGAAGCCTATTGATCTCTTAACCACAGAGCAGAGGACAATGCAGTCCAGTCTTTTTTCCATCTCTCACTTCCTGAAGGTTGTTTTTGTTCTGTTTTGGGGCTGATGCATTGGATTTTTTTGTTTGGGGGATTTTTTTTTTTGGTTCTTTTGTTTTGTGGTTTGTTGTGTTTTGGGTCGTGATTTTTTTGTGTGTATTT
The DNA here is from genome assembly GCA_013399015.1 of Galbula dea. Classification (NCBI taxonomy): domain Eukaryota; kingdom Metazoa; phylum Chordata; class Aves; order Piciformes; family Galbulidae; genus Galbula; species Galbula dea. The sequence goes on along the minus strand of VWZX01008606.1, from coordinate 1,386,240 downwards.
GGGGGGTGGGGGACTGGTGGGTTTTTGGGATTGGTTGGGTTTCTATGTTTTGGTTTGGTTTCTGGTGAGAGAAAGAAGGCAAACAGGTATTCCCTCCTAAAACTCTTCTCATCTGACCTGTTCTGCTCTTCAGGCTGTCCCCAGCTGGTCCTGAACCACACATTCTGCTTTCTCCAGTGCTTCAAAGAGAACAGTGATGGCTTTAAGACTTGACTGGAAACCTCTTAATCCCAGTATTAAAATACTTCCTGTACTCCACCCTCCTCTGTCCTTTCAACAACAAATGAAAGGCAGCTTTAAGATAAAAGGAAGCTCAGAACAATATCCACTGATGGTCCATTAAGGGCAGCAGCAGGACAGCATCACAGCACACACTCCACTTTGTGTATCCTTACCAGGCAAGGAGCTCTGGAAGAAGTATTTCAAGTGGCTTCAAAGTGATTAATTATGTTTACATTATCTCTGGTCATCTCCACTTACAGAATAAGGAGGAGGAGAAGAGATTGAGTTGGAAGCTGTGTAAGAAAACAGCTTTAGGATTGGTCCTCACAAAAACACCCCTGTGAAGACTGTAAAAGGAACAGCCCAAAACTCAGGCCTTTACTTCTGGTTTCTCCCTAACTTCCCTCCACACTGTTTTCTTACTCATGGTCTGGCTATGCTGCCATCTCCACCTGTCTTTCCACCTGTTCCCAACCTCTGGCAACCCTTCAAGCACTTCAAATTCATTCCTACCCTCCAGTTTTGAAGTTATCATCTTCATTAATCAAGAAAAGTAACCATTTCACTTTATAGAACAAAGTGTGATTTGAGGTATACACATCTGAATAATGCAGACATGTTCTGATACTACAGCTTGGTACCATTTTCTTTAGTTTTTATTTCATTCTAGAAATGAGTTTGACTAGAAAACTGGAAGGAAAATATAGTTTGTAATAAATTGTGAGAACAAGTCACCTTAGCTTAGAAATAAAAAAATTCACATTTTAAAACATTAGCATCCAAATTTCTTCCTTCTCCAAGACATGTGAAAACATAAAGGGAAATCCCAACTAGATCAAATTAAATCCCTCTAGAAAAATGAAGAAATAAAATAAAAGATATTTAAAGATCTTTAAATAAAGATGCTTGGAAAAACTGTCTATTCAAATTGCAGCTGACCCAGGAAAATTTAGAAAATGCAGTAGTTGTATTTGGGATAAAAGAAGCAGAAGGAAAAGTCAAGAGAACTTCCCTCCGAGGATTGTGTTTTCCTGCAGAACATCAGCTCCATCTGCTGGTACCAGTTAAGTTCATGGAACAGCAACGTGCAGAGGCTGTGTCTGGCAAGGCAGAGTCTTTGTGTTGTAGGGGTTAAGAGCTTTTGAGTTAAAGAAGAGCTGGATACCAAGTGTCTGCTCTGACACAGTTTGATGACATGGTGGCTTAAGAAAATAGTTTACAGTGAGAGTATCTCATGGTCCATGGATCACGGTAAGCACATGACTTCAAAAGGTTATTAGTGGGAGGCATGCCAGTTACAAAAATAGCTCCAAATATTAAGGAAGTCAGCTGGTTTTCTGCTGGCTATTAATTTTCATTAAAAACAAAGTATGATTAACAACATGGTGACTAAAACCAAATCCATGTAGTAAAACCCTATAAAAACAGCATCACAAGCTACACATCTTCTAAAACATCTCCTACTCCAAAAACCCCCATGTATGTTTTCTTTCAGTACAAGACATTAGTTTTTAAGCTGTTTTTACTACTTTAAAAATTCTTCAGTAACATTTTCTAAGAACAAGCTAGAGATGTGTGGTTAATAACATAATCCAATACCTCTAGGCTTCTCTTCAAAGAGTTCAGATACACAACATAAATCAATGTTGAAATGAGTATTCAGTTAAGTGAGGATTGTTTCAAGCACCAAACCTCTTTATTGCTCTCTGAATTCTGTTCCAAGATTCTGAGACTTCCCAAAAACTGTCTTTAATTACTTTGTGAGCTGTCTAATAAACTTGTGATTAGAGAAGATCCCATGTAATATCTGACACCTAAGGTCCAGGCTTCCTTGCATGAAGAAAATAGGGTCATTCTGGCAGCAATGATCCAGATACATATCTCCAAGGTGGTGTATTTATGGAGAACATGTCAGAAGTCAGAACAGACATCTACATACTCTAATGACACCACAAGAATAGACCAAAAAAACCTCTGCTTTTAAACTTCAGCACTAGGCTGACAAATGCCTTTTTTCCCCAGGGAAGGAAAATAGAGAACAGTTACTTGAAATCCTTTTTGGACATGTTTCACAAAAAAACCCCTATTTCAAGGTACCAAATCACACAGTCCAACCCACCAAAAGCCACCTGTGATCAGTGAGAGCCACAGGTTAGCCTGGAGTTCCACAAGCAAGACAGAGACACTTAGAAGCAGTTTTATGTAGGAGGAGTCTGATAAAACATAGAGGGAGCTCACAGGAAGCAACACACAGCCCAAAGAAATGCAGGACAAGCATCACTCAAGTCACTAGCTTTTCAGGCAAGGAGGAGGTCATTTTCTTAAATTCTCTGGCAACATGTGTTGTGTACCAGAATTAGAGGAACTCAACAGCCACAAAGTCAGGATGGCAGCAAACCCAAACTGTTCCTCCCTAAATTTGTATTCACAAAGACCTCGAGTTTCCAAACAGCTTCCCCAGGAACAATTTCCTTCATGTGCATTAAGTTACATAGACTTTGTACTAAACATAACTGTATAATCAAGGAGACAACTAAATATTTGTACAGCAGAACATCTGATAATGTGGACAGAGCAAGGAAAGGCCTGCACACCAGTCAAAGCAGCTGTTCCTAGAACCAAACAACTGAAAACAGGTTGAGAACAGATTCCATTTATATTTCATTAACAATTCTTTCTTACCTTTAGTTTTCTAACAGCATCTCTTACAACTTCTGTGCCTTTGGGCTGCTCCACTTCTGTACTGCCAAGAAACTGAAAGGATTGCAATTTGTGAGAAACAAGTTATGCACTGAAAGGCCTAATTAACTCAAGTAATCTTATTTTCCAATTGTTTCCAAATAACATTTTGGAAAGACAATTGTTTCAAGAGTTGATAAATAACACATCTCCACACAGCTATTTCTGAGAGAATAACAAGAATTAAATTCTAATTAGACAAATGTATGAGTTATCTAAGCAGATTTTATAAAATATTGTCTTTATCTCAACCCTATGGAAGTCTGTAAATAAAAGGTTAAGTAACTTTCACCACTGGGAAATTGTCATTTTGGTAAAATCAAGCAAATTAAAATTAATTTTTATTTCTGGAAAATAATGAAAAATAACCCTCCCCCTCCCCCCAAAAGAGTGATCTAAGATACTTCCCAAGAATCAAAATGAGCCAACAGTTTGGACTATGCTACTAAAACTTTCATACAGTGATGCAAGATAAATTAAAAAGGCCTGATTTTGCTCTCAGAGCTCCTTGGTACAGATAGAATTACAGATTTAAAGGAAATAAGCTCCAATTTACATAAAGCAAGGCTCATAGTCAAAGAATTTCTATTAGAGATTAGATTTTTACCAAGCAAGATTTAATGAAAACCAAACATACACCTGTTAATACACAACACATGACACTTCAAAGGGACCTTATCACATCTCTCTTCCTATACCGAAATGCCTTTATGCTCTTCTGTAAGTTTTTATTTGCCTTCTACTACATTCTTACTGAAGGTACAATAATCCTCCCCAAACTGCATCTGGGTAATAATTTAATTCATTTTGAATTGCCTAATTTTCATAATGAGGTACAGTTGATTTAAGTCACACCATGTGATCTTGGCCAGGCTGGATCCATGGGTCTAGGCCAGTGGGATGAGGTTTAATAAGAACAAGTGCTGGGTGCTGCACTTGGCTCACAACAACCCCATGAATGCTCCAGGCTTGGGGCAGAGTAGCTGAAAGCTACCCACAGGGAAGGGCCCTGCGGGTGCTGGTTGACAGTGGCTGAAGATGATCCAACACCATGCCCAGGTGGCCAAGAAGGCCAACAGCATCCTGGCTTGGATCAGCACTAGTGTGGCCAGCAGCACTAGGGCAGGGATTGTCCTCCTGGGCTGGGCACTGGTGAGGCCACACCTGGAATACTGGGTTTCCTTTTGGGCCACTCACCACAAGAATGACATTGAGGTGCTGGAGTGTGTGCAGAGAAGGACAACAAAGCCAGTGAAGGGTTTGGAGAATAGGTCTTGTCAGGAGTGGCTGAGGGAACTGGGGTTGTTTAGTTTGAAGAAGAGAAGACTCAGGGGAGAGCTGCTCGCTCTCTACAACTAGCTGAAGGGAGGCTGTAGAGAGGTGGGAATCAGTCTCTTCTCCCAGGTAACAAGATGAAAAGAAACGGCCTCAGGTTGCACCAGGAGAGGTTCAGGTTGGATATTAGGAACCATATCTTCCCCAAAAGAGTTTTCAAGCCCTGGCACAGGCTGCTCAGGGAACTGGTGGAGTTATGATCCCTGGAGGTGTTACGAAAACGTGTAGATGTGGCACTTCACATCACAGTTTAGGGGCATGGTGGTGCTGAGGTGACAGTTAGACTTGATCATCTTGGAGGGTTTTTTTTCTAACCTAAATGATTCTCTGTGCCTGTACATGCCAAAACAATGCCAGCATGAAAAGAACTAACTCCCTTTTTTCTCTAAAGCACACAATTTTCTGTGTAACATGATGCACAGAAGGTTGTATAACTTTTAAGTCTTAGCAGTTTCCAAAGGAACTTAATTTTGCCAAACTGAGTGCTTTCAACATAGTAACTCTGAAGTTTTTAATCTTACTAAAGCTTCCAAATGTGTTTACTGCTGTCAATGTGCTCCAGTTGTACTCCTGCAAAGAAACTCTGCAGCTCTACCAATAATTAAGTCTCATTAGAAATTTGCTGCTGACTGAAATATGATGTGCCACCTTGAATATAACAGTGTGTAAATCAAAACACCATGCACATCTGCTGCCAATATTCTCTACCATTACAGTTCTCCAGCTGAGAGACCAAGGTTTTGTAACAACAAAGCAGAAACTTTTCATATTGATTTGATGCCTTTCATGCAGTATCTCCAATGACATTATTAAAAACAGAGTATGTTCTCCCCTGGAAAAGTGACAGCTGCAGAAAGTGTATCTAAAGAAGAATGATTCTTGGATGTTAAGGTTACTATGTATGGCAGAAAGGGAAAGGTGAGTGAATACATGTAAGCAAATGAGTTAAAAACCAGTAAGGTGACCACAAGCTCATGTAGAGAGGAAAGAAAGTAGAGAAGGTTAGATGAGAATCTAAGAGGAATGCCAATAATCACAGGTATCTGTACACAAGCATATGTATACACACCACACACTTAGCACAACACTAGAGGTAGAAGTATAATTGCTGTGAGTTTGTGAGCAGGCCAGGATACACTAGGTACAGCCCAGGAATCCTGTACAAACAGAGGAAACAACAGTGTGGATAAGGCTCAACAAACAGAGAACATGGGTCACTAAGTGGAAGATACACCTCCAGGGATCCACCCTGAACATCCCTTGGTGCAACCTGGAGCTGTTTCCTCTCATCCTGTTGCTTGTTCCTTGGGAGAAGAGAAAGACCTCCACCTTGCTCTAACATCCTTTCGGGTAGTCATAGAGAGATATAAGTTCTCCTCTGAGCCTCCTCTTCTCCAGACTAAACAACCCCAGTTCCCTCAGCCACTCCTCAGATGATCTGTACCCCAGACCTTTCCCCAGCTTGGCTGTCCTTTTTTGGAGATGCTCCAGCACCTTAATGTCCTTCTTAGACTGAGTGGCCCAAAAGTGAAGCCAGTATTCCAGGTGTGGCCTCACCAGTGCCCAGCCCAGGAGGACAATCCCTGCCCTAGTCCTGCTGGCCACACTGGTGCTGATCCAAGCCAGGATGCTGTTGGCCTTCTTGGCCACCTGGGCACACTGCTGGATCATCTTCAGCCACTGTCAACCAGCACCCCCAGGGCCTTTTCCCTGTGGGTAGCTTTCAGCTACTCTGCCCCAAGCCTGGAGCATTCATGGGGCTGTTGTGAGCCAAGTGCAGCACCCAGCACTTGTTCTTGATGAACCTCATACAACTGACCTCGGCCCATAGATCCAGCCTGTCTAGATCCCTCTGCAGTCTCCCTAGCCTCAAGCAGATCAACACCCCTGCCCAACTTGGTGTCATCTGCAAACTTACTGAGGGTGCTCTCAATCTCTTCATCCAGATCCTCAATAAAGATACTAAACAGAACTGGCCCCAATATTGAGCTCTGGGGAACACCACTTGTGGGCAATACCAAAAAGGTATCTCAGAAACTGCAGCAGAGTCATCTCCCTTCCTCTTCTCTCTCAGCTAGCTCAATCTGATTCCAAGTCCAAGAAAGATGAAGGTATCTTTGCTGTATTCAACAAATCCCAGCAGCAGACCAATCTTTCCATGAACAATAACTTCTACAAACACTGTTTACCTAGGGGCTTGTACCTCACCCTAATTCACACTGCTGCCTTAGAAAGCATAAGCAGCAAATGAAGCTTCTGCCAAAGCTGGAGAATCTGTTATATGTTACTGAATTTTGAAACTTGCAGTAATGTTTCCAAAATCAGAAGCTGCCATTTCTGATCACAAAGGGGGAGGGAGAACTAGACATCTAAACAGAAAGATAAATTGCTGAAAGCACAGGTTTAAATGACAAGACATAACCTGAAGAAACAAACACAGGCTAATTTGGTTTGCTTAACAAGCTACAAAAGAAATAACCAACCAAGGCCCAAAGCATGCAGAAACACCATGAGCATTTTATCAATATTTAGGAACCATAAGATAACTAACCAGAACTCCACCAGTTATTCCAAAGGCACTGTCTTCCAGGTGAGTACTGGTTTTGACATTAACCACCACTACTGAAATGTTTACTGCTCTCAGCAGCTTTGAGCTGGATGCTGAATTAGAGCTTATGCTTAATAAACTATTCAGCACAGGAAAATACAGTAAAGATGCATTTAATCCAGAAATACAAAGAAGATTTGTAGCTTAAGTGTTAATATCAATCAGAGATGATGAAACCATGTCATCAACTTCATTGTTTGGACCTAATTTATCTTTGTATCTCTGTTAACTGCAGCTCTGTTTTTATTCAGGTTAAGGTTAAATTACACATTTCATGCCTGACCTTCATTAGCTTTCCCATTTCACTTACTTATTGCAAAAGAGTAGTAAAGAAAAAAAACACAGCAATTAAGAGCAAATTCTCTGAACATTTGTATTAATTACACTGATCTATTTGGGGGCAAAATATTAGCACAATTTCAAATCAAGTTATTTTTTAGTTATAACAGAAGAATGACTATGTGGTATAGGTTTAACAAACAGCTAATCTATTAGCTGGAGGCTTTTTATTGCTTGCTTTTTCATCTCCTCTGGACCTTTTCTGTGTGATCTGCCCTTCCCATGTATTTTATTTAATATTAGGTACCAATTACAATGGCATTACCCATAATAGTTAAGCTGGGCAAACAGATATGTTTGCAAAGTTGAGACTTCAGATGGTGAGAACCTCCATGCAACAAAGGTCTCTGTGGGTGTATAATCCCTAACACAGCAGATGAGCTGCCACCACTGAGATCTCTGAAGTAAATACCTAACAACCAATTCAGTAGCCTCATGAAATGGGCAGATGGCCACTTCATTATGGTCTTTGCAGCAGATTTTTCTCACCCAATCTCACATAAACAGAGAACAAATATTTGTTCTAGCAGGAATTGGTGTAAATATTCACCATGGAAGAAAAGTTTCTGCAACAAAAATTTCAAAGCCAAACTGGTAAATGTGAAACCTCCCTTTTCAAGAGCAGGCTCCTTTAGAAAGCAGAATTCTAGGTGGGAACTTTAAAAGTCAGCAATTGCTTTGATCACTTCAGGTTCCCTCCTGCAGCTATGGCCCTTTACAGACCCAGCTGATGAGGAAGGACAACAACATGAAGTAGAACTGCTCCTGAGAGCTAAGCCAGTACAACTCCTACACTTAACTACAGATGAAAGAAACAGAAAGTAACATAGCAGTTCCCCCTTCAGACAACTCAGAATTAATCCTATATGGAAGTTAATAAATGCACTAAATTCTTAAGTGATCATTAACATCAGATACCTAATACAGATGAATAAAGTCTAATTATGATTATGTTTATTTACTGTTTGGAACTAATGAAAAGAGTATTCTTGAAGTTGGTGTACTTCATATGCAGAATAAGCCAACTCAAACAAAACTGATCACTACATTAGGCATGCCAATAGACTCATCTTTTAAAATATTTCTGCCTTGTTAAGTGCCACTGAGAAGTTCACCACAATCACCCTGAGTTCAACTGGCTACTTGAGCAGGTTTGAAAAGGAGGACATGTAATATTTTGCATGACACAAAGCAAGCAATGCTTTTCCCACATAAATTACTACTCATTTTCCACTGCAGTCTGAACACATTCCCTACAAAACTGATGACAGGTCATTTTTCTAATCCTTTCCTTATTCTGATCCCCACTTGCAGATGCCTATGATCAGAAATAGATTTTGAGGTCAATGGATCTTATCAGTCAAAACTGTTTAACTGTTCTTTTAAAGTCCACTGAAGCTTCTTCTACCCTCACTGATGTTTGCCATTAAGAAAGAGAGCTCTTGGCCAGCCAGATACAAGACAAACACCTCAGATCAAACTATTTTTAATCTCATATTAGCAGAAAACCAGATGGACTCACTCCACATGCAAAGATCTGCAAGCTAGTGCAGCTGCAGAGAATGAACAGACACTATTTCACCATACTAGAAGTTTTTATCACTGACAGCAACTGGGAGAAGAATTCAGCTCTGTAATGGCCAGGAGGATTGTCTTACACAACCAACTAGCAAACAGACCCTTTGTGGGAACCACTTCCCTTCAGAACCTAGCTGAAAAGAGAATTCTCCCATGAATTTAACTTGAGCAAGACACATTTTGGTCCAATTCCATCCTAAAATTATTGAAAATGCTGTTATAGTTATACTTTGGCTGAAGCAACTACTAACCCAAAAGGTAAGTCTTTCTCACTTTTATTTTGCTGGCCTAATGAAAAGCCAATTCAAACATGGGAAAAACTCAGGAAATTCAGAATCCTTTACAGTCCTGACAAGTGTATAGCTGTTATTACATGCCCAATAGCTATTAGTAAGGTCAGGTGAATTTTTTAGGTTCCCAGTTCCTTTTTTTTCCCCTTGCTATTAACAAGACATGCTACAGTAATTCTTCTCTGTCAGCCTACATTTTGACCCTCAATATACTTTTTTTTACAGGCAAAGTATATCCAGAACTTAGAGGTAATACAAAAAAACCCCCAAGGGAAACACATAATTAAATAAATAAAACATTAAACCTAAAACTTTACTGAGAAATAGTTTTAGGTGCACTTCAGAACATTTAAAGTAGACTTCCACTCTTCCAGTAGAGAGCAGTGTAGGATATTTTAATAGTAGTACAACATCTGGTTTCTTTTGTCATCACATTTCCATCTTTAAACAACTCCCAGTCTTTCAGTGTCACATTTCTTTTTTTGCTCTGAAATCCCTGAACATTAAAAACTCTCTTTTATGCAGATTTAAATGCAATTATATGAAAAAAATACACTTACCAATCAAGAAAGGGGAAAAAGGCAAAGCAAAATTACTGGATATCTGCTGCCAAAATCTGACAAATTAGCTCCTTCTACAGGAGCAGTTGAAGGGATGTTGATTTACTGATGAAAGGAAGACAAATGTATCCACATTCTGATTCTATCAGGATGACAGGATAGAATATAAATTGAGAATGAAAGAGAAGTGGGACCAGTTTTGAAGCTCTGCAGAAAACAGATGAACTAAGATATTAATCACTTCTTAAGAGATGAATAGCTTTTGCTCAGCCTTGCACACCTAAGTCTTCCCTGTCAATTAAGCAGTTGAAAATACACTGTAAGTGGACTATAAAATACACAGCTTTTTCTATTTTGGGTTCCTTCTCTTTCCCCACACTACAGTGCAGTTCATTCCCCACCTGTAACAGCTTCCTTAGTTCTCTACCAACACATGTTTTTTGCCACAGTAAACAAATGTTTGGATTTTTGCCTTTTGGGGAGCACTTCTCTAGTGAAACCCTAAAAACAGCAGCCTCTCCCCAGGCATGACTGCTGCAAGGAGAACAGAAATCAAGCTCTCCCCATTAAAGTAGCAAAGAGAGAAGTCTCACAGACATCAGCACATTCCCTGAATATCCCCTGCTTGTCTGACATGTTATGTTCCACACAAATGGTGACTCTGACACTGGAAAAAAATTTCTATGCATTTTTCAAGTACTAGGTGCAAAAAAAGGAAGCAATGCATGCTTAAAATAATATATATATAAAAGAATCTTTTAATGGATATCTAACAGAAATCAAGTATTACCAGGCATTTCAATCAGCAGTAGAATTAAGCCAAAAGCACATGAGAAAATGGAGAAGTGAAATATATTTACAGTAATTAAGACAAAAAGAAACACACATCTATTTGACAAGCCACTGAAATGTTGGGGGGGAAAAGAGAGCATTAGAGAAAAGACCATAAAATAACTAGGTAACAGTTAACAAAAGAATCTTGCAGAGGCAGTGATGTAAAAAATCAGATTGTGCTTAATTTTAAGCAGCCTCCCAACAAGCCACACTGGTTCCATCTGAACTTTCTTCTGTTCTCTCCAAGTGCAGTAACTAAGAACTCTGTGTGTGTGTAAGCAGCTATCTCAGTCTTTAAATTTGATGCTATGGCCAAATAATAAAAGAACATAATTTGAAAATTAAAGCTTAATACATCATTGAACAGTTGATGAACATAGGCAATATAGACATTTCCTTGGAGAAGTTGATCTCACCAGGGTTTGGATGTGGTTCTTGCCAGGAACCCAAATTTTGGAAGCAGGAATATCTAGAAATATGCTGGTAAAAATGCCTGAGAAACTGAGGCCACATGGAAGTCTTAATCCCAGCTTCTAACCCATGCTTAGATTTGATGAGAAGAGAAATAATATAGCTGCTCACTGGGAAGAAACCTGAAGTGTGGTCCAAGTAAGCTGAACCAAGCTTGTTGTAATTTTAAAGGCAAAAGGTCATCTTCTCCTTCAAGTCTCACTGCATTTAATCCACAGCCTGATGGGAAAAAACTAAAGGGCACAGAGAAAGGAACAGAACCAGTCTGTTTGTAAGGAGAAGTTCAGGAGAATTTAGGACCCACTTTTGTCAAGGATTAAGGCTGGGCTGGCCACTAAACAAGTGACAGATGCTGTCTATGAACCCCTCTGCCTTCCCAAATAGAAGACAAAGGGAACAAGGGGAAGAGGCTTATGGGTTGGAAAAGGAAACTAAAACTACTTTAATGAAAAAAATAACAATAAAATATATAAACATGAATACAAAACCAATACCTAACCCAAGCCCCTGATGGCAATGATGTCACTTTCACCACTGCTATGGCAGAAGTCCCAGACTGGACTCAGCAGCAGATGGAAACTGTGATTCAGGAGTTGGATTCTGGAACCAGATTCAGATCGAAGCCTCCCAAGACAATGAGCACTGAAGAAGAGGCTTGACCCTTGTGATCCCTCAGCTTTATACTGAGTATAACATCCCCAGGATGGAATCCCTTGTTGGTCAGTTCAGGGTCACCTCTCCTGTCCCCTCCTCCCTGCAGGTGCTACCTCTGACTTAATGCACCAAGGTGGGACACAAGATGTAGCAGTGACCTGGGTCTGCAGCCCAACCCTTGGCACTAACTCTCCTCGTCAAGTGTTGTAACTGCTAGCAGCAGACACTGCCTGTGAGAGCATGCTAGGAACTGCAGACAGTGCATCCCTGAGAAGAGACTGAGCTGAGAAGACAAATCACTGAGCAGAATTACTTCTGTTCTAGCTCAAACCAGGACAATTTTGTAAATGATCACAACTTAGACCTTCTCCAGAGAGATCAGTGTGGTCATATGCTAAGGGGGCTATCAACAGGATGTATTTAAAACCAAATCACACTGCAATATAGTTAGCAAAGCTGTTCTGTGAATAAGAGTGTCTAAACCTAAAGGTAAAATAATGCTAAGAAATACAGCTAAGACCTCCTTAAAGAAGGTAAGAGTGGGCTGGAACACAGAAAGCAAGCAGAAGAAGTGAAAAGCCTATCTTGTCAAGACTGTCACTGTAGAAAATCCAGTTGTAAAAAGAAAAAAACCATTGTGTTTCTGCAGCCCATCAATCCAAACAGCACTGCAGAAGCAGATCTCTGACTGTACCCTGCCCTGATGAGCTGTCAGGCTGAAGATCGTGCTGGAGCTGGGTGGTGGGAGTGTAGACTGCTCTCCCATCCCTAACACCATTATCAGCCACCTTACAGCTACCCAGAATTTAGCCACATGCTGAGAATACACACAGCTAAGTGCAAACTTCCTTCCACCTCAAACTGGATGAGGAAAAAAGGTTATTCTTGGGCTTTGCCCTGCAGATTTGCTAGCTGGAGCTAACAGCTCATTGCTGGGCTAAGCAAGCTCTACACTCCCACCTCTTGCAGGCAGGGAGGCAGCAGCAGGAGGGTAACAGGAATATCCCTTGGGGATACTCCCAGCTTAGGAGGGAAAAAATAAACAAATCAGCAAGCTCAACTCATGTTTAGAAAAAAAAACATTTTTAGAAACTTTTGATGGATGGAGAAAAGGAAGATTTTAACAGTGCAAATAGGGCAGCAATGCTACTACTAGTAGAGATCATACTGAAGGGCTGGTTTTCTTTGAAGCTCAGGTGCACTTCCCACAGTTGATAAACAAACAACAAAAGCAGAGATAATATTTGGCATGAAAGAAACAAGGGCACGGGAAGATGGCAGTGAGAGCATATTTATCACTGGGATAAAAAAAAAAAATCATTTCTTATCATAGATTCCCTGGTTGTGACTAGGACACACAGATTCTTTTGACAGCATGCTTCAGGTGTGCTGCAAGGTTCATTAGGCTTCAGATGCAAGAATCTCTGTGCTCAGAGTTTGGATAAAGTGAAAATTAAAGAAAGTAGTAAAGAAACTACAAAAGAAATTATTAAAGTAACTAAAGAAATTAAAGAACAACATACTTGCAAACTTTATCCTCTGGGTTTCAATTTGTACATACTCAGTGCTCCCAGTTTTGGCTTATACACATGAGATCAGATTATTATTTGTCTTTTTTTTTTTTAATTGGCAGAAGCATCTGTCAGCTCCTTTTACTGCAACAGGAGATGTCTGCAGGTAATCCAAAGGCACCATCTTCAAGTTGTTAGAGCTCTTTTGCTTCAATACAGAAACTATTAACACTTCTACACAGATTCCTCTCACATCAAACAATGGCACCAAATCACCACCTTCTGTTTCTCCCCCACTATTCATCAACTCTGCAGGGCCTCCTGTAGCAGATCACAGAATCAGAATTATTAAGATTGGAAGAGACCTCCAAGATCATCAGCTCCAGCTATTAACCTATCACCACCATGTCACTAAACCATGCCCCCAAGTACCACATCTAGATGTTATTTGAACCCCTCCAGGGATGGTGACTCCACCACTGCCCTGGGCAGGCTGGGCCAATGCCTAACCACTCCTTCAGTGAAGAATTTCTTCCTGCCTGAAAGTTTTAGGATAACTAACAACAGATAACTCACCAAATTAGCATACTGTTGACTAATGCAGTCTGGCTTAATCACATTCCTGGTCTTTTGGGGTTGCTTCTGACTTGCCCCCAAAATGAATGAGTCACTCAACCACAGATGCTGACTAACAGCCTTGCAGGTTCCTGCAATCCCGTATCATTACTTCTCACATTGGTTAAGATTTTCTTTAGTCTCTGACCTCCAAGAAGTAAGAACTGACAGCTGTGAATTCACTGTTTTAATCTTAAAATATAACACCCCTCTATTTCAGTAAGAGTCATCATTATTGGCCAATCATTCAGTGATGGTGAGCATTCAAATTGATGATACTCCTGATAATGTGGGTGCACAGAGAAGGATACCTGCACACTCACAAGAACCATTCTACATCCAGACAGGAAAAGCAGAACTAATGATCAAACTGGGCATTTACTTTAGAAAGGTGTATTGGGAACATGAAGCACCTCTGATATTCACTCACTAAAAAGATACCATACTGCTTGAATGCTTCAATTCAGCAAATCTGTATTCATGACTGGACTGTTCCAGTAAACCAGTAAAAAATAGTACAAGATATTTATTTTACCTTTACTGAAGAGAGTCTGCCTAAAAATAATTCACAGTCCCTTTTAAACATCAATTATTTTAGCTTTGGAAGTGCATAATAACAGAGGGGACAGCTTTTTTTGTTCAGCTTTACAAGTCCATAATTAGACAGTAGTCTTAGTTCTGCACCACAGGAACTGGATTCATGTCAAGCATCATTTCTTTATGGAAAAAGTCAGACTAAAGCTACAAATTTACTGAAATGCTATTTTTCACCAAGTCCTCCATATTTTCAAATATCTTAATGTAAGAAAGCTGACATCTTGTTTGCATTTTTCTTTCCCTAAATCAGATGGCAATATAATGACTTCATTCATATTATCTATCCAACTTCAGCAATTCCATATTCCACTCCAATAGTACAATCAGCTCTACAGCCACAAACTCTTTTGCAAAGATATCAAATGTACTGGGAAAAACTTTGAAACACAGAGACCACCTCTGCTTTAATTCCCACTTAAATCTCTGCAGATGCTAGCTAGCAACACTGGCAAGTCCAGAGGGAGCTTCATTGCACTGTGGTGTGAGAACTCATTGTTATTACTTGTACAAACCAACTGGTCTACAACAACTGAGGTTACAGCTCATTTACTTTAGCACAAAGTTAAAGGACAGACACTCACCCCCTCAAAAGTCCCCAGTTCAGTACAATGGTACAGTTAAAGGAACAGCAAGATCAAGATTCCAAGTGTTGGCATTCTCAGAACAACTTCCTTAGGAGTTACCATTCTAACACCCTGTATAAGACATTCCAAAACTGTTGTCCTAGTTTTTGGCTCTGTTTTGCCCTGCTCTATCAACCCACTGCTTTCCATAATGCCACTGTTCTTTTAAGTGTAGCATGTCCTGGTTTGCTCTGTATTAGCATTCTGCAGGCTATCCAGCCTTTGTCACAAAATATAGCAAGTTAAAGCCTGAACTCAGTGTTCTCAAGCTTCATCAGTCCTGCTGACTTTTTCTTCCCTTGCAAATATTCAGCCTCTCAATCAAAAACTCCCCAAAACCAATGAAAACAAACAAGATCACTAAAACTCCTTCTAAGGAAACAAGCTGTGTTGTCAAGTATTCAATAGTAAAGCCAGTCAGAGTTCATAAAACTGGCAAAAGCATTCTGCTTTACCAGTAAAATGAAGTTTTTTACAATTTGGAGCATTGTGATGAACTCAGAACAACTTCACTGGAGTGAGGCAGCTGAATTTGGGGTGCAACTCTGAACCACTTGAGTAAACAAAGCATGGTGTCCTTCAGAAAGTGGCTCTTCCTTCAGACAGATAGTTCCCAGATGACCTCATTGTTAAGCATGAATCTGAGAGCAGGCTTCAGATTCTTGCTTTCATAACCACATGTACAAGAACAGCCAGGAGTTTCCATGTGGGATTGTGCAATTCTGAGTGCTCAGTTTGCAGTAACTTCTACAAGCTGAAGCCAGACATAAAATCATTCCTCTGTTCAGTGTAAAGAAACAGGTTGTGGAAATAAAGGTGGTGGAAGAAACTGTGATGGATTTTTACATATACAGCATATATATATATTAATAAAGACAAGTGGAAAAGTACTGAAGTCACACTTTTGTAACAGGAAACATTAACAGGATCTTCTAAAGATCTTATCTTAAATAATCTTGCACAATTCCAGACATTTTCAATCCTGTGAATAAAGTTTATTTTGCTCTAAACTAATTTCTGCCTCCTTTGTCCTCGACTAAGATGATCAGGCTGAACTTGTAGTAAACACACTCCTTTGCCACAGCAACATGCAGTGACATTATGAACACAGAAAACAGGAATTCCCTGGGGGATAAAAACCAGAAGCAGTCACAGTTAGGAACCAAATTCCCATTCCAACACAAATAGACTTAGCAATGGAAACAAACAGCTATTGTTCATTACTCTCAGTTTAATAAAGACTTTTCCCAGTTTAATGTGAATTATGAAATCACCTTTTTTAAGGACACTGGATCTCTTCTGAATCAGGGCTTTTCAAACCTGAGCCTTACTGCACCATAGATTACAATGAATGACTCCTGGTTTAATTCTTGATTCACAGAAACACTTTGTTTTGGAAACACTCAGCTGTCAGAGAGAGGACAAGCAGCACACTTGAAAACAGTTATTCTGGAGAAAGAATCATGAAATGTCTGCAGCTAGTGCTTTAGCTTTAGTATCCTGGAAATTTAATGCTGCTTTTAGTCATTTTTCTTTTTCATGCAACACAAATTTGGGACATAATCTGAACATTTTCCCTTCAACTGTCATTCCCACTGAAAATAATCTCTTCTTGAGGTTCTACTACTATAATTACTTCAGTGTGTAGCAAATAATCTACATATACATTCTGTGGGGGAGATAACAGATACCACAGAACAGACATATGTGCTGAGGTGTGTTATGGGACAAGAACACAAAGTGTGAACTAACCTTGGTTTTCTTTTCTTTTTGTTGTTTTTCTTTCCTAAACTAAAGAGTTCCTGCACTGAGAACCACCACTTTTGTATAAAAGAAGAATAAAGCTAACACCTTCTTAATAAAGCAACTTCAGTGGAGAAATACACTGAGCCTGTGTGTAAAGTGTAACCATAATCAGATGGATAATCTACAAGAATGTGCTAAAATAAACACCATATTCACAGAATTTAATAGCAGGATATTGATATAAGTGGCCAAGAAAGTGCCTGTGTTTTCTAACTAAAGGTCATTTTTAAATTTCCTCCTAAAAACTACTTCCTAAGCTCCATCTACTACTTTAAATCCATGGTTAATTTTAAACAAGTTACACCTAGAGGTGCCTTTCTGAGTTAACTGTATTCATAGAGTACCCTCAGAAATCCTCAGAGACTATTTGACTGGGGTAGCCAAGTGACAATTAGGTGACTATCTGTGGAAGTTAAAGAGAGAAAAGCTCCATGCAGCAGAGAAGAAAAACACAAGGGATAAAGCAGAGCCATAACCACGACCTCAAAATTGCATCATCTCTGAAGTTCAGAGAAAATACCTCTAAATAAACAGGCTATCTTGTGGGGAAAGAAAAAGGACAGGGAAACCTGCCCTTGTTCTGGGTGCTTTGATTATTTGAACTGGAAAGAGGTGACAGCATAAGGGATGCACAGCCTGGAGGCAAGCTGAGAGAGCAAATGAACATACCAGAACATAGGGAAGCTTAAGACTAAATAGGTAGTACTTAAATACAGCAGTTAGGGAGCATTTTCATCAACTATAGGTTCAAGACAACCTGTTCAAGGATCTTCAGGAACCACATGTAAGATTTTTATGGACTAACATAAAAATACTGGAAATCTTTCTTCCCAAGACTGGGAACATCTCACCCTTAACATGCTCCTGCCTCATCCTCTGTGAAAGTCCTGCCTGCATAAAAGTCAAATCCCACTCCAAATCCCTCTTCAATTCCATCACAGATTCTGGAAGCAAGTACTACACAAGCAATGAGCCTTAACAAGAAAAGCATTCCTTACATTGGTTTAGCTGTACTGGACCTTTCACTTTTCCTACATGCAGCTGGAATTGTCTTCTCTGTGATGATTACTGTTTTATGAACCTTTTTATATTCTCTTATTAGTCTGGTTTTTAGATGAAACTCTCCTTTCTTCACATAATCTCACAGGAAAGCCAGCTATAAAACATGTATGAACACTATAATTCAACACTTGGCCTTCAGACACTTCAAGAATAGCAGTAACAAGAGTTTTCCCAAATTCCAGTTATGATGAAAGTCATTTATTTTCAAATAGTACTTGGAAGAGAAAGAACTCCCCCTTCAAGCTACCATTCTGGAGTCATTTAAAACAAATTTGCAGAGCACAACCTAAACAAAGGAAATCATCTTATCTCTCATCAATACAAATTAGGGAACTGGATTTTTTTATTAGAAAGATTATTTTAGCCAATGGCAAAAAAGTTTAATAGCAACTGCTTCAACCCAACAATATCAGATACAAACTGAAACCACTATTATTTATGACCTTAAGATCCATCAGCAGATGAGATGGATGTTCTCAGGTGAACTGTTCCAAGAAGACACCACTCTTGGAAAAGAACTTAAGAATCATTTTAAGATGGCAACTAATTCAACACTGATGTTGGCTGTCACTTCTTCATAAAAAAATACTATGCTTTTCAATAAACCACCTATATTCTGGTGCTAAAGCAGTAAAATTATTCTAGTTTAGATCATTATAGTGATACTTTCATGGCCAGGTGAAAATAAAATAAGAAAACAGTGTATTTTAAAATCCTCCCTATAAAGATTTTGAGCCTTCTCCAAATAGCAGCATAATCCTTTCTACTAAGAGAGTCAGTGTGGAGAAAACATTTTGTCTTGAGCTCAAGGCACCAAAGTAGAAATGAAAATTTGGGATCTGATTTGAGAACAGATTTGCAGAAAACCTCTAGTATCACCTCAGTTCAGTACCTTTCAACTAAGGCTAATAACTCACCCATTTCTTGTCTGCTTCATCATTTAATTATTCCAACTGAGAAGAAAGCTCAGGAGAGTCAAGTCCAAGGTCTTCTGTTGCTTACTTATTCTGAACTTTGAGCTATGACTATTTGCAGCAGGTTAGCAGCTAGAGACTGTCTCGTTTTTCCAGAGGCTATACAAACATCCAAAAAATAGCCCTTAGCTTCAAAGAATTTATGATCTAATGACTGTGATAAATTACACTAACCTCTTAGAAATGTGCAGTGCAATTTCCCCTCTGAGTGTTACTGACAGAAATCAATAGAACACGTGGAACCTCATTCTTCCTTGTACATACCATTCTAACAGCAAACACTAACACAAGTAAAAAGCTACAGCTAGTAGGAAATCAACATTGTTTATTCTGTAAATCAGAGAGCACTAACATGCAAAGAGGTCCAGGTTTCCCACTTTTGGTTGCCCAAAGGCAAGAAGGGGAAGGTGGCAAGTCCCTGAAATACATCACTAAAGGAGGATGGAGGAATCACTTGACCACGTGCCAAAGCAAGATCACTCCTACTGCCATTTAGGTATCTGTCAGGGAAAACAAATCAAAACTAAACTAAACTCAACCCCCAAATGTGTACCTTGCTTTAAAGCTTTTAAAACTGATTTGAGCAAGTATGCACAGGGAAATCTGGTGAATTCTTTTTCCTTCTGAGACCAAGTTTGCTTTTAATAGATGCTGCTCCTCAAAGCCTCATCAACTGAAAGCTGGGATACAGCCTCTAAATTCTAGTTTAGGAAGACCTCCACATTCCTGACTTCAACGGATTTTCAGCAATAATCCTACACTCATGAGCAGGCAAGACTTCCCTCCCACCTAATCTTGTAACAGAATGCTCTCATTAATGTTATTTTCTGAGTTACTTATCTCTGTCTCCCCAGTATCTCCCATTTTGGAAGCACCTAAGTGCTACAGCAATAATAAGAGATATGACTATGGGACATTTCAAGTCTGTGCTTCCAATCTGTTCCCTTCAAATGCAACCCTTTGGCTCCACACATACCATTAAGATTTGATGCATATCTTTGTTTCCACATTATCCCTCTCTTCAGTAATACTACTGTAAACAACTGAAAAACAACTTGTAAAGCCACAGGAATTGACTAGATTGGATTTTCCCTAAGGATACAGAATGAAGAAAATAAAACTTAGGCAAAAGTTTACAAGAGAAAAAATATTTAAGGTTTAGACCAATGTAACCTATCACTCTCTCCCTTTTAGTGACAAGTAATTTCTAGTGCCAATGAAAAACAAAGCTTTGCAAATTGGATCATGCAAACCAAAACAGAAATGGTTAGTTCCTCCAGTGATACCTAAAAACCCCAAGTTGAAAGTTCAAAGTGCTTTTTAAAACAGGCCAAGGCTGGCTTTACACTTTCCAAATCAGTCTCATCTGAAACAGGCATTTCTGAGACAAACACTCACTACAGCTGCACAAGAATTCAAAACTGACCAGCATATGTTTTTATTTTATTCAAGTTAATAAAGTGAGAGACTGCAGCTGGTGACTTGCCCAGTGGCTTCTTGAGGAGGAATCCTCCTGGAGTTCAGTATATGTGCAGCTTTTCTGAATGGTGACTAGCCTGGTTGTTGGAGAGACTCCTGTATGCTTCCTACTGCTGGTAACATTTGATGTCTTTTTTGAAGCTTCTGTTCAAAAAGTTACACCATTCTCTTATTTTCTATGAGCCAGTTCTATTCATTTTTCCTAGTTTATCTGGGGAGGGTTCCCTAATTGTTTTTTTGGTGGCAGTAACTCCATCAACATAGCAAAACCTCAGCAAACAGAAACACCCAACTTTGCCAAAAGTAAAAATGAGAAAGGAGTTAATTAATCTGCAGGCCTGATTCTCCTTTAATGCAAGCCCAACCTATACATTACTGTGGCTCACCCAGACCCCGAGTACAATAATCCAGATGCTCGAACGAGAGTTCAAGTTCTCCAGTGTATTAGTTGGTGTCAGACGTGCAACTTCCTTGACAATCCAGAAGCTAACAAGTCTGCTTCAAGAAACCTCACATTCTCCCAGCTCACAGGGAAAAAAGAACTGTGCAGAAGGACCCCCTGGAGGGCATGCTAATGAGCCTAATTGGTAGTTTCAGCAGACTTAAGGAGAGGCAAGGGAATAAACATCAGCAACAGAGAAGGAACACAAAGGGACCTGCAGAGCCGAGTTGAACCCGTTGCTGACCTTAAGGTCTTTGGAAACTCTATCCTCTCGCTTCGCACACTTCTTTTGGGTTTGTTTTCCTAATTCTGTTTGCACAATTTTGTTTTGTTCGCTTGTCTTGAACGGGGAAGTTCGTATCACTCACTGCCTGTTAGACAGCTGCTCTTGCCCAGTGCTGAGGAACTCATGACTCCAAGTATTTTTCATGAACATGAAGATTTCTACTCAAATACTACTTGATTCTTATTCTAAGAATAAGAAAATGACAGCTGCTAAAAAGCTTCTAACGATTTTGAGTCTTTTGTCTCAACAGTCTCCTTGCTCATCTCTTTTGCAACAGACAGAGGAAGGGCAGTAATGTGGCTGTTTACAACTTCTTTTAAAACTTTCAGCTAACACAGTATCCTTAGAAACATTCTTCAGAAGCTACTATGTTCAATACTAAATGCCATACCATGAAGAACTGCTGTGGAAAGAGAGTTGTTCTTACTACTCTAGAGAAACTCCTACTTGCCTGTTCTGTGTATCATACATAAATACATTCTTCTCTCAGAATTCGCTGGAGTAACACTTCAACACATGACTGTCCTACACTCCAACAAACAGCTCTTCTACACCAAGGCCTCTGGAAAGAACCACAGTTTATAACACAAAAATAACCTAGAGAATGCATCTGGTACAGGTGGGTTTCAAGTACCCTCTTGTTAACCAGGCCATCAGCACAAGTCCTCCTAACTGCAGACCATGCCAGTTAAGTCAATACAATAGAACCCCCTGCTGCAGATCTTTAAAGTTAACCAAAACAATGCACAAACCTAAGAGATCAAATCTTACGGTAACAGCCTACAAAAAGCCTTGAGACAGAAAGAAGTTTCCCACAGAAGTTTCCCATTTATGTGCCTCATAATTCAGAAGTCACACCACAAGTTTCACATTCTGCATCTCTGACTCCAAGATGAAAATGAGCAACAATATCCCATTCTTAAAGTAAAACAACACATAAAGCTTAAAATGACATCCAGGCCTGATTCTTCCCCATATCTACAGAAACTCAGAAATCTAGCAACAACCTGTGCTCCACAAACTTTACAAGCCCAGCTCCTAATGCTAACCACAGCCCTCCACAACCAAGAGAGCAGCTTTGTAGAAAGCAGCAACATAACAGCATTTTTCTGTATGGGAACACCACTGAGAGCCTGGAGGTAAGCCTCTTGTAGTTTTATTTTACCCCTTAAGTTTGTTAGCCTGAGTAACTCCTGAAAGCATTCCTGTATACCTCAACAGCAGATGGAGCCACCACTAGACTACACAATGCATGGCACTACTCAGATGCAAAAGGGAGTCTATGAAAGGAGGACAAGGGGATGGGCTACTCAGGAGGAACACTGAGGTGTTTTCCAGCCACATAGGGATGAACTTACAAAAGCCCAAACTTAGCTGGAGTTGAAACTGGTGAAGGATGTGACAGGCAAGTAGATGGTTAGGAAAATGGACCACAGTACATGGCTATATAGATACTCTAAGGAAAGTTAACAGGAATTAATTAATTAATTCTAGTCATAATTACTCAGATATTGGAAAGTGATTTATTTCTTGCCATTCCTTCTTCTATTTCATTAGTTTCTCATTTTCAACATTTTTTGGTGCTCTGTTTGGAACATCTTGCTCTGTCTAACTTCACCATATAAATGTAAGTATACTTTTTGTATCCATGTTTACTTGTAAAAAACCTGAATAAAATTCTGCCTTTGATATTCTTTCATTAATTAATTTTCCTGACACAAAACCAGGCTCATTCTGTAATAATGCTGACTGGACAGAAAAAGACTTGCTAATATAGCTACAGCAACAAAAATGTGTAGGATTAAAACATGGCTTTGCTAACACCATACACTAAGGCTAGTGATAGGCAAATATTCAGAAGACATAACTCCACCTAGAGCCCTGCTACTGTAGTTCCATCAATTAGAAGCAGCATGATATTATATTTTCAATACAATTCTTGTCCAAAAATGCTTGTTCCAGAAGAGAATTACCTGCCATTCCTCAGTGTTAAAAAAGTTGACTAAGAAATGACATACAGTTGAAAACCTAAGTAAACTCTCTGTATTCCTAAGTAAACCCTCAGTATTGTAGCACAGTGAAGATGAATCCTACCAGGTACTGCCAAGCAAGGTTTTTTTTGCAGAGTAATTATTAGGAATGCTTTTTCCTTCCCCCTCCTTTCCTACAGTTGCAATACAGGTCCAAGATATAAACTGAATAATTGAGAGAAAAATCATCCATAAAACTACACAATTCACTATCACTGTCATCAAAACCTCAAAACAATACAAAATAAGAGATGTTTAACTGTCTTTTGGGGAAAGCTTTGCTCACTGATCTCCAAATTGAAACCTCATCAAGAATCATAAATATGTACATGACAATATATGAAGTTGTAAAGTCAGTCTACTGGGACAGTAGGTGCCTCAGCACTAGGAAAGTCATCACAGCTCTTCCCAAAATAAACTCCCAAGGGTTTACTCTGCCATCATGTTGTTAAGTAAAACAGCAGCTCTTCAGTCTAGTGTAAGGTCAAAGTTACTGACTCCATGCTATACTAGCAGCCAACATAAACAGCAGGCTTGCAAAGCAGAACCTCTCATCTGCAAAATGGAAAGATGTGGATGTGGAAACTTGACACACACTAAAAAATAGCCCAAGAGACTAGGAAGGGGAATGCACATGTAATTTACTACAAAGAGACATAGTAAACATTGCTGGTTTGGGCAGTGGCAAGTTTTTCTTAGCTGAAATACACCCCTCAGGGTAGTATCAGTTACGTGATGACAACAATCAGGCCAGCTTTAAGGTTGCAGTCAGATTCCATTATAAAGTCACACTTTGATCACTTCTGTTTTGGAGAAAGGAAACTGGCCTAAAATCAAGAGAATTAAGTTAAGGACAAAAGAGAACCTTTTTTTTTTCCCCCCCCTACAGTATGGAAAATAATACAAACATCTGTTCTTAGTTATGGAACATCAAAGGAAAAGGAAGACACAAAAGAGGAATTTTGGTTTGCCTTAGCATTCCATACCCTGGTAATATGAAAACTGCAATGCTACTACATCTAAATGAGTCCTGTATCCCCACATTAGATAATATTCTATCAAGTCTCAAAATGATCTTTTTGGAAAAAATATTACAAGGCCAGTATGTTTTCATTTAGAGTGATATATTCAAGAAATAAAAATAGGATTATAAAGTGATTTCACCTCCAGAGCACAGTGAAACCCGTGGAGCCTTATTATCAGTGCTCTCAGCAAGACCAATACTGAGGATATGAGTAAGATTAAAGAAAACAACACACAAAAAAGCCACAAAATAAAACAGAAAAAAACAAACCCAAGCCAAAACCAACAGTTAGAAAAAAGCCAAATTAGTAATAAAAATTACTACTAATAAAAACCCAAACAAACCCAAAACCACACCCTCACCAACCCACAAAAACAAACCTAAACCCCAGACCCTCATCAACTTGCACCATAGACCAAAACCCTGGAAATTTCAAAAGAGCAAGTACCATGAGGACTGGGTATGCTGGAAAGGAGAGAGAGAAAATCAAGATGCTTTTATATTTAAGGGCATCCTTATGAGAATTGTGGCTCCTGAATTTGACTTCAAGAAGAAACAACTCTGCTTGTGTTTTCTTGCAAAGAGGATCACTGCCATAAATCATCCTGAGGGTCTATGTCCTAAGAGATACAAGACATTACTAATTCTCTATTAAAAAGTCCTCTCCAATTTGTAGAAAACAGGCCAGAGTTGTCTCTGTTGCAGGCTTCTATTAATCTTTGTTCTTATTAAGCTCTCCTTTTTCTGGTCATCTCTGAAGATGATGTCAGAGAAATAATTTTTTGGTCTCTTTAGAAAATACTTCTTCATCCATGGTAATTTGCATTCAGAAGCCAATGTAGAATATAGCTCACTTGCCCATGGAGAAAGAACACCTCTGGTATTGCTCTCCATCAACCTGATTTGATTTTCTGACCATGTCATTCTTCACTCACATAATTACCTTTTGAAATAAATCAGATAGTTTCTCTTCCTCCCAACAAATATAAAAGTTATTGTATGACCAGGATGTTATAGAATTGGAACACTATGAACATTTGGGAAAAAATGAATCAATGACTTTTTCAGTACTTGCTTTAGGAATGCTTTCTGAGCTTTTCATCATTATTTCACCACACAGTTACAAGATAGGAAATCAATGGGCTATTTTAGTTAGAAATCAAAACACTACAAAGCCCAAATGAGGTACTAATAGATATCTGCTTTCCTCTTGAAAAGAAAAAATATCCCAAAACTTGGATGAAAATGGTACTTGAGAATTGAGGTGGAAACATCAACTAGATTGAATAATGTTGCTATGTCTGCATATGCCAGCTAACCTCTGAAAAGACTTGCAAATTTATGGTGGGTCTCAACACAAAAAACAATGTGGAAATCCCATATCCATTATACTCCAGCTACAGAGCAGAGCAATTTTTCACTTACTTTGGAATAATGAATCAAGTTCTAAATAGTAATTTTCTACTGTGATCCAAATGAAAAAATGGGTAACTTTATATGCTGTAGTACAGTGCAGCTTCCTGCAGTTATTCTGACAGACCTCAGAGGCAACAGCACAGAGGTGGAGGAGACCCTGTGAGGGCAGAACCCATACTAAAACAGGAGCAGAACTGGAGAGGACACTTAGGCATTTATTAGCCCAGGTTTTCTGGATCAAGAGTCTTTCTAACAAGACTGAGAACAGGTTTCCTTGGGATAGGAATTTACTATCCCATTTTTCTCCCCCAAGAAGCTGTTGATGCTGGTTTTTTCTATGGTTGTCACCATCTTATCACCATCATCTTTATTCTGGAGCTTTTCCTGCAAACCCAGACTGACACCTGTGTTTGAGACATGCTCTTAAGAAAGACAATGAGACATGAAAGATGGAGATTGCTTTTTTCCTCCTTAAATCATGACTACAAACAAATGGATATTGTTCAGTGCATTAACAGAACTCATAACTTCAGCTTGCTCTTGAAACAGATGGCACAGTCACCCTAGCAAGTATTCTGTGATATGAAAGCCAAGGTGTCTGGCAAGGCTCTACAGGTAAATGGTAATACATCCTGTGGTCAAAAATTCAGCTGGAGAGCACACAGAAGAAAAACATTTGCACCTGGCAACTAGCAGAACAAGACTCACATTTCCACTCCAAACACTTGCTCACTATGTGGCAATGCCAAGCAAAGAAAACTGCAAGCACAACAGCAGAGAACACCAGTATAGGAAACAGAGCCACAGCCTTGGAAATAATCATCTTTTGTATTGAAAAATAGCAAGCATGTGGGAATTTTATACAGAACAGACCATCATGGAATCTTACTGAATTATCCTGCCAGTTTAGGGAAGTAACAAACAATTATTCAGTTACTCCAAGTAAATATTTATTACTGTGTAGTCTCTCCTCCTTTTAGCAAACCATTTTCTAAGTTGTTATTTTGAGAAGATGCATTTCCTGTGACTAGATGTCAGTAGACTAATTGAAATACTGTGGCAGAACTATGTGAGAACTAGGATAAGAAAGCCTAAGTAACACTTCTAGTTTTACTGTGCAAAAAATGCACTCTTATTCTACCATATTTCCAGGGCATTTGACATGTCAATATATTCAGCAGACAGGCTCCTTACTCACTGCCTTGCCACTGTTCAAAAGAAGTTTGTGCTATTCATTTTCATAGTACTGTAAGCATACACCTGATGTTCAATTCCTCTGTACTCAAAAGTTCCATGTATTTTGCATCCATTACAAACAAACAGATGAGGAACAGTGGTTTGCTTCCTAGAAAACCATCAAAAAATTCAGAAGAAGAATCAATTGGCCATTATATTATGAGCAGAAAACAGACATTCAGTATGTTTTTCTCTGCTAATTCATGTCACTGCACTTTTCAAATGAAAAGCAATATAAAACACATTATGTTCTAAAGGGAAGAGGACAAAGTAACTTCATACTGGCTTACCTTTGCATTATAGGGAATATAATGCTTTGACAAGGCTTCAGGAGTGTGCATCCATGTTTTGTCTACAGAAAAGCAAAGTAAAAGAAGCACTGAGTAAGTTATTCAAATGTTAATTGAACTATTACAGTATCTATCTAGAAACCATCAACAACTCTCCTTTTACTCTAATAAGGATCTGAGAGAAGTAGTTATTGGGGCTGGAACCAGTTACTTCTCTTGGGCACACTTCCCATTTTAACCCACTTGATTTACCATAAGAATTCCAAATCCCTCCCTACCCCCCACATAATTGTTTGGTTTAAGCTTGTTTGCTGTTTCTGCCTCAGATCAGTATTTTCTGCATCCTCTTGTTTAAAGCACTGACAGCATGTTGCACTTCTAATGATGTTTTCTGATTAATTATGTACTTGTTTTGGGATGAATTATCAAGTTAATAAAGGGAAAGGAAATTATTTTGGTAAAATCAGAGCAGTAACTGATAGAAACAGCCCTAATCCTCCTGTAAGAACAGAGAAGTTGGATTATGGTAACTGCTTCAGAAGTTTAGATCTTCTCTGATCTTTTATTCCATAGCCTAAATGAATTTGCACAGTCTCCTGTAATGATTTCACATCACAACACTGTGCTGTAGCTTTATTTTTTTCCCCACCACATTTCATAGTCATGATTTGTGAAAGACATCTTCCCTCCTTCTTTTTAATGGCCTTCTAGAATATTCTAGATAACTGAAGGTAAAATTCCAAGCATTAGACAAAACACCTTTTAAAGTTTAATCATTTGACAGCTTTGAAGAAAAAACAATGTTCCAAAATACTAAACTGTTTCACCAACCTCAGGAGAGGTTCTGTAACATTGAGTAGTCTTTTACACTCCACACATTCAATATTTAGCAGCATTTTCTAACATAAGAGCAGTCCTGTTTTAATTAGCATGAATTAAAGTCCTAAATCTGCAACTTTATTGAATTAAGATACTTGAGAATAATAGCTTAGAGCAAAATCCTACCCTGGAATATTCACAGACAATTCCCTTTGCTTTTAATGGGAGTTGCAGTTACAGCAATTAACAACTTTTTTTTGTTAGTCACACATAAGAACAACAAAATCTCTTGACTTCAAACTAGCCCAGAGCATAAGCTGTGATATTTGTTGACACTAAACCAGTATTTTGCAATATACAGAAAGAAGCAAACAGTTAAACAAGACATTCACCATAGTCACCACAGTAACAGGATCAAACTGTCAAGCTGGAGGAAATCTTTTTTAATTTAAACCAAATTTCATTCCAGATGACTGGTAACACCCAGCTCCATTACTGAGGAGAAGTATTATCACATCTTCATTAAGGAAGTATGATTTATCCATTCCTATGCACTAAAGTGGCTCTTCCTTTCCATTGTGGCTTGTGAATGGAATTCTAGAACCAAGACCCACACTCATTTTCCCTGAGTGTTTTAAGTTCTTTTGAGTCCAACATCAAAAGCTGATGTTCTCCAAAAGTAAAAAAACCAATCATCACTGTGCACTAGGAATGTCAGAATAAATCCTGACAGCTCAAAAGGCAATGGAAAGCATCCTTTTCCAAGTCAGTGCAGTGCTGAAGGCCAGGTGAACAGAGTGGTGATGGGGCTTGATGATATCAAGCCCCAAGCACAGATGAAGTATGGCAGAAGTGCTCCCTGCCCCACCATGCCTACTGCAGCAGAGCCAAGGCCTGCCCAGTGCAAATTTCCACTCCAAAATGCACATTCATACTGTTAATGCCAGTGTTTTAGTTACCCACTTCTTACACATCAACTATTTGCTAGCTTCAGCAAGATACTGGGGTATTTAAAAAGACAGAGGAAAATCTGCTAAAACTCCTCCAAAATAAACACTGACTCCCTTAAAAGAAATAACCTAAAATATACCCCCC
The DNA here is from genome assembly GCA_013399015.1 of Galbula dea. NCBI lineage: Eukaryota > Metazoa > Chordata > Aves > Piciformes > Galbulidae > Galbula > Galbula dea. Next base: position 1,357,305 of record VWZX01008606.1, on the reverse strand, counting down.
AAACAAAGCAGTCTCCCACATATTTCAGTGCCTTGTACTAACACAACCAAGCAGCAGAGCTGTAGCTTCTAAAGCAATTTCACAGGCAGATAATTGACTACACAGAGACCAGGAAAACTAAGTTATTCCTTGCAAACATTTCCTCTTCCCTTCTTCCCATCCCCAAGCTAGGCAAGTTGAGATATGAACAAAAGTGATGTAATGTGGGAGCCAAGTTTGGAGTGCTGGTCTTAGTGAAGCAGCTGGTCATCTTTTCAATACTGTAACTAGGTACACAAAGCTTTCCCTTTCTTGTGAAGTCATCCACTTGCCTACCAACCTCAAACTCTGATGCTTCAGAGATTCCAGCAATGGAAAACACTGCTAGGAAAGTGGTTCTATAACTGTTGGTACATCTAGGTAGAGAGAAAATTAGGAAATATGGATGGGTACTCTCAGCTCAAAAGGAAATCAGGAACTTAGCAGGGTACTGAAAAGATGCAGAGTACCAAAAAAATCATATTCTATGAGTCTTGTGCCATTGATTAAAGAAATGAGCCAACAAACAGCATTTCCAACATCCAGATGTAGGTTACCTACTATAGAGAATCCTGCTCTGGCAGGGGGGTTGGACTAGATGATCTTTTGAGGTCCTTTCCAACCCCTACCATTCTGTGATTCACATTCTGTGACACTGTGACAGAGCTATCAAAGTTTTCCACTGACATTGGAAGCCTATTTCCTAGAGGGAGATAATAATTACAGAGTGATGGCACTTTTTAAAGGACTCTTAATGCTAAACAAAATCAATATGAGGCAAAATTCATATTGATAGCAAAGAGATAAAAAAAAAAAAATCATGCCAGCTATTACAGGGAGGTTTGTTACCAGCATTTCCTTTTGAATTGTGAGCTTTGATTTTGGGCTGCTTGGAGTTAAGTCTGAGTTCACAGCAGTAGAAAAATGCCAGATTTCAGACTTCTTCCATCCACTAAACCAAAAAAAATATGAAAAACCTATAAAATAGGTATTTGTTTAAACACCTGATGTGGATGAGGCTTGCATGATCCCTCCTTCTTTAAATTAATTTTCACAGTTTAGTATTTAATTATTCATTCTGAAGCAACAAACAGAATATGAAAATCTACAATTAAAATCACAGCACATATTACTATTTAATTAGGTACATAGCAGCAAGAGTTCTAGGCCCTTTCTAGATAAATAAAACAGTAAGCCTTAAAGAAAGGACCAAAAGCCTAGATAAAACCCAAACTGACAACTGCATGCATCTAAAATAACAGCAGTAGAAAAGGAAAACTACAGCTGTTGTAGATCCTGTCTGAAGCTCTTAATCTAGGTTGTCTTAGCATTTCCATTAAAGTTTAAATAAGTGCCTACTTATTTGTGGAGAACTATGAGTTTGAGCCATCCAGAGTCCATTAAAACCTAAGCACAGCTCAGCTTGAAGGAGAGAGGAGAGGTTCTAAGAGGTAAAAGCCTAAGTATGTGGTGGTTTTGCCAAACTTACTGGCACTGAGCAGGGAAAAAAGATGGAAAAAAGGATGGCTGATGAGAATTGAAGGGCACAGGGTAAGCCACAGCCCTGCTTGAAGAGAGTCAGTGGTCCTGGAGCCTCTATACATCTCCTCACAGGCATGGCATGCTAACTGTGCAGCCTCTGGAGAGCCCTGCAGCAGCAGCACAGCTTCCCATCTCATTTTTAAGATAATCTGATATGGGTGAGAGCTTCTCAGGTTTTGCTCCCTGCCAGCATGCACCAGTCTGCTAAAGACAGTGGGAAGACTGCATAAAATTAACATTTGGAAGACCTGGGGTTTGGCAGAATGAATTGCAAGGGTGGAAGCAGGGGGTTGGGCACTCCCATGGTTAACTGCGCTCAGAATGGAAATGTCACTGCTTTCTACTCACAGAATCATAGAATGTTCTGAGTTGGAAGGGACCCACAGTCATCATTGAGTCCAACTCCTATCTATGCACCAGACAATCCCTGCCCCTCCAAAACCAAACACACATACAAAAACCTCAGAAAAACAAACAAAAAACCCCACAGTAAAAGCAAAACAAAAAACCCAAACCAAACAACCAAACCACACAACCCCCCACAATCAAGCAAAAACACTACACAAAAAAATCACAACCACACCACCCACCACCATGTGTCTAAGAGCACTGTCTAAATGCTTCCTGAATTCTCTCAGGCTTGCTGCCATGACTACTTCCCTGGGGAGCCTGTTCCAGTGCTCCACTACCCTCTGGGTGAAGAACCTTTTCCTAATAGGCAACTTAAACCTCCCCTGGCACAGTTTCATGCCATTCCCTCAGGTCCTGTCACTGGTTACCAGAGAGAAGAGATCAGCTCCTGCCCTTCTGCTTCCCCTCATGAGGAAGTTGGTAAGTCCCCTTTGAATCACACCAGCCCTTTGCAATCTGCTTTTCACATCAAATGCTTGGTCACCACAAACTGGGAACACCAGTGTGAGCCATCCCAGAGGCCTCAGCAGCTTTGGGAGAGCTGGGGAAGAGGAACATGCTGATTAATCACATATTGAAGTCAACAGACTTGGAGACTTCATAAAGCATCCAGAACAACTATGGTGCACTGAGCAGAGGATGACACTAGGTTAGATAACAGCACAGTTGACTATTTATCTACCAAAAACTAATAGCAGTGCCAAGAAATTGATCTCCCTTTGAGATTAATTTCTCCACACATTACTGCCCACAGATATTATAGAATGGATTCAGCAGAGAGGTACAGATGAACTCTTCTCTAAATGGCAAAACAATGCTCAACAGTGCAAGTTTAGTTAACTGCTTCCCTAAGCCCCACTCTATTTACTAATTCATGCATGCCAAAAGTGGCTCTGCTTTCCTGTTCCCAAAGTGTTTATCAAAGCATATGAGACCCAGAGGCCATCCCATTTAATGCAAAGAACAAAGAAAGACTGTAATTTCTAGCAGGTAATAACTGAAGCCTTTATTCTTTACTGAATCAAAATCTCTGATATCAATGGATGTTTTCCTCACTACCAAAAGAGAAGAAAGAAGGGCAACCAAGCTGGTGAAGGGTCTACAGCACAAGTCTTTAGATGAGCAGCTGAGGGAACTGGGGTTGGTTAGTCTGGAGAAGAGGAGGCTTAGGGGAGAACTTCTTCCTCCCTACAACACCCTGAAAAGAGGCTGTAGCCAAGGTGGGGGTTGGTCTCTTCTCCCAGGTAACAAGCAATAGGACAAAAGGAAATGGCCTCAAGTTGTGTCAGGGGAGGTTCAGGTTGGATATTAGGAAAAATTCCTTCACTGAGAGTGGTTAGGCACTGGCCCAGGCTGCCCAAGGCAGTGGTGGAGTCACCATCCCTGGAGGGGTTCAAAAATCATGCAGATGAGTATTTAGGGACATGGTTTAGTGGCATAGGGGTGTCAGGTTGATGGTTGGACTTGATGATCTTAGAGCTCTTTTCCAACCTTAATCCTGGAATTGTCTTTTTTTTTTCTTGTTTTACAAAGCCTGCTATGGAAAGAAAGATCTTACATGACAATCAGCCTAATAACAGTCTCCTGAAGAAGAGAGCATCCCATGAGACCAGTGCTACATCTAGATATTAATGTCTCAAGGAACTTTTAGTTTGTGTATATAGATATCTTTCTTTTCTTCTTTATAAGATAAAGTCTGCTAAAACAAAGTAGTTGTCATTCCTATCAAGGTATGGCGGGTACACATCCAAATTTATTTCACACAGAGTAATACATGTTGTCTTTAATTAGACAATCATCCAGTTAACTAGCATGTACCTACATAACTCATGCATTTAGGTTGTAGCTTGGGGAAGTAACTTGCAGTAAGTAATTTGGACAAGAACCCTACATCCTACACCAGCAACAGTTTACATCAGGAATTTATTAGCTTGTAGATCTCAACAGATATGCTTGCCAAAGCACCCTGGGAATCACTGGACAGGCTGTAAGTTAGGCTGTATACATTTCAATAGAGTAGAAACCAAAAAGTTTTAAGACTCCTTCAATGCTCATTCTAAAGTTAGTATTTAGTGCTTTGTGGTCAAGCAGTGCAGAGAGGCTCTTCAAAGGAGCTCCCTCGGTTTTGCAGAGGCAACAAATACTGCAGTGACTATCATTGGTAACTGCCTAGAATATTCTTCAAAGCAGGCAAGAGATAAGATTCTGCAATACTTCCCTGAAGATAATGCAGATAAAACAGCCAACAGGAAATTATCCTCCTATTCTCATGTTAACAGAAAGAAAAGAAAAATTGGGCTTATCTGTGCAGAGCCACGAGGAATCCTATGAAGGAAGTTTCCAAAGTGTACTCCTCAGTAGTAGCTCTGCATCCTCCAAAGACATCCTGTGATCATTTCTTTCCTCAACAATTAGATTTGTTCCTTCTGCTTTCAGGACATCACTACATACATACAGAGACACATACCAATGCATGCAAAGATACATGCTGCAGGACTGGCCACTTTTTCATCACACCAACAGAAGACGATTCGGTCCTGGCCAAGTATAAAGGCAGCAACCCTCCAACTCTCCTTGTTGGCATGCTTGGAAGGGCACCTCCATAGCCTAATGACATCAGTCTAACAGTGCAAACAATACTTACACCCTTACCAAGCCAAACAAAGGGACTTGGTCACTAAATACTGGGTTTCCACCTGACCCTCTATTTGGTAACTCAGGGTGCAGCATTTGGGACACACAACCTCTTCGTGGAGATATTACAAAGGTATTAAGAGAACTGATTTTTGGGTCAAGTGAGAATAAGTGAATACAGAACTATTTGGTATACAAAAAAGCATCCTTTTTTCCTCCTAAACTTTGCTCTTGAAAAAATTCTTATTTAAGAAAAAAAAAATCCTACCAACATAAAGCAGCAGATTTTTTGGGGTTGGGGCAGAGAAAGAGATTTAGAGCTAGATTTGGGGGTTTTCCCTGGAAGGTAATGAGTACTTTTATGAAAGGACAAAGTGCAATCACAAGAACATCTGAAGACCACACTGAGGAAGACTGTGACTACTTATATGCCTTTAAAGTATATGAGTATCTACTCTTTATGTATTTTTATCATTATTGTTTATGTGGAAGTCCAGCACACAACAGCCCCTTAATTTAAATCACTGATGTGAAATACACTCTCTGATGAATGAAAATATTTACTTTAGGACTATACTTAGCCCCTTCACCATTTTGGGCTTCACCTGTTGCCTACTCATTCAGAAGAAGAAATATAAAATAAAAACATTTGTCATCTCTGGGAAGCAACATAAATTAACCAGAAAAATACAGGTCAGATTACAGCCAATCCCTTCACATCAAACAGGATCCTGTAACCTTTGATTGCATTTTTTTTATGTCAGACCCTGCCCATTAAATGCATCTGTCTACACTTTCATAAATGAGACTCACAAAAAGCCATTGTACAGAAATGGTAGTGCTCAAACATATGATTTATGGCAGGCTATTACTTCAATATATTCCATTTAGCATTATGAAACCATCAACATCTTATGAGCTGATAACATGGCACCAATTACTAGCCTTATGAACTGCTATCATACAGATTAAAAAACCCAAACCCCACACATTAGAAAATTCAGATTCCTGCATAGAACAGCAGCATTGGCATTGAAGCTTGGGCCATGAAATACTTTATAGAAGTATCTGAAGGGAGGGTGCCAAGAGGATGGAGTCAGGCTCTTCTCGATGGTGCCAAGCAACAGGACACAGAGCAATAAGCACAAACTGGAAGACAGAAGATCAACCTAAAAATGGGAAGAATTTCTTTCCTGTGAGGGTGACTAAGCCCTGGAACAGTCTTGCCCAGACAGGCTGTGGAGTCTCCTTGTCTGGGGAGATTCCACACCCTCACGGGCATGATCCTGGGGAACCTGCTCTGGGTGACCCTACTTGAGCAGAGGTTGTGCTAGATGACATCTGGTAGAGTCCCTGCCAGCCTTAACCCTTCTGGGATTCAGTGATATTTAAACTAAGGCTGACATTTATTATAGGATGAAGGAGGACCACTGAGGTGTAAAAAAGAATGAACTAAATTCAGTTGTGATTTACACCCTCCACCACCTCCCTGAAGTCCACTGGAGTTCACACACTGTAATTCAGTCCCAAATTTAGCCCAGAGTACACATATGCCTACATTTTTAGCACTATTATGAGACACAGAAAAAGTTTCACTCTTTTAATCCCAGAAGGTTTGGATTACAGTCATTCCATATTTAGAAATGCCTCTGTCTAGCAGGAAAATTAGTTTTCTTTCACTTTTCTGATGAGGTAAAAGCCAACAAATACTAGTTATTTTTTGTTTAGTTATATACACCAGTTCTTATGCTAATGGCTTTGAATGGAAGGCCATAGAATGAGTAAAATGTGCCAAACTCATCTAGGAGAAGCATCTCCACTAAAAAAAAAGAAACCCCAAACCCCCATGTTTCAAGCAAATTTACTTTGAATAGGTTCTAGTTGTTGTTTTTTTGGTTTGATATTTAAACATGCTTCTGCATCTGGTGCTGGTACCAGCTTTAAACCAGAAATTAACATTTTTTTTGTCCATATTAATTCCTAAAGTTTGGTTCCCTGTTATATAAGCTTATGGCTAACTGAAACTAGGTATTACAACATGGACTGCTAAAAGATTCCATTTATTTTTGATTACTTGACTAAGTACTTCCTGAAACAAGCTGATTTTTTTCAATTTCACATTTTCTTCTACTTTTCACTGTCATTACCAGGATGAAGGATGAACAGCTTGATTTTATCCAATTTGAGACTGAAGCACATCAATTAAGCCTTCAATTAAAATGACTATCAGACAAGTATCAATAATTACAACTAAAATACAAACTTAAAACCATTCAGGTTAGAAGCTCTGGTTTGCTAGATCTCAGAGAGTCAGACAGGTAATGACTATATCAATGGCTATATATGACTATGTTTTTAAGGGCAGAGTACTCAACACACCTTATCAGTTGAACTGGATGGAGCTATGGCACTGGCTACTATCTCTCAGCAGCCTATTAAGGGGCTAGTATAGACTGATCATGACAATGAGGATTAGGGGACACTCATTCTAGAAATGTTCACAATTCATACCATCTCTGGCTATTACAAAGGTACCACTTACATCTATTTAAATTCCCCTCACCATCCTACAAACGAGACTGTTGTTTATGGAGCTCCAAGGTAACACACTGATTCAAACTTGTAATTAGCACAAACTCCTCCAGGAGACTAATTTGGGTTTAGAAACAACTGCTGCTAGGGAGGTCATGGCATTCATGTAGTTGACTCCTCACAATAGCCATGCTCTTGTGAACAAAAGAAACCCACAAACAACTCCACCAAATGGAAATTGTTGTATCTCTGGGGTCTGGGAGCCAAATCCAGAAATACAATAAAGGAAGTTCAGCAATTGAATCTGGGTTTAAATGAAGTTAATGACCTTTCATCCATTTTTGCAGCCTTTGTGAATAAGTCTCTTATGTTTATGATTACTTATCTTGATTCATCTGGCACTGATAAATAAATGTACTAGACATACAAGGATGCAGTGATGCTATCATTTTGTGTTGGTGTAAGGTATGGCAGATTCCTTTTATATCCACCTTTGATACTGATACCAAAGCAGGAATTCTTGTTGCATAAATATTTACACTTACTGAGTTTACAGCTACTTATTAAAGCAGTGGCTCTAGCTCAGTGTGCATCACATTTAAAGATCTTCAGAAGAAAAGATGAAAAATAAAGATATTAGACCCACTGAGTATTTTTTACATTACAAACAAATGAGGGAAATAGCAAAAAAGCTGTCAGTAAAAAAGCTGCAGCTCTACTTCTCCATCTAAAAAACTTCTGTTTAATCATAAACAGACCACAAAAAGAAAAGAAGCAAGCCAGAAAAGCAACACATCCATAACTGAATATTTAGCAGTTTCTTACTCTTTTGGAAAGCATTCCATTTCAGATTGCTACCAATTCAGAAGAGCTTCTTCAAGCTAAGAGGTATTTTGCTGCAGGAGATATTCCCAGTGTATTAAACACTGTTTTCCAAAATAGCTTCTCCAGGAATAAAAGTCCAGTATATATATAGAGAGAGAGCATAAATACAGAAGTTACTAACTCTATAGAAGTTCTAAACTCCTCCTCTGGTGTGTGCAGGCAAAAAAAGAAAACAGTGGGTGTATTTTATACATACTTCTACACCCATACCTCCCTCAATTAAGAGACTATGAAGAAATTCAGCATACAAAGCTTAAGAATGCTTTGCTCTGCATATATCACAGAACACTGCCCCATTTCTACCTACTTAATTAGGTGTGATTATTTCTAAGCACTTCTTTGCAGAATTCTTGACATTCTAAAAACTCTACACAGGATATTTATGTTTCCTGTGGAACACAAGTGAAATTTCTTACCTTTCTTTCTGCTAAAAGCACGATTCATGTTGAAAAATCTATCCAGGCAACAATGTTTCTGGAATTGGGTTTGGGTTTTTTCCCCTCCCACTTTAACCTGCAGAACAATACATACAAGAAAACAGAAAACTCCATTAGTATATTAGAAGTTAGCTCATTATCTCCATATTAAAGGCAATTGAAATGCTTTTAAGAACTCTGAAATAATTCAGAGAAATGAAAGGGAGCTGTGCTCTGCTGCACAAGAAACTGCAGATCTGAGAAGATTTATGTTCAAATGCCCACTGGTACTTAATACAGAAAGACATTTTAAAGCTCTCTGTGAAGCTCTTCTCACTGAGATTTCAGACACACTGAGCAGATGGCATTATATGTACACATCAGGACAAATACTACACACAAATATAGGTTGAGAAAAAAAAAGGCAAGCAGCTTTAAAATGAATGCTGACTACAAGATTCCATAAAAACACTCAGTGCACATTTGCACTGCCCTGGTTTGTGTCATTTAGGCTGTCAGATTATTTCAAGCTATGCTTTCATCTTCATGTGGCCTTGACACTGGGGAAGGGAAATCAAAATATAAAGACTATAAAGACTAAAATATAAAGTATCTTCTGTATCTTCTCCACTTAAAAACACTGAAATACCCTTACATTATCATTTCTGATTCACAGTATTTATAATTTTATTCTTTACCAATATTCTGCAGCCACAAACCCCAAAATTCAACATATCCAACAATATTCAAAACCAGCCTATTTCATAATGTAATTTTCCTTTTTCAACCATATGTAAAGATATTCCCACCACTGCTTTCCACTCAGTTCAGAACACCCAGCCAAAAAAGCTCCACCAGTGACCTTTCTCTTTGTCTGTTCTCAAAGCAGCCCAGCCAAAGGAAAAAACCAAATTGGGGGGGGGGGATTAAAAAAAAGAGGAAAAGAAAGCACTTCACAGTAGATTGCCTTTGAAATCAGAATCACAGAAGATCCTGAGTTGGAAGGGACCCACAAGGATCATCAAGTCAACCTCCTGTCTATGCACAGGACAACCCCAAAGTTATCCCATGTGCTTAAGAGCATTGTCCAGATGCTTCTTGAATTCCATGAAAGTTGGTGCCATGACTGCATCCCTGGGGAGCCTCCTGTTCCAAAGCTCCACCACTCTCAGGGAAGAACCTTTTCCTAACATCTAACCTAAAACATTACCCTTCCTTGAATAAAAATAAAACAGCTAGGTCAGTATTTTAAATGTGAGCATCAAGATGAGTGACAAATTAATTGAAGACACTTCATGCAGGTCACAAGCACTCTGTGGTGCTTGCCCCTCTTTTTTCAATCATGAAGTTCAATACCATCCAATGCAATTATACCCAAATTTCCACATAAATAGTTGCTGGTTTTCAGATTACAACATGTGGGTAATCACAGCCAAAAACATCTCCATCTTATATTCAAATAAGGACTGATGTGGGAGGGTGTTTTCTATACAATCCTACCAGCAAGAAGGAATTTACCTAAATTTACCTAAACTACAGAGTAATAGCCTAGATGTGCAACCAATCAGTATCTGCTCTTTCAAGTCCATGTAGCAGCTCATTTTTGTTTTACAGATTTCCCCCAGGATTTTGAGACTGGAAGATGCAGTGCAAAGGTAGCAGGATGGATCAAAATTACTAGATGGAAAGTAGAAAGTCAAGAAACAACCCACTGGGTGCACAACACAGTAGAGTTCTTCAGAGCCAAGCTGCAGAAGCTTTACATCCACCCCATGGCCATTCCCACTGGCCACCTTCAGTAGCATCAGTGCTAGACAAAAAGCCATGGATCCATAGAGGTCAGAGGAGCCAGACAAGTCCTAGGAATGATCAGTGCTAGACAAAAAGCCATGGATCCACAGAGATCAGTGGAGCCAGACAAGTCCTAGGAATGATTTCAGCAGCATCAGTGGAAGAGGCAATGGTGTTAGTGGGGTAATTCCAGTAAGTCACAGCTCACTCATGCAGGAGCTTTCCCAAAAGCTGCCAGCATAAAAGTAGCTCTCTTCACAGAGAAGGTACAGAGCAGCACTTTCAACAGCATAAATGATGACAATCAATTCAGTTTAAATGAAGAAACAAGCAGCAAAGAGCACTAGAATTTCAGTTTTCCAAGCAACTGACAAATGTGTTTAGCTCAGAGGTTTACTTTCACAGGCACACAGGTATCCCACCATATATGTTTAGCATATACAGGCAAAGGCAGAGCTTTGCTCAGGATATTCACCTTACCAGTGAAGAAAAGACTTTTGAGTAAGAAGCCAGAGTTATGCTTTCTCCTCCTAGATACCTCTGGCAGATGTCTTGCACAGCACTAGACCAATAACTTCATTTCTCCTCCATGATGAGATGATAACATGTCCTTTTTTGGAACTTTTAAAAACTTAATATTGTTTACTTCTGTCCTCCAGTATCATATCTGAGATGGCTTCCTGAGTAGAGGNCCACTGGTACTTAATACAGAAAGACATTTTAAAGCTCTCTGTGAAGCTCTTCTCACTGAGATTTCAGACACACTGAGCAGATGGCATTATATGTACACATCAGGACAAATACTACACACAAATATAGGTTGAGAAAAAAAAAGGCAAGCAGCTTTAAAATGAATGCTGACTACAAGATTCCATAAAAACACTCAGTGCACATTTGCACTGCCCTGGTTTGTGTCATTTAGGCTGTCAGATTATTTCAAGCTATGCTTTCATCTTCATGTGGCCTTGACACTGGGGAAGGGAAATCAAAATATAAAGACTATAAAGACTAAAATATAAAGTATCTTCTGTATCTTCTCCACTTAAAAACACTGAAATACCCTTACATTATCATTTCTGATTCACAGTATTTATAATTTTATTCTTTACCAATATTCTGCAGCCACAAACCCCAAAATTCAACATATCCAACAATATTCAAAACCAGCCTATTTCATAATGTAATTTTCCTTTTTCAACCATATGTAAAGATATTCCCACCACTGCTTTCCACTCAGTTCAGAACACCCAGCCAAAAAAGCTCCACCAGTGACCTTTCTCTTTGTCTGTTCTCAAAGCAGCCCAGCCAAAGGAAAAAACCAAATTGGGGGGGGGGGATTAAAAAAAAGAGGAAAAGAAAGCACTTCACAGTAGATTGCCTTTGAAATCAGAATCACAGAAGATCCTGAGTTGGAAGGGACCCACAAGGATCATCAAGTCAACCTCCTGTCTATGCACAGGACAACCCCAAAGTTATCCCATGTGCTTAAGAGCATTGTCCAGATGCTTCTTGAATTCCATGAAAGTTGGTGCCATGACTGCATCCCTGGGGAGCCTCCTGTTCCAAAGCTCCACCACTCTCAGGGAAGAACCTTTTCCTAACATCTAACCTAAAACATTACCCTTCCTTGAATAAAAATAAAACAGCTAGGTCAGTATTTTAAATGTGAGCATCAAGATGAGTGACAAATTAATTGAAGACACTTCATGCAGGTCACAAGCACTCTGTGGTGCTTGCCCCTCTTTTTTCAATCATGAAGTTCAATACCATCCAATGCAATTATACCCAAATTTCCACATAAATAGTTGCTGGTTTTCAGATTACAACATGTGGGTAATCACAGCCAAAAACATCTCCATCTTATATTCAAATAAGGACTGATGTGGGAGGGTGTTTTCTATACAATCCTACCAGCAAGAAGGAATTTACCTAAATTTACCTAAACTACAGAGTAATAGCCTAGATGTGCAACCAATCAGTATCTGCTCTTTCAAGTCCATGTAGCAGCTCATTTTTGTTTTACAGATTTCCCCCAGGATTTTGAGACTGGAAGATGCAGTGCAAAGGTAGCAGGATGGATCAAAATTACTAGATGGAAAGTAGAAAGTCAAGAAACAACCCACTGGGTGCACAACACAGTAGAGTTCTTCAGAGCCAAGCTGCAGAAGCTTTACATCCACCCCATGGCCATTCCCACTGGCCACCTTCAGTAGCATCAGTGCTAGACAAAAAGCCATGGATCCATAGAGGTCAGAGGAGCCAGACAAGTCCTAGGAATGATCAGTGCTAGACAAAAAGCCATGGATCCACAGAGATCAGTGGAGCCAGACAAGTCCTAGGAATGATTTCAGCAGCATCAGTGGAAGAGGCAATGGTGTTAGTGGGGTAATTCCAGTAAGTCACAGCTCACTCATGCAGGAGCTTTCCCAAAAGCTGCCAGCATAAAAGTAGCTCTCTTCACAGAGAAGGTACAGAGCAGCACTTTCAACAGCATAAATGATGACAATCAATTCAGTTTAAATGAAGAAACAAGCAGCAAAGAGCACTAGAATTTCAGTTTTCCAAGCAACTGACAAATGTGTTTAGCTCAGAGGTTTACTTTCACAGGCACACAGGTATCCCACCATATATGTTTAGCATATACAGGCAAAGGCAGAGCTTTGCTCAGGATATTCACCTTATCAGTGAAGAAAACAGTTTTGAGTAAGAAGCCAGAGTTATGTTTTCTCCTCCTAGATACCTCTGGCAGTTGTCTTGCAAAGCACTAGACCAGTAACTTCATTTCTCCTCCATGATGAGATCATAACATGTCCTTTTTTGGAACTTTAAAAAACTTAATATTGTTTACTTCTGTCCTCCAGTATCATATCTGAGATGGCTTCCTGAGTAGAGGATCTCCTAAACAGAGAGACTATGCATGCACATCAGGAGGCTGTGGGCTGGCCACATTTCTACAGATGACTGTGTTGAAAACACAGTGTTAACTATGTGGGGTTTGTTCTCATGGACAAGGATGTATCACCATTAAAGTCATCTACACTAATAAAAGCCAAAATTTATTGACTACTTACCTAAAAATGGACAGTATTTGCCAAAAGTTTGTTCAGAACTTCAATTCCAACAAAACATCAATAGAAAAAAATACAGAAATGGCTCAGGCAACAAATAGTATTAAAACATTTAATCAGTGTACTTCCACTTATTAAAGAGGGAAAGAAACACAATTAGCTACCATCCAACTGCTTTTAAAATTCCCTCAAACTCCAATATGAACAACTTCTTCAACTCCTCAGATGCAGAAAAAGCAGATGGTTAAGTGCCACATAAAAGTTTGCTATTAAAACCCAAAACAAAACCAAAACAACCCAGACACCACGAGGTTAATTTCAAATTCCTCAGCTGAGCTTGGGGCCAGAGGGTGATATCAGCCTGTAGTAAGCAGCACTGATTCTGGTTAAGTTATTGCTCAGGTTAGAGATATCTGTGATATCTTTGCTCAATATTCCAACAGACAAACAAGCAAAACCATTAGGAGCAAGCAAGCTGCTCTCTGATCATGGATGCTTGACAGGTTTTCTGGCAGAGTGTGTTTCTGACAATGCTCAACATAAAAAGCCACTGGAAGAAACTGAGTTGCAAAATCAGTTTGTTAAAAACTTGTAATGAAGCCAAAAGGAAGGCAAGTCAGAAAATCCCACTGTGGTCCAGGGGTTCCAGTGAAGAACTGGGGAGTCCTTCCTATGAAACCACTTATTTAGAGAGGGTAAAGCTGTTTTAACTATCAGAGGCATTAGGGAATAGCAATGTGGAGGAAACTATTTCATTACTCATCACTTAGGAAGACACACCTATGTAAAGAATGTTTCTCCACCTTTTTCCTTGCAGTTTTCTTCAGCTTTGTCCAGAAACCAAACCCTACTAGGAAATACAAACCTGCATGTGATTTCACCAAATGGTTAAGAGATAGAACATGAGGAGTTCTGACAGGTATAAACAGGGAAATTTTGGGTTATATCAGGTTATTTCTTTTAGGACAGACAGAAAAGAGAGACAGACAGAGAAAATAGTTTTATTTGACTAACAAATAGTAATTGTCAAATGTCAGGGGGAGGGAGACAGGACATTCACAGTCTGAACAGCAACATGGACATGAAGTTGACTATTTAAGCTTCCATATCAAACTTTATACAGTAACAGGGCCTTTTCCCTTTGCCTCCATTGTCATTAAACCCCTTACTCTTCATGGCAAGGTACTTCTCACAGTGAGGAGCAGACTGCCAACTGACAAAGGGTGCAATGGAGCTGGTGGATTTGGTGACTGTGGTGTTTGCAGGCACTTGGACTGGTGAGTACAAGGGCAGAAAGACTTGAAGCTGTAATTATCTCCTCCACAATTACCTTTTAAGATTAATGATAATGTGGGTTGCTGTCTTCTGTGCTTTATACAGCAAAGGAAGCCAAACAAAGGAAACAGAGTGGCAGTCTTCCAGCTTCTAGCACGAGTGACCTTCCAGCACAAGTCCTCCCTTGGCTGCTGAAACAACAGTGAAGCTGCCACACAGACATCTTCACATGCCTGTGGGCTCCTTCAGAAATGCTGTGTTTTGAGATGCTTCCTAAATTTAGAGCTGTCTCAGACAAGCCAAGAGAAGGAAGACTTAGGAAGGGGATGAAACAAACCACCAGTGTAACTGGTCTTATTTGTCTCTTATTTCCTCTTAAAAATTGGGTATTCCTCAGGATTTATTTGGAGTTCCCCACCCACTTCTCTAGCCAGACCCTAAGCTGAACCTTTTTTTTGCCCCCCTCTGTGCCTTTTTTCATTCCACTAAGAACTCCTCCAAAAAAACCTCCCTAAAATCCCCAACTTGCACACATCCACCCCCTTCAATAAAAGGAGTCCAATCTGTCCCTAACCTCTCCAACACACACACAGCTTCCACACAAAGCCAAAATTAGCTCCAGAACACCTGCAGATAGACTCTTTCCCCTCTCAGACCTCAGCCTTTCAAGCACATTGGATCACATTTCTTCAAGAATGAAGCACAAAGTGTCTTCAACCCTGTTGTCCAAAGGGCCAGAGCACACAGGAATGTGTGATTCACTGACTTGCAATGAAACTCAGGCTTATAAAGTTACTTCTGAAGGTAAGATGAGAAACTCAGGAGTATGGCAACAGCTTTAAAATTCTTTTTCTGAGCTAGATCAAAACACCATGAAATTATTGTCCTGATATGACATAATGGAGGGAAAGCTTACAATAATAAAACACAACATTAGCTGATACAAAAAACTAACTAAACATCATCATATCATGATGTACTTAACTCCCCTTCCTTTTGTATGGCAAGCAACTGAAACACTAACTTGCCACAACCCTTCCTCCTCTGAAACAGTAAAATCATAAGAAAAAGATGTTGATGACATGACAGTAAACAAAATTGAGTGCAGACTTGAACCTTCACTCACACACACCCTTCCTTCAAGTTTGGGAAGCAAGCAGTTTCCATTCATGGCTATGAAAATCTGTGTCCTTTAAGTTTGTAAGTGATAATGCAATAGTCTGTAGGAATAAAATCCACAACACCTCTTAAATAAAATTAGTGCTATAGAAACTTGCAGGGAAAACACCTCTTCAAGACCCTCAAAACCAGCACAGCTCTGAGGGATTCACCAGAATTGAACAGCTGAAGTTCTCAGTCTGTGTTTGGGCTTTATAACTGCAGAGAAGCACAAATAGAGTACAAGGGTGAACATTCAGTGACTGGCAAGCTTTGCTTTTAAAGTTGTGTTAATCTCTGCATTTTCAAACATTCATTAGTCTGAATCAAGAGGCAGGGATGCTTTTGGGCTGGAGACAAACCTGCAGAAGTCCAAGGTTAATTCATCCCATGTGCAGAGGAAGAAGGGAAACTGGGCAAGACTATCTAATGCTTTTACCTCTCCATACCTTGCTGCTGAGGTGATTACATTCTCAGTGGGCCAGAGCTCAAACAACAACTCTGATGGACTCTCAGTGAACAAAGAGAAGACAGAAGTGGTCTGGCAAATACCAGAACAGCTGAAAAACACAGCCCTAAAATAGAGTTCACTTCCCATTACACTCACTCTCTGTACCAGGGTTGGGCTGGTACACCCTAACCTGAAGGCTAAAAACATTTCTCTGATCTGGCAGAGACTGCAGTCCCTGTTCTCTCGACGCTCCTGAAACCTGCTGGAAGGTACAGAAGAATCACACAAGTGCTGGTTTTCTTCCCTCTTCCAAGCAGTATAAGGCTAGTACCACTGTGACCAGCGTTTTTCCCTCCACAGCAAGAAGTCTTTCAGACCCCAGGTAAAGCATTGCTCATACAGCAGATGTGCCAAAGCTAGAGAAGCATTCACAGACCCTCTGGGGACAAGCAGATAGTAGTGTTTTGCTATAAGCATCAATATCAAACAGAGGTCAGGAACCAGAAAAATCCCTATGAAACTCCTGTATTTCAAACCAGTTCCCAAAAAGTTTGAATAAGTGGCTTTTAACTCTCCCATTTCCTAAAAATAACCTGCTCCTTTTGATAGGAAAAAAGGAAAATATGGATGAGAAACAGGTAACAAGAGGATATCACTGCAACATCCTACAGCAAAACCAGCTCCTTAGGCAAGGTTACACTGACTTTTGTTTTACAGCAAGGAGAACTTATCAACTTCAAGAAACATAACAGGAATAATTTTTAGTATTGAAGTAGAATTCTGGAGAAAATGTGTTTAAAACTGCTGCCAGCACCCATAAATCCTCCAGACAAGTTGCTAACAGCACAAACTTAAGGAAAGAATCAAACCAGAAATACAGAATTGACTTGTTTCACAAAAGCAGTTCTCTAGATCTGGCTTTTAAAGCATTAGAAAAGGTGTTTTTAAAAATACTGCATTTTTCACTCTGTTTATTTGTAAACAGGTATTTTGTATTATGTTTATCAATGATCATGCTGACAGGCATTAGTGGGTTACATCACTCACTGAACAGACAAGTTTATAGTGTACAAACAAAAGTCATCTTAAAAGCTGGCATGTGTCCTTCCCAAACATCTGCCTTCTCTTTTACAGTTCAATTCCTATGATCACTTCCCTCCCAGTGCTAAAGGTCACACATTAAAATCAGTCAGACATTTCTAACAACTGATTTCCTCACAAGCAACTGATTAACCTACTACACTCTTCTGAAACACTGTCATACAAAAGTGTCACTCACTTAACAGTTGAAAGAAATGTCATTCACTTCACACAGACTTCAAATCCACAATTCTGAACACAATCCCTCACTACTGAAGTCAACAGATTTCTCATTCATGTTCATACATGCAGAATCTTTGCTTTAATTGGTTAGCCTGAAGGCCAGCATTGAGGGGTACTTGTGCAGATGAGATGGGCTTTGTTAAGTGATTGCCACACTTCCCAAAACTGAGGAAAGTTGGCAATAGCCATTTTGTCACTTCTACTAAATCAAGAGTACCTTGAAAACTAGATTATACTGGATTTGGAGCTTTATCCTATTACATTCCTTTAGCTTACCTTGTTTGGCCCTTCTGAATACATTCTGCATAATCCTAATGCTTCAACATGGACATGAGATGAAGTTAGAAGCACAGATATCAACCTGACAAAATCATGTTGATGGAAAATGAATCTCCTCATCTCTGACTTGTGGAATGGGTATGTGTTCATAATGTCTATTAAGGAGAAACATTCAGGTTTTGCACATTTATGCTTTTTATGAATCTAATTTCAAGATTTTGGGAAGTGTTCAGCTTGGAGCAATTTAGTGGAAATTACCAAGATATAGACTACTACATAATAGAATTTCCAAGCTAGCAAGACAAATTTCTCCAATTTTCCTGGATAGGAGTACTCTGCATCTTTTAACACAGCTTGGTGTAAAGAGAATGTGTAAGTTTTTAAAAGCATGATGTAGATCTACAAATTTAGACTCAGCCACTCACTGCATCACACTCAAGAACAGTACTGGCTACTTGGGACTGTGAAGACAATCCAATTAACTTCCCTGTAGCTGAAACATGCTACAAGTCTAACATCATGTTCACAGTTTGTTCAGTTTTCCCTAGAAAAACCCTCTGTGAAGCATCTCCAATATTCTGGGGATGAAAGTGTCTTCTCCTGTCTTTTGCAAGCATATGATACTTTGACAACTATCTTTAAACCACTACACACAGCAGCTCACTCCTGAAGTAGACACAATCCTCTGGTGAGCCTCCAGAACCAGAGAAATAAATATAGGTCATCATCCAAAGTATACAGAGAAAATTCAGACAACTGTGAGCAGCCACTTCAGTGACTGATTCCAGAACTAAACTACTGCATGTGTAAGGAAAGGAATGGGCTAAGCAGGTACCAACATCTGCCATGTTTGCAAAGAGAGTAAGTTTTAGGCTTCTCTCTGGAAAATGAGAAATTTTTTTAAAAAGAGGTAAAAAAAGAGAAAAACCAACCCAAAAAATAACCCAAATTACTCACTTTTTATGCCAAAGTAATGCTGGAGATAAATTTGGTGTAACAAAGGAAGGTAGTTACTTGTTAATACTGGGGAAGCTGCTTCCTCTCCCATAAGAGATGTAGGATCCATTGGCATTAGGTAAAGTTTAGCAGTACTCCTATGAGATTAGTATCATTCCAGTTTGTAGATGCATAAATTAATGACACAGACCCAACACATGACCTCCCAGTGGCACTGAAAGAACTGACAGCTGCAGTAAAACCCAGGACTTCCAAAATTCACATTCCTGTTTAAGGATTCCTCTAGATTAAAAATATTTCACAGCAGTTATTCAGCACATTAAAATAGAGATTTTTCTTGTCCATTATTTTTATGCAGCAAGCTTAGACAGTTCCCCTTTCATCTAGTTAGCATAACTTTCCTACAGAGCTAGGATATAACTTCTCAAACAGAAGATCTCTCTAGTACTTCATTAACTGGTAGCTAAGTAGAGATTTCAAAGCAGAAAGGGAGAAGAGAAGTGAAATTACAAACAGGACAGTGTGCCAGATTCTACTAAATTTTATGGGCCCATTCCTCATGTTATGACCAAGAACAGAGCTAGGATGAACAGAAGGGGATGGATGACAACCCTACCAGTTTCAGCTCTGCCCCTATTACAGATCACTGTGCCCATGGTAATACTGTGAATCACTATACTTGTGGCTCTCACCATGGACTCTAGGGAAGCTCTACAGTAAGCTCACTCTCTCCTCACTATGCTTTTGGGCTCCTTCAGAGCAGCAGGTATTCTGTCTTTCAAATGGTCCTAGGTGGCCACTCAAGCATAGTGAATCCTTTGGATATTGATGGTATCTCATAGTCCTTGCTGTTGCAGAGGACAATTTATGTGAGCAAGTTCTTTGCCAAATGATACTCTTACTTCTCATTTCAGAAATTTATACCCAGGCAGTTCCTCCTCCAACTGCTTGGAATAAAAGGAGGAGAGATTCAGTAACATACTTTCAATGTGATCAGTTACCTGATTTAAGAAATAATCACCCACTTACCATATAATTTTACTGAGTTATTTGTTGCTATTTGCATTCAGCATCATGAAAATTTGGGTTAATTGTGGTTTTATTGCTATTTCATGATACTAAAGGAGTATCTCCCCTTCAGACATCTTGCAACAGTGTCATCTGAAATGTAAGCAGCCTTAAGACCCTGCAGGACTGGTCTTAATGTTTGGTCCAATTACAGGTCTGCACTGCTACTTAGCTTCCTCTCAAAAGGATGTTATTTCCTTGGCAGGGTTTTCTTTTCCCTTTTTTTGGTTAAAGCAAAAGGGAACAAATACACATACAAAACCCAGTAAAACTTCTCTGTGCATCCTCTCTAGTTTACTTTGCAGGAGATACATTTTTGCCCTCAATTCTTACCCATGTTTCACCTTCAACTTTATCTCACAACTCATGTTAATTATTTTACACATCTATATTCTGGCACTGTGTCCACAGTCTCCAGCACTGAACAGATTCATTCACATGAAACCAAATCTTTGCTTTGCTCAGGGTGATGAACAACCTCACCTATGACATTTATATCTATTGATTTGCCTGTTTGGTGAATACTCCATTACAATATGTTGATACATAAATTGATAGTTCACTGCATTAGAAGACCTCCACTTTTCATCCTGAAGTCAAAACTATTTATGTTCTTTTAACCCATACAAAGAATCACCCTTTGATACCTCTTTTTACTTCTCTGTATTGTAACCAGCTTTCAATTGGCATTTTTTCCAAACTCAAAGACTCAATAACCACACTGTATAGAACTTCATTGGTGAGAAATGGAAAGCTGCTAGCAGACACTTATTCTCCCCCTGTGGAAAAAGGTGATTTTGACAACTATTTGTATTCAACAGACTGCTAGCCAGAGATCTGAGCATCTTCTTCTTCAGGAAGAGTTAATAAACTGCATTTCATGCTGTTGAAAAGATACCTACCCAGCACCATGAAAATTTAAGCACAAAATATGACTGTAAAGGCCAAGAACACAACACAAATGCTCTCTGAAATCCAGCACTAAATTCTATGCTAGTTCTTAGTGCAGTCCAAGATGAGTATCACTGCAATCTCATGGTATTTCCAAGTGCAAAGTCAGTTTCACCACCTTATCAGTCAGGGGTATTTTTAGGAGCAACAAGAACCACAAGTCCCCAAACCAAAGAAATGAAGAAATACAAACTTGCCTTTAAATTTTTAATCACCATCTGTTTTATCTTGTATTTGTCTTGAAGCAGTACCTGTGCAATTAGCAAGGCTTATTTGATTAACAGAAAGTCACTAAACTGCTGTAAATCATTTCCCTAAGCCCAGTGGCAATTAATAAAAACAAGTTACCTGACTTAGCTACCTGTTCTTCAATATCCATTTAGCTACAAGTACAACAGTATTTGACACCTTTAATCACATAAGGGCTCCCTGACTTAACAGGTCACAGCTGCACTTCACTGAATCACAGAATGGTTTGGGTTGGAAGGGACCTTAAAGATCATCTAGTTCCAACCCCCCTGCCAAGGGCAGGGATGCCACCCACTAGACCAAGTTCCCCATGGTCACATCCAACCTGACCCTGGACACTGCCAGGGATGGAGCATCCAGAACTGCTCTAGGCAACCAGTTCCAGTGTCTCCCTACCCTCTGAATAAACATTTAACCTCTTTCAGTTTAAAACCATCACCCCTTGTCCCATCACTATCTGTCTGTCTAAGAAGTCTCCCTCCCTTTTTATTATAAGATTATTTCATTATTGGAAGGAGACAATAAGGTCTCCCTGGAGCCTTCTCTTCTCCAGGCTCAAACCCCCCAATTCTCTCAGCCTATCCTCCCAGGGGAGGTGCTCCAGCCCTCTGATCATCTCCATGGTCCATTTTTCAGATGGGAAAACAGAGACAGAACATTATTTCTCCCACCATTAAGCAGTAAAGGATAAAACACATTGGAGAGATGATGTTTAAAAGCACATAGAAAAATACACACAGAATCAGGTGCTGGGAACCAAACACTTGTTGGAAACATGCTCTGTGTTTTGAGAAAACAGCCACAGGGTAAAACAATCAGAGGTGTAGAATAATATTCAGATGGAAGTTAAAATTTTGGACAACTTGGTGGAGGGGAAGAATAAACTGAAAGTATCAAGCCTGGCAGTTTTAGGTGAACACTGTCTTTCAGGAAGCTGTGGAAACATTGTGTGAATAACAATTTCCAAAATATTCGGTGTCTTAGTGCTAAAAAAATTGCAAAGCACTGAGCCATGTCATTTATTCAAAGGTAACAAGAGTACTCTTCATAGATCATGGCTAACACAGCCCCCAGCTCTCCATGCTGTCACCACAGCCTCGAGCTGCTGCCATGACTTCTGCTGAAGGCAGCAGGGCAGTCTACTGTATGTGCTTCCTAAGAGTCTTGCATACTAATAATGCCCCAGGATGGCAAACACATGATAATGGACAAGCCTGAGAGTTACTTTCAGAGCAGTAAGTCTGCACAAGGGATAAAATTCATCCAGGAAAAAGATATTCTTCAGGAGAGATGAAGGCAGCATATAGAGGAGGACCTGAGAGAGAATCCCTGCTTAACCACCATGCAACCAGGAATCCAAGATCAGCAGAAGTTAAAGAATGAATTTGAAGTATGGTTAAATTAATCTTCATGTTTCACATGTGGTGAAGTTTCTTTACAAATGCTTTCATTTCAGGTGCTAAAAAAAATAAATCACAGAATGTCTTTTATCATAGTTTTTTAATGCCCTAGCATTAAAAACAGTAATGTAGTGAGCCATTATTTTCTTTTATTCTGCATCATTGAAACATGACCTATTTGGCTATGCAGGTCTGATCTTATCTTTCTCTGTAAATGTTCCTGTCTGCTGAAGTAGTTTTTGGGTTAAATCTAGCAAGATTCAATTACATTTATGAAGAAGTCTCCTTTTTCTGGATTTTTTGTTTCCATCACATACCCCATAGTCACTTAAAAATGCCAAACCCAGGTGGTGTTCTGAATAGAACACCTGTCTAGTGAGCCAATTATTTAAGTTTTCATTAGTGGCTAAATCATTTATCAAGTTTTTGAGCTGTCAAAGTAGAGACTTACACAAACCCCCTCAAAATGTTATGAACAAGGCTGTCATCTGCAGTCTAGACAAGACTGAGGTGAAGCAACACATCTTTGCTCATGTCGTTTTTCAGATGTTTGTAAGCCTAGTTGGTCCTTGCCCTTTCATTCCAGCAGCAACTGAAAGTGTCCCAATTACCAAAAATGTCATTAAAATCAGGAATTAAGGTTACAGAACTGTGGAAACATCACTTCTAATATGCTTAGGACCTTGAATACACTGGGTAGCTCCTGTCTTCCCACCTCTCTGGTACAACACAGTTAAAGGTGAGGATGAAAAGGAAGCAGCGACTTATGACAGGAAGGAAACAATACAGATGGAGGTGGGAAAGGCACTTTACTGCTCTTCAACTTCTCATTAACCCTTTTTAAATTTGGTTATGGGATTTCTGTCTGTAAAAGGCCAGAAATCAAACAGCCTCTTTACTTAGATGAACATGAAAAGCAAATCTGCATATTTTCCAGTTCTGGAACTGAATTACAGGCAGTGATTTATAAATATAAACCCAACTATATACCAATAAGAAAATAACAGCACCTTGATTCTTAACAAGAATAGGACATGTTTCCATGCTAGATCCATAACCACCAATATGTGAAATGTAATTCTGCCCTGTCTCAAGAGCAGTCAAAAAAACACTGCAGTCAAACTTTTCACTTCAAGAGGATATAAAAAAAATCCAACCCCCTTCATACTTGCTGGGAATGTTCAGGAAGAGAAATCCTGAAAGTAAAGTAATTCATTAATGAAAATAAGAAGTGGCAACAGACTGCATGTAGAAGTTTAGAATTAAGTCTTCTCCAATTTCACATACTATGTAACAGGTGTCAGATAATGAACTTATCTAATGAATAAGGATCTGCTGTGCAAAGCTACTGAGCTGCTTACCACAGGTGGACTAACTGGGTTTTAATCTAATGCTTTACAGTAACTCAAAAGCATGCAAGGAACAGACCTGCATTTTAAAAGCAGGCCTGAGGGTTCAATAGAAGACGGCTGTGGAACTTCTCTGCATCCCCTACTACAAAGAATAAAACATCCTAGTCTCACAAAAACATCCAAGTTGACCTCTGATACTTCCTTTGATTCATCTATTTACCCCCAGTGAGTACCAACAGCTATACCTCTACAGATGCAGAATGTCACAGCCACTAGGTATTCCTCCTAAGGCCAGATGTCACATCTTCTGTAGGTAAGTAAAGAAAGGAAGCAAGTAGTTTTGAGGAGGAATTTGCATACCAAGTAAGCATTTAGATAGCAACAGGCAGGCTACAGACATGGGCTTTCTTCCAGACAGTTCAAGCAATAGTTGTGGCTTGGGGGAGCCCACTGGGAACATCCATAAATACAAGAACGATTTTTTGTTTGTTTTGTTTTCTTATTTAAACACAGTTTAAGTGAATTCAGGCTGTTGACAGCCTTTATGGAAACCACTTAGGACACATCTACCTCCAGCTGTCAAGCTGGAGAGTGATCAGTGGGACATCCTTTCATTCCTCCTGTCATGCATAAAGTCAACCAGGTTAGTCTTAGATTAGAGCAAACTATAAGAACTGGAGCACTGATGCAGTAGGGCATCCAAGGACTTCAGCAGCTGCATCAGGTAGGTTCCCTGGCTACTGATGCTTCTGAATGACAGAGCAGATCCTGGTACTGATAAACTCCTTTTGTTCTACTGGCAAGGCCTCAATTCCTACAGTTCTTATTTAAATAAAGAGGGATAACAGTTAGAATTACATGTCACTGAATCCCAGCATGGTAGGGGTTGGAAGGGACCTCAAAAGATCATCTAGTCCAACCCCTCTGCTAAAGCAGAGTCACCCACAGCAGGTTGCCCAGCATCACCTCCAGGTACCTTTGGGATCTCTCCAGAGAAGGAGACTTCACAGCCTCTCTGGCCAGCCTGGGCCAGGGCTCTGCCACCCTCACAACAAAGATCTCTGTCCTTCTGCTTAGGTGGAAACTCCTGTGTTCTAGTTTGTGCCCACTGCCCCGTGTCTTGTCACTGGACACCACTGAAAGGAATGTGACCCCATCCTCTTGCCCCCACCCTTTAGCTCTTGCTCAGCACTCAGCAGATCCTCTCAGGGTCTGCTCTTCTCCAGGCTAACCAGCCCCAAGGCTCTCAGCCCTTCTTCACAAGCAGCACATAAGCCTCAAACAAACCTTAAACTAAAGGGTAATTAAATAGTTTGACCTTGCAGTGCCTTTTGGCATAATGTGTAATGAACCCATTTGTTTTAATATTACTGCAAAAAGCATGAGATAAAAATGTTTTAAAATGCTATAACTGCTTGACTTTCTGAGATGCTAAGGCCTAATGTTAACTAAAAATAAAAATAATACCACCTAGAAGTAGGTTTAAAAAAGGATAATTGCCTATAAAGAAGAGAACTGACAGAATCTTCACCATCTGCAAACTTTCAAAAGTTTAATGGTCCTCTACAAAGGAGTGATCCTCTTCCAAATGGCAGGATGCCTGTAATATAGGTGACTGTAAGAAGTTCAAGGTAATACCTTGAAACAGACCTGAAGGAAATCCTACATTTTGAATCATCTGGCAGCAGCCTTGGCTGGCTCCTTGCCAGTACCACAAGCAATAAAGAGAACCAAGTAAAAGCAGTGAAGATTGTATGGAAGGGGAAGCAGAGATCCAGTGGCAGACAGACAGGAGGTATGGTGGCAGCTTGACAGAAACAGCCAAGGAGAGAAATAGAGCTTTAAATAAGCAGCTCATGGCCTACAATACTGAAAACACAGATTTTTACTGGTACATTGTAACTTGTTGTGTCCCCTAAAAAAATATCCACTTTTGAATTAAGAAAATCAACACATACAACCAAAAAATCCCCCCCAAATAAAATCCCAATCAGGCAAACACTTTGCAGTTAAGACTAAATTTCTTGTAGGCTTAAAAATCTATTGGAAGACTCTTAAAACTCCAGACTGTTTACCTAACTCCACCCTCCTATATGAACACCACCTTAGTATATTTGCCTCACACTCAGAGCACCACACAAGCACACTTTAAAGGTGGTTTTCATTGTTTTAAGGGGGGGACACAACAAATCTTTTTAATGTATGTGTTAGTTATATATGTGTAATATGACTTATTAAAACACAGAGATCCATGTTATGAGCCATCAATGCAGTTATCACCCTAGGGGGTAATGTTTTTGTAGAGTTTTAACTCTAGACAGTCATTCAAGGGCATTTAGTTGTGCTGTTACTCCACCATTAGCCATGTGAATAGTTTCACATTTGATTTAACACACCCTTGGAGCAGCTGTGCTCCTCGCTGCCTTCTGTCCCCAAACACTTATTCCTGCTGCCCTTCTTCAGCACTGGCACCAGCAGTCCTACACAGCCAACTCTGTCAGGTAATTGGGCAGGGAAAGTAAAAACCTCAGACCAACAACCTGTGATGAAGTTTCCTCCTGCCACGTGTCAACATAAAGTAAGGACTGACAATAAGCACCACTAGGAAGCAGAAAAAGAGCAAGACCATCTCTGCCAGCTTCCAGACTGGCTTCTACTGTGGTACTGAACTGGAAACCACAGCATTAATGTACACTGGAAATCTTTCAGTGACTAACAAACTTCTACTGGGTGAAGTGACACAGGCTATGCCAAATAAGACATGAATTCAGTGTATTTATCCTTAATTTGCTGCTGCTATACAGCATTCTGAGATACCAGCCCACCTTCACAAAACTATTTAATACCAACACAGACACAAATTCTCCATATAAAAGTTTAAGTAACTGAACACAGCTCAGCACTAAACTTCAGAGAAACATAAAGCATCAGGAAATGCAGAAGTCAGAGTTCATTAGCTTGCTTCAATCACATGAAGACACTTTTATTATGCTCATTTATTTGAGTAAGCCATTAAAAAATAAATCCAAATACAGAGTCTGGGCAAATAAATATTATGGCAACTTTGATGAAACAAAGCTTTCCCAATGAAATGATAAATGGCAATTCTGCAGGAAGTGCAACTGCTTTCTTAATCATCCTTGAGATTTTTAACTTCCCATCTCTATTGAAAGAAAGAACACAATGGGCATTAAGTGTCCCAGTGGCCCCTCCTGCAGGTCTCTAAAGAGAACTTAACAAACACCAATTTATAGTATTACACACTTGGACTTCAAGTGTCTCAAACTTCAGGATATGAGGCCAACTGCTGTTTAAATTATGTGTAAATTAGCTGAATCATGACACCACCCCCCTCCCCCTCCACTGGAAAAATCTGCCTTATAGATCATGTCCTCAGGGAGTCAAATGCTGTAATGACAGCTTACCACTGAGCTAATCAAGAATCAGAAAATGAAGTTAAAATTAACCTAAGCAGAGGCACTGGAAAAAAAAAGGAGTAAAAATCAATAGTGTTATCCAGCTGAACCGGGTCATGCATGCTAGAACCTCCTACCATTCACTACCAGAGTCAATTACTGCTACAGCCAAACTGAATTCTAACCTTCTGCACAGTAACATAGGGAAGTTGAAACATTTCTTTTGACTTCAGCACTCTGAAATTAGAACATGCTCACTGGTTTGGAGTTTTCACATTCCATCCCTGGTCAATATGTGATTTTGAAAATGTTAGTGATTAATTTGGCCCTAAAGATTTCTGTGGGTGAGTCTATGCAAGTGCCATGGAATTTCTGCTGGAACTTTGCAATGCTACATTCTTGATATACTCTGGAAGTGACAGACACTAAAACCACACACACACACACACCCCTTTAAAAGCCCAAGGATTCAATATTCTTAAAATAAAGGACTTTGCACATAAAACCAGCTTTGTCTTTAAATTCCAGAACCTCAAATACCACCTAAGCCTGCTGCAAATCAGCAAAAGAATTTGTCCGTAAGCATCTTAAATCAATTTGTTCCAAGTAAGTCTATACCTAAGTAATGATTCTGGTTTGGACTGGCAATGAATCCTATCAACAACATTTTCTGGCAATGAGCCTGGCTCTCCCCACTCTCTGGAAGGAGAGAGTCATTAGGTAGTCTTCTTCAAGCACAGAGTGGTGAGAATCTAGTAGATACATGGGAAACATTTTGAGAGGCTGTGTCTCCTGCCATTTGTTCCCAGGCTACAAGATCCTTTTGCAAGTGGCAAGCTTTGATTTTGATTTTTGTTTGTTTGTTTGTTTTAATTATTATCTTTCTTCACCTCACCCATTTTGGTTGTTTGGGGTTTTTTTGGTCTCAGCTGCCATCTGCTCCATGAGAAAGATCTTTCAACAAGGAACTCTTGCCTAAGTAGTGAGTTTAAGGAAGAAAGCTCGTGACTTGTCTACCTGTTTTACTTTAGAGAGACAGTGAGGAACCACAGGCTTGCAACCCAATCATCCAGGAATTGAGAGCCTGTCTGAGATGGAACTGGGAAGCAACAGCAGGAAGTCATGAACACACACTGACTTCCTGAAAACCAGCAGTAACTGAAGTCATCCTTGGTCATCCTACAAGACAATGCTGCAGCAATAATTCAAAATCCAAGGAGCTTTCCCTTCCAACACAGTATTTCTATACCACTTATGTTGCAGACACCAAGGAGGTCAGAAAGGAACTGCACACAGTGATCTGGTTTTGAGAACTAATGAAACCATGTTAGTAATTTGAAGAGGCAATAGCCATCTTGGTAGCACATTAAAGATGACCTTTGGGAACACCAGCAGCAGCATCAGACCGACTCAGCCTAATCTGACTTTAGCTCAGAGGTACTTCAATGGATTTGGGGATTTATAATCAAGCACAGTGATGTGCACTTGCTCTGAGGCACATTGCTGTAACTGAAATAAGCAAGCCAAGGGAAAGGTTTTGTTCACCACTAGATTGCTACATAATGCTTTTGCTTATCCTCTCCTCAAAACAACAGAGATCTGCTACATAGTTTTAGTTTACCTTCCTTTCACCCAGCTAAGCAAAACATTCAGTTTTCCAGAGGCTCTCAGGTCTCTACCCACACTTGGAAAACATTTAAATTATTTAATGTTTTTGACAAGTATATCACAACCCCTTCCATAAATAAATACTTATCCAGCACATTGTAAGCCCCCAAATTCTGCCCTTTTTTTCCTCCAACATATCAGGAGAAACTCTCAGCTGCTGCCTCCCCTTCGGACAAGCCTTTCTCTCTAGACTAAAGGGAAGCAAGAAGACTGCAGCTTCTGTGGACTGTAGCAGCATTTTCAATCTAAGCAGAGATTTATCAGTAGTGGAGAAGGGAGGGGCATAAAAAAAGGCAAAAAAATAATAAAGGAATGAGGGAAAATCTACTTGTAATAGTCATGCCAACAAGCATTATTCTGTCTCTCAGTAACAGGTTTACTGAAACAACTGTGGCTGTGAGAGCCTGGGATCAACAACTTGGTCCTGCCATAAACTCAGTAGCTGACTTCATCTCAAGGGTACTGTTAAGTAAGGAAAATGTACAGGAGCACCTCTCTAACCCCCAAAGTCTACAAACTTAGCCTTTTGGCTTTGTTACAAGCACCTTAAATGGAAAAGAAACAAAAAAAAGGCAACTTGAATCATTCATTCCAGTCTTAAAAAACCTCTTTACTCAACTTGTTAAAACTCACATATGTGCATAATCCTTTTCTGTAAAGCAGTTCATAGGAACAATTAAATCAGCTTACCTTTCTGCATTCAAATTTCTTGCCAAGGTAGAGAGCAGACACTAATTCTCAGGTGGAAGAGACCACTCATTTGTCAATGGTTTTGAACCTTTCTTACTGCTGCTTGACAGTTCCTCACGTACTAGAATAAAAGGAAACAATGCCAGATATTAGTTGTGAACTGGTGTACTATCAAAGCAGAGAAATTTTTCTCCCATTTTAAGACATTTAGTGGGAACAGCTTAATGGAAATATATTGCACATAATGTAACAGAATTCTGCTGGAATGGTCTAAATCAGACCAAAATGCCAGGAGCAATAGAACTGTATTTTCAAAGAGCAATTCTGATTCAAATACTTCCCCCACAATTTCCTTATCCCCAACTGCCCTACACTGACAAAATAACCATTTAACACAGAGAACAGTGGTATGACCATTAATTAATCTAGTTCCACTAAATATGAGATGCATGAGGGGTGCAGCATTAGACCAAAATCATCATCTTCCTTTAGGTTAAAATACTGCACCACCACATTACCATCTGAGAGCCTTGTTATTTTGCACAGCAAAACATGTGTCAATTTTAGTAATTATGCAATACATCATGCTCACCTATTTCACCTGCTTCTATCATGCCTTTAGAGGAATACCAAGATAACAAATGCTGAAGGTCATTTGTAGAAGACAACATGTTCTGGAGTTACAACATACAAACATTTTTTCCCCCTTGATCTAATGTGAAATGTATGCTGCACCATTTCATCATGACAACAGAACTCAACTCATCAATGCTGTACCCTCACACTGATGCTTTAGTTCTGCAATTTGTCTTCAAAAATATAAATGCAAAATGTAGGGAAGTGGCAATTTTAGGTTTTGCAATAACCCATTTTTGTTTCCAATCCAAATCTTTACTAGTTCATATTCCAGCTATAATACATACTAGTTAGTATTCCAGACAGAAGACAAAACCATTAACCTATTCTCTATGTATTGACTTTGTGACTTGACTGGAACCTGTAGAGCCAAGCACCTCCTTGCTCCCTGAAGACAGCAGAAGCTCTACAAACTCAGCCCACAAACTCAGGCTTTGAAGACATCATCCACTCTATCATTTTCTTGTCTACTGACACAGGATCCAACCCAGAAAACAAGTCTGAAATACATTAAGTGTTATTCACACCTAAACTGACATCTTGCTCATCAAGTTCAAACTCTGCTTAATTAAAACAAAGAAGAAAAACAAAATAATAAAAAACCAAATCAGCTTAAACACTTCCACTTGCTCTCCCTACTTTTTCTTGTCAGATTATACACTAACACTATTCCAACTGTACTTTTCACAGTAAAAGCAGAAAAAGAGAGAAGGTCATAGGACACTTCGGAAGACAACACTGATGAATGCAGTATTCGAGGGTGGATCAGAAGGAACAGTGGAACTGGGAATCACTGACCCAACGGCTCTACTCTTTCTGGCTTATTTGCAGTTCCTCCTACAGTGCCTGAGGCTATTGACATAGCTGTCTGCCAGCAAATTGTTATGCAGAAACTCATTCCTATTGCACTGCTCACAGCCACTGTACCCAGTATTTCCAGAATTACATTTATAGAGCAGCTCTCAGTAAAGAGCCTTACATGTGCAACAGAAACTTAAGGGCAATTCACTGGTTATATTCAAGGCACAGACTCCTCAGAAATCAGGTAGAGAGGCTCTCAAACTGGAATCACCAGAGAAAGACATGGAAGTCTGTGCTCTGTTCTTGTACAGAAGCCAACGGTTTGTCTCAGAGCACAGCAGCAACTCTTCAGCTTCAAGACGTTGGTAAAACACTAACATTGAGTAGCACTATCTCTCCTCATTTACACCTTCTGATTATTGTAACAGTAAAAATGTAAAGTGCACTATAAAACAAAGAAGTAAAGTGCACTATAAAGAACAAACTTTTTCACTTACACATGTCAAAAGATTTGGCAGTCATGCACAGGTCAGCACTATCCACATCACAGAACACCCCACGGAAAGGGAAGCACATGTAAGAAACTCAGCTATCAGCATATATTCAAAATCATACAAGTCCCAGTACACACTGCAAGTTCTTCACAAATATTCAATCTTTACCCTACCTTCAAAGGAGGCAAGATGCCTCTTGGTAATTATAGCTTACTGGAAGCTATGCCAATTTTAGCAGACAGCAAATAGCATTCAGTTAAGGCTATACAATCCATGCAAGGTACAGTGTGTTTGACATCATCTCAAAAGCAGAATGTTCCACAATGTTTAACCTCTGCTCTTTGAAAACTCCTGGATAAAAATCCACTAGACCGTACAGCTGAAGGCCCCAGAGCTGGACACAGCACTCCAGGTGGGGTCTCACAGGGGTAGAGGGGCAGAAACATCTCCCTCAATCTGTTGGTCCCATATCTTTTGTCTGATGCAGCCCAGGACACAGGCAGCAAGCACACATTGCTGGCTTGTATCCAGCTTTTTCTCCAGCAGAACTAAGTTCTTCTCAGCATGCCTGCTCTCAATGAGCACATCATCTTCAGGATCATTTTTATTTGTCTCACCAGGCAGCTGTGGGACTCAGCAGAGATCATTCCTTCCTACACCCCTACAGACACCAGGAAGGAGTATAGGGGCGTTTTAGTCAGCTAGCAAAGGTCATTGGCTCATCTGAATTGCTCTGCTCAGCACAGACAAACCAACCTTCACTGCTGCGACAAGGGTTGATCTAACTGCCAGAACAAACAAACAGTCAATGAACAATTTCTTTTCAGACAATACATTTCAGATTTTGTTTATCTTCATAATGTCATGGATTTGTTTTCTGCTTGTTCTATTATTATTCTCACAAATCAATAATGTAGAAGATATAACTTTAAGCTGTAGGAGTGCTGGACAACAGAAGTTGTCATAAAAACATGAAAGAACAACGAAGCATAAAAATCAGACAGGCTAGTGACTTGAGAATTTAAAGCTAGAGTTCTATTCTTATTTCTTCTCTGACCATTAAATGTCACCTAACCATGCCTCAATTCCTGACCTGGAGAATGGAGATGGTGTCAGCACACCAAGCTGAATGAGTAAGCAAAACACTCCTGGCAAAATTGCAGAGACGGTTTTCAGCTACTGGTAGCCAGTATTTAGTTTGGAGGACAAATTAAGTAGGGGAAGCTGATAGAAATTAAAATAGATTTTGCTGTGTAAGTAAGTACCACCTATGAACACAGATTTTTTTTTTTACTACCACACCTCAGTTAATAATTTTAACCTTCTTCAAAAACATTTAAGAAACTGTACCAGAACTGTTATCAAACAAGAATTTCATACAGTTCTACTGCAAAAAGTAGTACACAGCTCCTTGCTTTACAATGGACAATACCAGGCTGGAGTTCATTAGCTAAGAAATGCTCACACAAATTTTGTAGTCAGTCTTTACACACAGACAAACTCCCTGTTCTCATATAAACAGATCTGTAGTTATACATACATGTGAGATAGTTAAAATACAAAAGCTTATCATCATACACTTTTTAATGCATATTATAAAAGATGCCACAGAAACAAGAAAAATTCACTGACCAGCTAACATTTATATTCTGCTAGAACAGAGCAGTAGGAGGAATCTTTTCTGTCTAGGGTGGCTATGAAAAAAATCCACTCCAAAATATTCAACTGCCAGAACATTTGAATTCATGTGCAGATGTTTTAAAAAGCTTTTCTGATCTGTACCCACTTGCTAGCTCCAAAACACCTACAAGATAAAACAGTTTCAAACGGATCATGTGCCTCATAAGATCAACAGAACAGTGTCAAATCAGCATACTAAGTACCTAAAAAAACCCCAAAACAATAAAATGCAAAAGGCAGTGAATTCTTTTCCTTGTGTATTTGAGGAGGGAATAGGAGTATGTGTACATGCAAGCACATACACTTGTGTGTTTGTGTGGATACATGCATTGAGCACCAATACACAATTTCTCTGCATTTTATGCTTCAGTTATTGATCTCAGTGGTACTGCTCTCCCAAGAGAGCCTCAAGGGCAGGCAAGCCTCTCTCCTGTGGCATTGTACTCCTTTGCCCTTTGAGTGGTGGGTGAGGCAGGGGAAACAATGCAAGGCTCAAAATCACATTTACCACTCAAGAATCATAAACTTCTGGATTTTGGAGCTGGGATTTGGAACTCTTTCCACTGTAGGCTTATAATGTAATTAGAGCATTGCTTCTTGCTCACCATGACTCATGCAAGGCCACTTTGTTTTCTATGGAGTCAAGCCTGTAAGGATGCCAAGAGTCAAGAGTTGCTCACTGACAATAGAAATACCTCTCTGAGGTATTCATACTTCACTGAATTTATTCCCACAGGATCCCTCTTATTTGTAAGAAAGCTTAATATTGTAACCCTGTCTAGTGTTTGGTAAGGATGGTTTCCTCACATGGCTGCTAATGCCTGGCAAGTTCAAAGCACTGCTTGCATTACCCAAAAATACTGTCTGTGCATATCCACTGCAGAACCAACAGAGGCAAATGACACCAGCCCAGGACATGTCACACTCACCATGCAGCAAAAAGTCTCTAGCGAGAAAGTGAGAAAAAACAGTGGTGCCTTGAAGACATCCAGCAAATGTATCTCTCTGATGAGGAAATTGTGTGTAAAGGTAGGAAAATCACAGCTCACTGTAAAATCATGAGTCAAAGATTTAAGAAGAGCTGTTAAATATTTAATGGGAAGCCTCATGAAACATCACTAGCACAGAGATGGAAGTCATGAAAAAAAAACCCAAACAACACTTTAGTTATAACAAACCAGACTTTAGTGTGTACTCCAGACATTATTTGTTGCCACAGTAAGGAAACGAGATAGTGATTACAAACATTGTCTAAAGACAGATACAAATCTTGGAATGGAGCTAGAGGGGAGAGGGAAGGTGAACAACAGACACAAACAAGTTAAATCTTATCGCTGCAAAGGAGGGGGGAGGGGGGGAATCTATAGTAGATGACTGTACTAAATTGAATCCCCCACTCCACAAAGCCTTGGGAAATACTCCTTTTACTTTTCCAAAAGGACAATCTTGTGCTTTAGCATGTTATGTAAACAAAGCTGAGAGCTGAGTGAGGAATGCCAGAGAAGTTTTCCAGTTTGCTAAGCTGATAGGCAACCAGAAATCCAAGGCTGTCCTTAGCTCCAACTACCTATGACACTACTTGTTCACTCTTCACTGGAAAAAGCTGTGTTTTTCACACTTTACTGAATTCCACAATGCAATACACAAATTATGATTGTATTTTGAGATGGTCAACACACTTCCCACCTAACCTCTCTTTTTAATGGGACTTGAAAACATCTGCACGTTGGAGGCAATCCCACGTTCAACCTCACAGCCCTCCAGAGAGGTAAAAATGTATTTCAAGACACCAAAGGGCATGTAGATTAAGCCTGAACTTATCAGCAAGCACTAAACTGTTCTCAGACACCATTTACAACCTGTGAAAACTCAGAGATCTGACAGATAGCAGCTCCTCACCCCCAGAGGAACAGTCACATCACTATAGTTAAGAAAGTTAAGTCCTAAACAACCCCACCAACACAACCAGAATTCAAACCTTTCTCTGTAAGCCTCCAGCCTGCTTGTTTCAAGCTGATTTAAGGAAGGCACATACTCTGCTTCTACCCTCCTGTTTGGATGGCAATTTTCATTTAAACACACTGGCAAGTTACTCAGTTGTAAAGAAAGGAATTGTTTTTACCTGGTGATAAAAGTTTGATTAGGTTTGTGATTTATATGAAATTATTTCAATAAAGCCAGGTTACAGATGACAGCTTCCCTAAATCCATGCAGCCCAGATCTGCATAAAACAGAGTAACTTGAGCATCACAGCCCTTGAAAACATGATTTATGATGATTTAATCTTTCCACAAATGGGTGTAGAAAGAAAACAGAAGTGTTATGCCTGGAAAATAAAATTGCCAACACAAATATTGTAGCCTGAGTAATTTTCTAAATGGCCATATTACCTCCCCAAAATAAAATCCATTTGCACTGTATCCAGGCAGAAGGCAGAGAGCAAATGCATTGAACATCAAATATAATTTAGTTTAACTCTTCAGTCCTGGGTTTATTTACGAAAAGAACCCAAATAGTTTGAAGTTTTCCAAAGAGTATATAAAAACAGATTTGGAGCTCCAAATTACACAATACTCAATCCCAAGTAACTGACACTTCCTTTAATACAATGTATACTGGCCACATACCAATACACAGTTACATCTGGAGCAACATGACAATGAATTGCTTTGTGTGAGAAAGAAATTATCCAAAGGATAACATTTCTATCTATGATATATTAGATGTAGCTACCTTAATTGCTGCTGCCATCAAAATTCATGAATAAAAGCAATGTCAACACTTACTGATTTAGGAACATTCAGGAGTGTTGATCAAAAATGACTTTGTTATCAAAGCTAAAGAACTTTGTATATCAACACTCAACCAACTGCTAAGGATTGGCAAGGTTCAGATGAGCCCCTGCCATCTGCACATGAATATGTATCAAGTGTTCATTTGATTAGTAAAATAGAAGTTACAGTGATTACAACTAAAACATGCAGAGCACCATTTAAAGAAAGACTAAGGAAGTAATCTGAGCCCACAGGATTTCTGTATCAGATACAATGATACCATCAGCACATATGCTTACCCTCCAGATATTCTGCAGCCTAATCAAGGCTTCAAGCAAACAAAAATAATTATCATGCCAAGATGGACAGGCTGAGACACTAGCAGTTGCCAACAAAGAATCATAGAATAATTTAGGTTAAAAAGAAACCTCTAAGATCAAGTCCAACCACTGACCCAACACCACCAAGCCACCAAACCATGTCACCAAGTGCCACATCTACACGTTTTTTGAACCCCTCCAGAGATTGTGACTCCACCACTGCCCTGGGCAGCCTGGGCCAGTGCCTAACTGCTCTTCCAGCAAAGACATTTCTCCCAATGTCAAACCTAAACC
Organism: Galbula dea; assembly: GCA_013399015.1. NCBI lineage: Eukaryota > Metazoa > Chordata > Aves > Piciformes > Galbulidae > Galbula > Galbula dea. The sequence goes on along the minus strand of VWZX01008606.1, from coordinate 1,320,772 downwards.
TCCCCTGGCACAACTTGAGGCCAGTGCCTCTTGTACTATCACTAGTCAACTGGGAGAAGAGACCAAGCTCCACATGGCTCCAACCTCCTTTCAGGGACTTGTAGAGAGCAAGAAGGTCTCCCCTGAGCCTCCTCTTCTCCAGACTAAACAACCCCACTTCCCTCAGCTACTCCTCACAAGACTGGTGCTCTAGACCCTTCACCAGCTTTGTTGCCCTTCTTTGGACATACTCCAGCACCTCAATGTCCTTCTTGTAGTGAGGGGCCCAAAACTGAACCCAGGATCCAAGATGTGGCCTCACCAGTGTCAAGTACAGAGGCATGATCATCACCCTAGTCCTGAACATGAAAGGTTAACTAAGGCAAAAACTTCATCCAGCTTCTGGGGAAGGTTGTAATCTAAACCACTTTTTTTGCCTAAATATCTGAATTTACATGATTCAAATTGGGAATGACTCCCTCTCTTAGTGTTTCCACATCATATTGTGGATGCTGCTGATACACAGCCCTCATGGGAAGTCCTTACCTGAGCTCAGACTGCCTCACACATGAAGTTTCCACGACTAAGTTTTTGCTGGGCTGTACTACTGCATCCCCTTCCATTTTTTGAAAAGCTTCCTCCTTGTTACTGTTTCACAGACCTTCACTTGGAAGCACTGCTGATACATCAGAGTATCTCAGCTGAGACCAGAACCACTTGGAGCATGAGACCCTCCTCCCACAGTGCTGAACTTCTCTGGATCAAGGTACAGTGGGCAGCATCTAACTCAAAGCCTTCCTCCCCTGCATGCTACCTCCAGCACTCTTTCCATCTGCAGAACTCCATGGTTTAAAAAGAAGAATTTCTCATCCTCTACTATTTTATGTTCTGATCATGTCATAACAAACTTGATTGGTAAGAAAAGGAAAGAAACCACAATCCATAAATGTCAGGCAGCTAAGTGGAATCATGAGGAAAATTAAGTTGAAGAAAATGGGAAGAAAAAAGTGTCAAGTATCTAGTAAATAAGACATTACTTTGGAAATTATAATAGTATTGCTCTCCTGTGATCATGGCTTTTAAAGATCCCCACTGATGGCTAGACTTAACATGTTGGACATAATATTATAACCTCCCTTTGGCTGTATCCACTTTGTCCTTAGTTACCTGCATGGAGCATCCAACCAAAGGCATGACATAAACCCTGGCTGCCCTTACAGATGGAATCAATACAAGGACTGAAGATCATGAGCAATCCCAGGATTATACCAATACTGCAACAGCATCACATAGGGAAATTACACCCAGCTTAAGGAAAACTGATTTGGTCAATCCAAGACATAGTAAGATTTTAGTAGCACCCAGCTCCATCCTGGGTATTTCATCCTGTTTCTCAGGAATACTGCAGCAAAGAAAAGAACAAACAGAAGTGCAACACTAGAAGCTGCATGATGCATGAAGCATAGGAGTTGGAACATTTTTAGCATCCATAGCAACTTCCCTGGCATTGTCTCAAATTGCCCTGGCCATAGAGACATTGTCTCTAAGAAAAATCTTAATTGCTCTTAGGTACAGCTAGTGAATTAGAGTTGACATGACAAACCCTGTAGATAATCTTCTGTTTAAGAAACATTTCAGCATTTCACTTCTATGAGGTATGATGGTAGAGAAAAGGTGAGTGAGGGAAGCAATACAAAAACCAAGACTGACTAACTACATTTAATTATCAATCACCAAAATAGACTATATGGAAAGAACCTGTGATTCACTGCATATTTTAATCTAAAATAGAGATATTGTATAGGTACTTACACAATGGAAAAGTTCCTTAGCAAGAAATACATTTTTCAAGTACTTCAGGCAACTTTCACACTCATATCATCAGATTCAGATTTATAAAAAGACTAATACCTTTAAGATGGTTAAGTTCAATTTTCATCTGAATTTTTAAGAGTTCTCTCAGATTTTTATTTGCTAAACACATTCCACCATAAAATGCTGTTTAGCTGTAATCAGTGACCTAAAGCCAGTTATATTCCAACTCTGTTTTGCAAATCACATTACATAAAGCAAGGATAAGCTTAAGTCCTACTGAAAAAGTATTGATAAAACAATTGATAAAAAACAACTGATAAAAACACTTTTAGAGAGGAAGCTCCTTTAACAAAAGCTATTAATAGGATTAACAGTAGACAGACATTCTTTCATACTGGACAACCAGTATACTAAAACCAGTATTTAACTTGAAAAATGCAGCTGACCTTCTACTAAATCACAGCAATGATGACAGAGTCAAAGCCAAGAGACAAACATTAAGGTATGTGCACTCAGGAAAATCCAGAATATGAGATGCTTGGTACAGACCAGCAACATATGGAGTCAGCATTTTGTAACAGTGGAGTCTTTGCTCAAGTTAACCTTAGTGTCTCATAGTAGATTTTGGACTTATTTTACCTACTTCAATTAAGTCAGACTTCTCTCAGTAGGGAAGAGGCAGTCCAGCAGAGAAAGAACTGCAAAAATTACAAGAGCTGGTAGCAAGACATTAATATACCAATATGGGATGTAAAATGAAAAAAGATACCCTGCCCTCATTTCTCCTGATTATTTTCTATAATGAAACACTAACTGTAGCTCTTAAAACTCAAGAGCACAGATACACTCATATCCAAGCCCCTTATTACCAGACAACAGCAAAGGTTTTTCATCACTTCCTACAGAACTTCTAACAGGAGTTAAGAGTTGGGTGAACAAAAAACTCTTTGATTTATCACAGTAAGGTAGGATGAGACAGGAAAATCTCTTGCCAGCTGGCACTAAAGGCTCTGCAGGTTATCAGTTTGCCTGAGTGAGAAATGCCCTGGATGTCATCTGAAGTCATTAGAAACCCCAGTTAATACTTAAGCTTCCTTGATGGGTTGCTGAGGTGCGTGGGAAGTTGATGGGAGCCTTCCCCTCTAGCTAAGACTGATCTGAATCAAGCTTCTAATGCCCAGAAACTCAAGAATTTTTTTTCTTATTAACTCAATTATTTTGAACAAACCTAAAATTTATCTTTACTTGAAAAGTACTTTTCATCTGCTGTATCTGTAAAATGAAGTTATCACAGCTTTACCAATTACTACTAACCACACATCAAACAGGGTTTTCTGTAACCAGACTTGTAAAGAAAGCAGAATCCCAAGGACTTCCTTGGGGATCAAATCTACACCACTACCACAAACCGCCATACTAAAGCAGTATATTCTTTGTGGATGAAAACATAAATAAAACTGTGAAGAACAGATTTATTACAAGAAACACTGACTCCGTGATCTTGCAAAGAGGCAGGTGTCAGAACTGTCATTGCCAAAATTCAACTCCCAAGGTTAACAGTCAAAATGGACAGTGACTAGTCCTGTACTGGAAAAGCTGGAATTACAGCATCAGAAATTCTGCACTGTAAACTTCTGAAGGCATTCTTCCTGTATTATACATGAAGGTGTCTCCTTTGGTACAACCATTCCAAGTAAGATCCTCTAAGATGAAGAGGTTTTTAGTTAGCTTCCTTCTGCATATTGCCTATGTTATCCAACCCCCTCTCCCCTCACAACTACTACATCCACTTTGAAAGGCATATCAGTAACACACACTTCCTTACAGGGTTTGGGGGTTTTTTGCCTTCTTCCTGGTACTTGCCAGCAGCACAATATCTAACCTTGATATGTGCTACAAATTCTATACAAACCTTCTTTTTTTGTAAGGTATTTTCTATCTAAGACTTTTAGATATCAAACAACTCACATATTCAAGCAACTTCTAAAACTATGCCACAAGCCCATTTCCCTCCTCCCTCATTTTTGCAAAAATCTCCCTGTACAAGCCAGAAAAATCAAGGTTCTGCACTTTTTCCTGAAGCATATATGCTCCATCTTTTTCCAGTGTCATAATTATTGTGGCTTCATTTGTAGGATGACTAAATTTACTGCAAAAAGCAAGCTGAATAGTACCCTCTTGGATATAATTCTAATACTCTAAAAGCCAAGTAAGAAATGAGCTTTTGGAGTTGTTACGAGCAAGCCCTCTGAATTCAGAGAGGCCTAGTTCAAACTTATGTTTACATATAATTTGAGAGATTGATAGATACCCAAATAATTTCTAGCAACCATTCATCCACAACCACAGAGTCCACTTCAATGATTTAACAGGAATATGGTTTGCAATTAAAAAAAAATTAAGCACTATTTTTCAGAGTAAGCTCAAAAAACATAAAGCTAGGGCCAGCAATTCACTAATTACTGCAACTAGTATGAAAAATACTGAACAGATGTCCACTATTCAGGTAGTTGGCTCCTGAGAAATCACCACAATACACTCAAAACCCCTTAAGCAGCCAATTTAAATCCACATGTTGAAGCAAACAGCTCAGTACTGATGTTTGGCAACCGATTCAATACTATTATAATAACAAGTTCCCCTGTGTATTGAGTACATAAACACACAGAGTTTCTAACTTGGGACACTGATAAAAGCTTATGCTTTTTGCATGCTCCAAACTTTCAAGTATTCAAAAAGTGTCTATGGAGGTAAAATCTCCATGAAGGTCCCCTAAACACAGAAGAAACCACTTGGATCCAAGTCATCCTTCACTTACAGATCACTTAAAAAGTGTGTCTGTGTGCTACTTTGCTCTTCTCCAGTAAATGACAAAGAAGAAGCCTCCCAGTCATCCAATGCTAAATTCCACTGTTCATACTCAACTGCTGTATGATGCCCTCCTAGGATTCCAAGCTGGCCTGACCTAGAACCGAACTTGTCCTACAACAAGCTGCCAAAGACAATCCAGGGGTTTTTAAAACTGAAGGGACAAGTTTTATCAAAACATCTGTGATGATACCTCAGCTGAGAAAAGAAAACCCAGCATGACTGGTTCAACAACTGACAGAGCCTTTTCCCTGCCCACTTTTTCCCTGCCCATGAACCCTTCTCCTGGGCTCGGCTGGAGCCAACTCAGTATGTTTCTGAGCCTTAAACTAGTTTAATTGCTTCTAGTCCTTATTGAGTACTCACCAGAGTCTCCAGGGCTTTGCTAGCTCTCTCTGCTCCTCACTGCAGCTTCTGACACCTCATGTGAGCTGTGACTTTCTGCAGCACTTGCCAGGTGTCAAGCTGTCTACGGAAACTCCTCTCCCCTAAGCAGACTCATTTGCCCCAAGGAAAAGAAGCTCCCTCCCTTCTTCCAGTTGCTACCTCTGAGCCACACAGCTCTTAAAAAAGGAATGCAAGCATACAACAAAGTCAGCTGGAAACTGAAGCAGTCTTTCAAGGACAACTCAATTATCACTGGGGTCATTCCACCTCAAGGAAATGCAACAACCAAGAAGGCACCTGATCATAGCTACCACACCTACCTTGGCAGCTCTGCTGTTAAAGGCAAGTCTTGCTAAATTAAACAACAATCCTTCAGAACTTTTTAGATCAATGTTTTGCTACAGCCAAATACATGCAGTGGGGAATGAAATGGACTCACTATGCAAAAAATGAGCAAGATGTTCTTACGTCCCCTCAATTTCCAAGGTCCTGTGTAAAAAACTCTTGTGTCTTCAACCCCACAGGAATGAGAAAAGTCCACATTACTAAGAAAACCATCTCTCCACTAGAGATTCAACCCAACTGAATTAGTTGAATTGGGTTGAATCAGCATTGCTGAAGGCACCAAAACTATTTCTGAGTACAGCCTGAAGCCAGCTGAAATACCAGTAAGTTAAAGACCAAAGCTTTCTTGTAATATGGCTTATTATTATTAATAAGAGAAAGGACAAAGTGAATCTGTACCTGTCACAATCGTAACAAATGGCTCTCTTCTCACATATCAACACAGGAAGTTACTGAGTTTTGAACAATGACAAAAACAAGAAGCATAAATCAAAGAATAAGCTACCTATGGAAGACATTCCCTAAGGTGGCAGACACTGCTACAATGCCAAGAGGTGAGCTGGTAAAAAAGTGTTTGGGAGCTTATATTTGGACCTTAAGACCGCATTACATTTTAGCAAAAAAATTCCTAAGCAAAGGAGACTGTCCCATATGCAGCTGCCAACAACACATCAGAGTGCAAAAGCTAGGAAGCAAGAGCATTCCTTAATTTAAGGACCAAAATTCCCTGTGGTACCTCATCTAGGAAGGTTATCCACCTCTGAATAGCTGAAGCAAAACACTTGAAGTTTCAATTTAAACCTTTCAAAGGATGGCTACGATGTTGTTCCCAAATGGTACTCTGTTCCAAAGCTTAATCATCTTCATTGCCAAAAACATATGCCTCACCTCCAAAATGAGTTATTCAGCATCTGGTTTAGTGATTGATTCCTGTTCTGTGTCTCTCTCCAAACGAACACATGCAGCAATACCTGCTGTTTTGCAATCATTTCTGCTTCTGATAAGCTTTAAGGCTCCTAATTGCCAATCTTTTACTCATTTTTATGGATCTTTTCAGCAGTCATCCCATTTCTCAACAGCTTTGTCTGCAAGCAGATATCATGGTTATGGCTGTTTGTTAGAATCAAACTTCATTAAGATACAGACAAAGCAAAAAATCACTTAATCCATCATTTCTATTTCACCTCATTTTCTCTACAAGTGCTAAATCCTTCAACATCTTTCCCTAATATGGGAGAACAACACTGCACACACAATACTCACAGGTGTCACAGAAAGCAGCCTCCTTAGAGATCCACTGTCTCAGACATCAGTGACTGGTAAAGCCTCAAGACTGTAATTCAGGTAAACACTGGTAACAACCAGACACGCCAGAATCTCTCTGTCACCTATGTGAGCCTGAAGTAGCCAGTAGCATCTGGAAAGCACTAAACACACAAAAAGAAAGCTCAAATAGATATAGTCTACAGTGGCTGGCCCAGCTGTGAGTTCTGGAGCAGGAACAGATATCTTCTCAATGTCAACACAGTCAGGGGTACCATCTCCTGCAGCTCACCTGTTTCATACAACACCTCTTAAAAAAGTTTGACCCAAACAGAAACTGGATTTTGAGAGAAACTAGCAGCACATTCAAAGTAATTGCAATGCCCTGGCTTCCAGCACTGACAGACATGTCATAATATACATGTCAGAAACCAACTGGCTGCAGTACCTGCATACCAGAAAATCACCATCAAGAAAATCTCCCATTCCACTACACCACAAAAGCACTACCACTTCTCTGCTTAAACAGAAACATTCTGGAATATATACTATTTTTTTTCCTTTGGCAGAACACAAAGATCTTGCAGCTAACCAGCATGAAACACAAGCCATCTAGGAGACTGCAAACAACAGAAGCAGCTGTCAAAGATTCATTTCACCTCGATGATGCCGGAGCCCAATAAACTTCACTCAAAGCAAATAAGGGAAGACTCATATCTTCTACAAAACTGGAAACTACCATATTGAGACTGGAAACTTTAGGCTGCTGCTTACTTTTAACAACTGAGGGAGACTGCTAATGCTAGAGAGATCTTAAAGTCCACTGAGCCTCCTTGGCTGTAGCCCAATTGTTCCACCTCTCACTGAATCATTATGGTTGGAAAAGACCTCTGAGATCATCGAGCCCAACCATCCAGCTAACACTACCATGCTCACCACTAAACCCTGTCCCCAAGCACCACCTCTCCTCCCACTACTCCCTGATCTTTTTCAGATTAGACTTGTAAATTGATAAAAGCTACTTTGGAAGCAAGATGGTTTTCAGACTGCAAAAAACCCAAAAAAATTATTCCATGGTTGTTTGTTATTAAAGTCTTAGTGTGTACCAACAGGAAGAACAAGTGATGAGTCAAAATAATTGCTGCTACAGGGAGCCTCTCAGTAACTGCTTCACATCAAGCTGTTCCACTTTGTATTAACATCCAACAGATTTTTTGGCTCCAGTTTTCCCCCTAGGCAACTCTAACCACAAAAGCATAGACCTTTTGCCTAAACCTTCAACCATGAAAGAAATTACAAGAGAGATGCCAAACCAGAATAACAGCCTTTTTTGATGCTTCTTTTTTGGTTTTCTTTTGGGTATTACCAATCCTGGAATTTCACGTTTCATAATGCATGGAGCTCTTTCTGAGTACACAGCATTGAGAAAGAGAGGAACTGTTTTACATTTTAACCACAACCAACAGCTGTATTTCCTGATACAGCAGCATCAGGTTTCTAAGAACACTGCACATCAGCCAAGCCCTTTTTGGACACTTAAGTCTCTTGACATTCCATATCTACAAAACTCAGGTAATAAAGTACTCTTGAAATTACAGTTCTGTCTTTTCTATTACAAAAACAAAAAGCAAATTCTACTTCCATGAAGGCTGAGTATTTCTAGCAGTGAAACAAGCCAATTTTTAACTGTGAAAGGGAAGGCAAAAGTTTGGGAGACTCAAGTGCCAAGTTTAAGTAACAATACCTGCTGAAGTTAGGGTAACAAGTTATTCAGTAGTTACTCTAATGAAGACCAGCAGAATAAACAGAATTTCTTCAGATTTCTGCTAGTATTCCCACTATTATGTGAGACCTATGGTAAGCAGCAGAAATATAGCACCTCTTCTAGGTGTAGCCAAAAACAAGACAATATAGCAGTATAAAGAAAAATGCAGTGCATGTATTAAGTTAGTGTGGTTATTTGGAAAACAAATACCATTTTATAGCTTCTTCTGACCTTCTGTATGCACTAGAAAAGAAAACACAAGCTACTTTTCCCACCACCATCCTTGACAAAATGTTTTTGGGTATTGTTGTGATTTGGTGACCAGGGTCAATGCTGCATAGTAGCAGTCTTCTGTAATCTTATCTGCACAAATTTGCACCTTTGCTACCTGGGAAACATTTGTTCCACACAGTATTTCAAGACATCCACTCTTCCTTTGCTGTAGGCCAGTCCAGTAAAGCTGGCCAAAGGTCTGTCTACTTCTTTACCAAGCAACACCTGCCCAAAGGTGCCTGATCTGGGCTTTCTCTCTCTGAAACAGTCTGGACAAGTTAAAATTCATCATCAGTTTGATTTATTGTAGTGACAGATAACAGATTCGAAATTGCCAGTAATAAGTTGAGTAACTGCAAGGAATTTGAGCTCAAGCTAATCATTATATTCCTGGGGAAGTGTTTGACAAAGTTGGGAAAGCAAAAAGAAACTTTAAAAACAACACTAAAAGATAATAAAGAGAAATGCTAGCAAAGCTGTTAGGCTGTATATTGATTATGCAATTCTTTCCAAGAAAGCATCTCCCTTCCTGGTAATGGGAGGGGAGGAAGCAACCCCTTGGTTGTCCTCCGTGACAGTTAAATCCTAAAGTCTTCAGTCTGTCCCCCACCAACCAGGGAAATATTCCTCACATGGGTTTTATATCCTAATTCTAATTGTCCCTGCCTTCTAGGTGACTTCTATCATGAGAGTTGAGTATCATAGTCCTAAATTAACTGAAGGGTGCCAATTTTAATATTAAAATCACCATTAATTACACAAAGATCTCAATCTGCTCACTGTGGCCTTCAGAGTCTGCTCTGAAGCTCTGTTTCTTCTTAGTTTGGCCTTGCTTCATTGGTTGAAGCCAAAACAAGGCCATCTTATCTTCACAAGGCTCTCTCCTTCAGCCACCTGGCAGGCCAGCTTTGCAGATTCCATTCACAGAAATAACCCAAACATTTTCTTGGTGGGAAGCACCTCAACCTTTCTCACAGAGCACATTAAATTGGCCTGCATTTTGTTCACACAGAAAACTAGGCCTTACTACAACACCTTCCCACAGGTCTTCTCACTGCATGAAGCCCTTTTATTAAGGAGTCCATCTAATCTAGAATTACCACCCCTTTTTCAGGTGGTTAAAAATACCAGTAAAAGGGAATTCCTCCACAGTTAGCAGCTTATGTAGATACTCTAGGGGAATAATCTTTTAATTCCAGGCTCTTTTTGCCAAAATCATGCCTACCTCCTCAGCCATCTAACAGTATTGCAGTCACCGCTACCACTACAGAGTGCTTCCCTGCATTAACAACAATGAAAAGAAAAAAAAACAGCAGGCAGTCTAACAAATGAAATCACTTGTCATTTATTTCTACCTACAACTGCAACCCCATCAGGTAACTGTAGAAACCACAGCACAGATGACACTGAGCTTAAAAAAGTTAGTATAGCATCAAGCATGTTCTTAGCATTCAACAACAAAAAAACCCAACAAACAAACAACACCCAGGAACAGTCATCTTCCAGAATCATAGAATAATGAGCTACTTCACAGGCATAACCAACAATAGTCACTATCAGCTGACTACAGATTCCAATGGGGAAAAGGATAAGGTCTCCTTCAACTCCAGTTTATCCCTCTGAAAGGTTCTGTGTAATTAAATATTTTGGCTAGTGCCAAGTATTTTCAGATAAAGAAATCCAAAGTCTCTTTATGATCTAGACAAGTACTTTGCTCAATAATTCTTTTTCCCCTCTCCCAAGACAGCTATTAGGTTATACTATTCTCACAAAGTAACAGTGATACTTTGGGTCAGTATTTTCTTTGTTCTTGCTCAGATCTCAGAAGATAACTTATTTTAACTTATTATAACACTGTGGGCATACTAAGTTACAGCTTCCCATTCACTTGAACTCCACTAGAGATGAATTTTTTTTCCATAGAAGTAGACAGAAATGGGCATGCTTCTTAGGAAAGACACTCTTCTGCTACTAGTCAGTGTGTTCCTCCTATACAGCTTACTGCACAGCAGGACATGTGTCCCCCTTCCAGAAGAGGCACAGGATGGTCAGTTGTCCACGCCACTTCTGGAAGTCCCAGAAAAGAAACCTGTTAAAAAAGCCATCCTAATTCCTTCTTCATAATTTTTCCAGGAAGATTCACAATGGAGAGTGGTGAAGAAATAGGGGTTTTACAAAGAAAAAAAAGCCTTGTAGAACTAGCAGGAAAAAAGGCTTAGGACTGTCAAATTCAGAATGCAGACACACAGAGCCACATCCAGAAAAAACACCAGTGGTTCCTGAGACACTGCTAGAGAAAACTGAGGACTATTTCCAAACAGTATGCATGCCCATACAGGTTGGTACTTGATTCATATCTAATAGCTGAAAGAACACTAAAAATCTGCAGAAAGTACCAGGTACAAGCAAATGCAAACCAAAACAGTCATTTTTATAAGTCTTAGCTAATATTTGGCTAAGCTGCTACTTGGCAGAAGCTGTTAGCTAGCACCCTTTTAATGTATAAAACTAGGAAGCATTGGTAAACTAAATCATGCTAAGTAACATAATAGCAATCCCACTTGCACTGTTGATAAGAAACTGTTTATCTTATGCCACTTCACTGCTTCATCAGGTAGCAAAGTTTTGCATGATAAGAAAATTCATCACCATATTCATACAAAAGGTCAGTCTACCAAAAGGTGTTAAGTATGAAAATGCAGTAGAAACATTTCACGTTCCTTTTTCCTTGTGTTGGAGTTTTTCTCTCTCTAAAAATCAGAGAGAAAATTCTAGTTAATATTGTAAACTGGAATCAAGTAGAAACTACATAACAGCATCATCCCTCTGCTGCAGAAAACTAGGTAGTATCATTATGCCTTTCACATGACAAAAGAAAGAAAAAGGATTTTGTCAACAGTTACCCTGAACTGGGGGAAATACATTTTAGATTTTTTTTTTAATTGTAAAAAAACCACAGTATTTAGATTTTTTTTTAATTGTAAAAAAAAAAATAGGAATATATTCATTATTTCTACATTCAAGGAGACTTGACAAGTATGTTGTCAGCAACCTCCTGTCTGTTCAACAATTTATTTCCCCTAAACCAATTTGAATTTTTCAGAGCTGATAATTTCCCATTACAAGCATACCAGATCTACAGAAAAGGTATTCATATCTACATTTTCTTTTAGATCACTTATTTGTTACACAGCTCTTGAAACCTAAACCTTTAAAGAGAATCAAGTACAATGCTTAACATTACCCCAAGCAGTTTAAAGATTAGAATTTCCTGTATCCACAGAGCAGCAGATGAAATGCATGCTAGTGACTGAGGCTCACAGATCTACCTCCAAGTAGAAAAATCCAAATTTTATAATGGTTTTGGAGTTTATATAGATACTTCATCATCTGTTGGACATTTAATATCAAAATCTTTGTTCATCTTCCCTCTCAAGCTCCCAACTCCTAATAAAAAGAGCTGTTCAAAGTTTAGATCTTTTCAAAAGACAGCTCTGAAACTCAGGGAGTAAACCTGGTATTTAGATATTTACCTGGAAGCCTCTCCTCAAGCAGTTTTCCAGACACTATTCTTCTTTCACCAAATCAGAGGTAAACATGACAATCAAAACTCTTCAAGAGCTAAGAGTGTTGCCTGTCAAACTAGACCTAAAGTGTCTCTTATAAGTGTTATCCTATATGATAAGCTACATTTCACTCTAGATTTTCCTGCCAAATCTCGCTGTCATTAATCCAGGACCATTTCTTTGAAGGCAACACACAAACATGCTCTGGCTGAGGTACCTGTCAATTTTTTCCACAGAAAAATGAGGGGCCAATATTTTATCAACTGCTCAGCTGTGGTAATAATCTCAAATACAGGGGTTTATCCTCTATTTTTAACAGTATGAGCAGCAGTCAAATAGAATCACTCTTTAGATATTAGAACAGTTTAATATCTTTAGAAACAAAAAAATATTTCCTGATTAACAGAGTCTCCTTTAAGCTATTTCTGACTTGGAAACATATCATACTGTAATAAGAAAAAACACCGAAATTGCTAGATGTTATGACACACACATACACCAAAAAAACCCCCAACCACAACAAAACCCACCAGACACTAAACCTCACACACATTCCCAGGAACTAAAACTTGCCACTCGTCAGGCATAGCCTGCCAAGCTATTAGCTTGCACTTTGAGGGCTTGCATTTGCTCAATGGCTGACCTGCACATGGCAGAGTCTTAGCATGAGAAATGGCTCTCAAGCTCAGCTGCCTTCTAAGTGCCATCCATCATCAGAGGACACAGATTATTCCCTTTACAGTCAGCTACTTTGCCAAATTCTTCTGGCCCTGTTCCATCAGTCACACCCACTTGCCTCCCTGGAGAAAAGCAAACTCTACTTCTGTTATCTCACTCCTCCTGAAGTGTGGAATGAAAAGCAATTACCATTTGATGTCATTTATAAGGAACCTGAGGTGGAAAGACAGCTCGATCATTTACCAGCCTCCCGCTCGCTGCACCAGGCTGGAGTTCACAGGGGGCAGATAAAGGCAGATTGTGAGCTTCAACCAGGAGGAGAGCTGAGCTGGGAATATACCGTGTTCTGCATAAGGCAGAATCACAGACAAACCCAAGACACAGCAGGCTGCCCTTTGGAAGCCCTTCTAAAAATACATGCACTCACACTTGTCGCTGATACAGAACACCAGAAGGCTTGTTACTTGCTGTCCCAGAACTTAGTCTTACAAGATGGTGTAATAAGGCTGGTTTGCTTTCCATGAGGCTTCCTCCCTGCAGTTTGTTTATACTCCAGAATTATAAATAAGATTCCCTTTTCAAACCCAAACATCCGCTCTTTTATTCACAGTACAGTGAAGAAATGGGGGAGAAGATTTATTTGCAACTAGAAAACAAAACCAAAATGCCTCTGAACGTGGCCTCTGTCTACCCACGACTGCCCTGCAGACCCCACAAAAGGGTTTAACCCACAGTATCCTGCAAGCAGAATTGGTAACAATGTAGGATGCTGCTATAGAACAAACCACAAACACAGCAGGATTCTGCATCGCAATCTACAGTCTTTAAAACCTAAATGCTTCCCGAGGATGTTAGTACCCTCCCCTTCTTTCCCCACAAGGAAAAGGGAGAATAAGAGAGAAAGTTCACAGGATTTTCAACTCATTGTTCAAATCTAGGCCAGAAAACGAGACTTCTGGAAGAACCCTTATTGCCTGTTCCAGCTAGACACATGAGAGACCAAGGAGGAAGCTACATTCACTGCTTCCCTGCTTGTGGTCTCTGCTCAAAACAGTGCAGTCACCTTCAGAGGAGAAGCAGCCATCTGGGCTTGGTTCTTCTCACACTCCCTTTACACTCCTGCTTAATTCTTGTAGCCACCAGCATGCAAAAGGTTTCACAGTTAAGTCAGGGATGACCAGATCTCTTTGCTTTGCTACAATCTGGCTGAGTGACACACATCATTAACCTGCTTGGTGAAAACCCAAGCAAGAGAAATTTTCAGAAAGTTATCCATAAACTGAAGAATTTTTTGTAAATGGTTTATCACTGGAAATGCATCCACCTGAACTTGTGTTCCTCCTTTTAAAATACATCCTCAAACCACATTCCACAGACATAACTGACTACATCTGAAAATCTTAATTCATCCTCACTGCCAAATACAAACCTACCGTGCCAGCAGCAGAGAAGTCCCACATGTTCAAGGGATTCTTGAGACTCGACACAACAAAGTGCTCTGAAACCTAAAGCAGCCACTAGAGATAACAATACACTGTACTTCACAGTCAAATGCAACACCAACAGCACAGGGTTGTTTGGGGTTTTTTTGAGGAAGAGATTACACTTAATCACCTCTCGTTTTCAAAGTAAGGCGTTTCAAGCACACAGTTTCTTATCTGAAAGTCAGGCAGCAGACAAGGAATAAGCTGGCATACATTCTAACTTGGTCCTTCAGCTTCACTTATGAAGGTATCAGAGAGGGAACACCCCACTCTGGCCACCAGTCCTTCACCTAGAGCATCTGCAGCAGCAGCCACTGCCAACATCTTACTTAAATGTGCAGGAGGAGCTTGAGACTCTGAAGAACTCCTACCAAGCTGCTCTAGGGAACCTTTCCCCATACGGTGGGTGCAGACATCACCAAAAAGCTGCAGCCAGGGCAAAGGGACAGCATTGGCCTGGCCCTTTCTTTAAGGTCTTTGTTGAAGAGATGGTTTATAGCAATATCCACTTTTTGGACTAATACTGTCCTCTTTTCCACTGCAGAAAGGATGGCAGTACTGGACCACTAAATCTTTGGTTCCTTTATTCCCATCTTTCTTGAAAACAAAAGAGTCTAGTAGCTCTAACATGAAGTAGACCTTTTCTTGCCTGGTATTTCTGTGCCTCCACCAGTAGTGGTCTTGTGTCTTTCCTCCTTTAATCACAGTAACAGATCGATCGGTGTGCCACAAAGTGCTTTCCCTGCCCCTCT
The DNA here is from genome assembly GCA_013399015.1 of Galbula dea. Lineage (NCBI taxonomy): Eukaryota > Metazoa > Chordata > Aves > Piciformes > Galbulidae > Galbula > Galbula dea. The sequence continues at coordinate 1,305,597 of VWZX01008606.1, read as the reverse complement.
ATCCCATGAAAAGTGGCTATCAGGTGCATTCTGTGAATCTTGACTCAAACCAGAACGGGAAAATGGTTCAAACCTTCCCTAAATCCCAGCCAAACATCTTCCCTGGAAACTGTGCAGCAGTCTAGACAGATCCTAAGAAGTAAAGGGAAAGAAAAAAAAGCTTGGGGGCAGGGGTAGCAGAGGGGTGGAATCTCAAGTGTAATAAAGGAGGGTGTGTTGTCCTACCTGCCTGGCCATTACTAACTAGGAACCAAAGTTCAGTCCAACCACATGGTTTATTTTTTTCTACCTAGAAAGGCTATTTCATTTACAGAAAACTAGTTGCCTTTGAATTAATGGCAAATTGCAAGATTAAAGTTATGTTAAATTATAAAGTTATCGAAAAGCACAGAGAGTGCATTAACTACTGGATTTTGACACAAAACCCTGTTCTCAACTCTCCCCCAAGCTCAGCAGACTCAGACTATGCTAATTTAATTGCTTTCAAGTAATTAAATTCCAATTTAAGTGAAGCTAATCTGTGTTGCTTCAGACTAATTACTACCTTGGTTCCAAAGGTTCCTTTTTTCTCCAAAAAAGATTAAAACTGAGAATTTACTCTTTAACAATTTGAGTCTCCAGTTGTCTGGCAGGTCTGCTGAATGAATCCTTTCTATCACTGTAATATGGTCACAGCAGAAAATTCAAGGCTAAGTCACTCTTGCTTTTCCTGCAGTTCTGCATTTTGTATGTTCTGCTAATAGAGGCTGTTAGCTCATGATTTCAGTACACTGTTAGTAGAGCTGTGTTCTTTCTGTGTGAAACTACATCTTCTCTAAATCTGAAGGAAGAATATATAGTGACATATAAATGGCTATTTATGTTTGAAGCACAGGTGGTACCAAAACCAATATGCTCATTATGTCAAGGAATATTGCATACTCCAGAGTTTTGTACAATAAAAATAATCCTCAGGTGATTCACATTTATTAAGCTACTCAGATGTTTATCACCTTGTCCTTAAGCATGCTATAGTACACCAAGACATTCCAAAGGACAAACATAACTCATGTAAAACTAAATCAGATACAGTGGAGGCTTCTCTTGTGGCAAGTGCATCTGGATCTGTAGCAGGGACAGGAAAATTACTTCCTTTTTCATTCCACCCAGGCTCCACTATTGTTGCTTCTCACCTTAGATAAATGTTTTTAAAACAAAAAATAAAGACCAGAACCCTAGACTTTATTATACCCTTAAGTAACAGATTTTTTTTCCTTTCCAATTTGAATATAATAAACATCCAGCATTACTTTGTAAATACTAAAGGCAGAAGCCAAGAGGGGAAGCAAACAACATTTTGCATTAAATTGGGGTTAGAGGGACCAAGATAGATCTTCAGATTAATGCCACTTACAGTATATTAGTCTAGCACTATGGAACCATAAGATCCCACTGGCAGACCAGGCTTTGTTCACTATATAAATAAATAAACAAGCAATTCACAAGGCAGTTTTTCATTAGATATTTGGCATGCTAGTGAGAGTAATGAAGGAATATAGATATAAATAACAGTTTTCTATTCATTATCTCTCTTCTTTCCCAAAGAACACGACACTGGAAGAGTGCTCACTGTTACTGAACAAACCTAATAATTTTCACAATTCAAGTACTAAAATTTGGGGGTTTATTCTTAGGCAGAAAAGCAAAGGAAAAAATTGACAAATAAGTGAAGCTCATACAGACTGTTTTCCACAAAGGCTGACTGTCCATGTGACAAGCAGAAGCAGAAAGAGCCCATTTATATTTCTCTGTCATTAACAATCACAGCTGAAATGTATCTTTAAGAGCCTGATCTGAAGTTCAGAAGACTTTCAGTACACTCTTCATTCTGCAGAACTCCTATTTCTGAACTCTTATTTTCTCTTTTTAATCTGATGCTAGAGAAGAGCAGAGTGAGGGCTGAAGACACACTGAATGCTGCCTTGAAACACCACCTCTTTACAAACAATAATTAGCTTTATGTTAAAAAATAAAAATAACCACCAAACCCAAAACAACTTGCAGGATCCCAGCAACTCCTGTTTACACAAGATCTCCATTTAGCTAAGAGGCCAAAGCTCATGATTTGTGGCATATTACCAGAGCACCTAACCATTTTTTGTTTGATTTCACAGAAATATTTTAATCAAGAGACTTCAGCATCAGCTATGACACTTTATACATAGCAGAGCATCGTTTGCTACGCAGTGTAACTCCCCCCTGGGACCCTGATGGCACAGCCCATGCTGTTTGATCCTGCTTATGATACAGGACGTGATCACACATGGCCTCCCACCCCACACTCCTTTATTTAATTGCAAGCCTTGTATCTGAAATGCAACTATATTCTTACAACATAAACCATGCACATAAAACTCCATTTCATCTTGAGAAAGAATGACTCAAGGGGTTTGTAAGCAAGTCAGCTAATCAAACAAAAATACCATGGTACTGTATTTTGGGGCTAGCTCATTCCATGTCTTTCTCAGGAACAAATCCATACTTACCTTGTCAAGCTCTAAAGGGATATTTCCCTTTTCAAAGCCCCTGTATCACAGCCTGGAATTTAAACCAGTAACCCAACTCATACAACAGATCTTAACCACAGAGCCAAACTAATTTGAAATTCATAGAATCACAAAATCTCTAAGGTTGGAAAAGACCTCTAAGATCATTGAGTCCAGGCATCAACCTATCACCACCATGCCACTATGGACCACATCTGTATCTATTTGAAGCCCTCCAGGGATGGTGACTCCACCACTGCCCTGGGCAACCTGTGCCAATGCTTAACAACTCTTTCTGTGAAGAAATTTTTCCTAATATCCTATCTAAACCTCCCCTGCTGCAACCTAAGGCCATTTCCTCTTGTCCTCTCACTAGTAACCCAGGAGAAGAGACCAAATCCCACCTCGCTACATCCTTTCAGATAGCAGGAGAGATTAATACCAGTATGCAACACCTTGAGTGGAAATGGAACAAGCTGAACAAGAAGAGCAGAAGTTCAGAAGCTTTTAAGCACTACACTTCCCTAGGAAACTGCCACAGCAAAAGAGCCAGATTTCTGTTCTTTCTCAAAGCACTGACAACATCATCCTCAAAAGACATATCATCTAAAGCACTGACAACTACACCTGTACACTTTGGGATCTAACCCAGCTGAGCATTGAAATAAAAGTGAGATAAAGAATATCCAAGAAGAAAAGTTGCATCAAGGAAGGAGCCCTGAATTAGTAACACAAGTTGACTCATCTGAAGGTATGTACAGGTTAAAAAGATCTTAAGCACACTGGTCTAGGACAAGGATTACCTTCCTCTACTCCACAACTATTAGTGTTTCATCTGCCCTCAAGAGACAATAGAACACATTCAGATGGCAAAAGGACTCAGTGTTTGTAGACAGCACTAAAACCTCATGTCACATTTCTGATCCAGCAACAAATGCAAATTATCTACATCAGGTAACCAATATAACTGATTGCCTGTTAAGTGTTAATAACAGCATTTATATGATCAGGTGTAGATATTCAGTAAACCAAATACAGATGACACCAAAAAAAGGGTTATTGCTGAACCTGGTCCAACAGTTCCCTCCTCTCCCCATCTGTCTCACATTTCACCTCAAGGGTATCTGTCAGAAAGCTCAAAAACCCACAACCATTGGATCAAACTTCTTATAACTCACAAAACTACTTCAAAAACCTAAATCTATTCATGCACATCTTACCAATACTTTGGACACCAGGTATATCTAGCCTGCTCCTTGGTCAAACATGAACCAAGAGGGGATTTGTAGTATAGCTGACCCTTCATATTTAAACCTCCAGAAGAAACATTTGCTGGTACCAAGCACTAATTAACTCCTGAAGGATGAATGCATGTAACAATTTTGGTGAGGTACACACTTCTAATCCACTACAACTCCCCCAAGAATTCAAGAGACTCTTAAGAGCTGTTATTACAAATCACTGGAATGCCTTCTTTGGGCAATTTAAACATGTCTAATCCAGGGGTTTGAATATGCCTACCATCTGAACAATGTGTTGCATAATCTCATAAAGTGATTAACAACCTAGTTTCCCAAATATTACAGATTTTTTTAAATGGGTTTTAAAAAACTGAGGCATCAGATGTGGAGAAATAAACATAAAAAGACAATTTTCAATGGCCTGAAGAGGTCCATACTGGAAAAATAAATAAATAAATGTATCAGCATCCAGAGACATATGTGAAACTAAACACCTAACAATGCAAAAAAGTGGCTTGTTCACCACAGAACTCTGTGGGCACAGAATACCTCAGCAGTCCTTGCCCTATAGAGTTACACACCTGGGATAAGGTCCAGAGGTCGATTTTCAGACTTGTAACAGGAATTTGTAGACTTTGCCACCTGAACTTGACATCCAAGAGGAGCCCTTCATCTTTTTCACTGCTCTGGGAAAAAAAACAGTATTTCTGGAATCCTGCCAGTGAAGTCATGCAAAGACATAATAGTGACAATTAATCATTTGCTAATTATGCCTTGGTTTCAGGATGAATACTGCCAGAAATACTTCATTTATTCTTTTAATTCACATTAGACATTCACTGTTACAGCTACCAAAATTTAATGCAGACAATTCCACAAGACTGTCTCTAACTGGTAAAGACTTCAAAACAAGCTCCATTTTGTAGCTGCAACTTAGATCATTCCACTATCCCCATGCTATTCAAAGCTGATCTGCAAATGAGGAAGAAGTTCTGAATGTGAGAGAAGCCATAAAGGCAAAAAGTTAAATATTTGGGTGGCTTAATATCCATCACAGCTCAACTGAAACTTACAACATTTTTCCCACTTTAGAGAAGTTAGATCCAGAGACCATTCAGAACTATAGAATTTTCCCACTGATTTTGATGGCCAGTAATCAGTGAATGAATTTTCCTGATAACTGTGTGACATTTCAAAGCTGCCTGTATTTTCTGAACAAAGGGCCTACATATACTGTTTATAGATGTACTCAGACAAATAGAAACATTCCAAAATATTTTAGAATGAGTAAGACAAGTTTTATGGAAGCTACAGTATCCTTTACTTTCAGGCTTGCTTATGTTTAAAGAGTTCTAAAACTTTAATATGCTGAATATAAAAAGTTAAACATCTACATCCCAGCTGACAATGACCTTGTGATAAATTATTAAGGGACAAGAGAACAGCTGATGTTCCTATCAGCATGGGTTAGGACTGGATATACTACCAAATACATGCAGCCAGTTTTTTACTGGGCCAGAACTACTGATCATTACCATACAGTGCATTTTATGGCTCCATAACACTGCCTGACATCAGCATCTATTAGTAGATAGATGCAATATAAACATTTATAAAGCAGACATGATACACTAGCCTAACCACTAATGCATGTAATTGCTAATACAGAGCCATATGCTGAAATTTCATCTCTCTTTACAGTTAACTTTCACAACCTAGGGAAATCAGACAACAGTAAAGCCCACAGTCTTCCAAAATTGCTTACTGAACAGAAAACTGGGATCAGCTGTCGGGTCTATTGTTTTTACAACAGTCTAAATAAAACAAAGAAGGTCTGTAGCCCTGACTTGTGAAAGACCTGTAATGAATGCCAATTATAAGAGTAATTAGGGGATCAGATCTAACATCAGAGGTTTCTCTGTAAGATATTAGCTCAGTGACTGTTCTTTTTTTTTAATAAGCTAATTAGTCATGGACACTGAACACAAAACAGATGATCCAGAAACAATGATTCTGCAAAAATGCTTGCTGTCAAATCCCATTAATAGTTTAATCCTTAAAAACTGGAGTTTTTTAATCAATAACCCTAGATGTCCAATAAGAATTCTGCTTGTGACTGTCAAATCCTTCAACTGTATTAACAATAACAACTTTTGAACAAGAACACATGAAGTATTCCAAGCAAACTAGGCTTCTGCATAGTTCTTACACGTCTAGTATTTGCTGATTTCCCTCTGAGACAAGCTATGTTGTTAATCAAACACAAGATAAATCTGCATGGAGTAAACAGGAAGACAGAAGAAATTCCTGGGTAATATAGTGAAGTTACCTCTTCCTGAAACAGCAGAAAACAAAGCACTCAGAAGTGGATGCTTCAGTTGATAATTCCCTTTTCAAAGGATGCAAGCAGCACAGTCCAGGAGAAGAAAAGGACTTGCAGTGTTTCTGACAATTGACTCAGGAGTCCTCTATCACACCAGTCCAGTTGAAGGTCCTATCCTCTTAAAAATCTGAATTATTGTGCAGCTGAAGTACTACATGCAAGCTTTGAGCAATGTAAATAATCACTCCAAAGTTGTCAAATGGCAGAATAATGTTGCCTGTGTGATACTAATTGGGATTCCTTACATGTAGGCATAATGACAGTCTGTGACTGTGTAATGAAAGACTTTTTCTATAGGTTATGCCTCCTTCAGCACACAAAATGGATGCTGTTCACAATGGGCAACTTGTTTGATGGCCCATTGTAAAGCCTGCTGCATTATCTACTGCAAACTCCTCAAGGCGGGCTCTGAAGACAGAAGATGCTCACAAGAGAAAGCTCTATGGCAGCTCTCACCAGAGCACTTCAAGGTTTACCAACTTCAAAGTATTTCAAAACTTGGTTTCAAAAATAGTGTTGTCCTCATTTTACATTTAGTCACTGTGATTGTTATTCAATATCACTGAAGAATTGGGAGGTCTCAATCTGAAGTTATCATCATCATCATTTAGCTGCCTGTTCTACCGAGAGGTAGTTTAAACTCAGCCACACTTGAACACTCCATTCTGCTGATTTGCTGTGGGTGCAGTAAACCCTGGCAGAAACCACAGAACCTATCTGCCAAGGAGATGTCTGTCTAAGCCCTCAGGTGTTATTTCCTAAAGAGCTGTAAAACGTGGAATACTTTATGTTCAAAGCAAGCTGCCCTCGATTTCAGGTACAAGAGTCAGCACTTCCTCAAATCAGAGCCAAGAGCTAAAGTCAAGTATTTCTAACATCAGCAAAAAGCTTACTACAGCATCTTGACCTGTATCAAGTAGGAAAAACAGGGAGAAAAATCACATTCTCCAGAATAGTTTTTCTTTGGTTAAGTTCCGTTTCAGGGTCTAGAGAAGGCAGTGAAGTTCTCAAGGGCAATGTTCTGTCTTCCTATCCTATGCAAGACTAACCCTTTCTGTTCAAATCCATTCCAGCACCTTTAGTGCTTGTTCTCCAGCCTGGCTACAAATTTCTTCCCTCTTATTCCCCATGAACATCCTGATTTCCAGTCCCTGCTCCCTTACAAAAAATCCACACCAAGGCTCTGTGCACATTTCAATACTGTCTTAGTTCATGGTCTCTGTCTTTTTAACCAAGAAGTGTAAATCTTACCTTAACTGTCACCTCTTCATGTGACATCTACCTCCTCTGAACAGATGCTCTGTCTCCCCAATGAACCTTGTTTTCCTGCTCCCCTCAAAATCACTACCTGATCTCCTACAGACTCCTAGTTTAAGTTTTCTTTTCCTCCCAGCTCTAGGCTCTCTGCCTGAAGTTATTAATCCAAGCAATCACAGAACCATTTAGGTTGGAAAAGACTTTTAAGGTCAACTGTTTTGAGCTCTTTCTAAAGACCCAGATTCTCCACTTCATTGCAGAAGAGACAGTTGACCTCTAGCAGACTTTTCCAAATTATATTGTATGATTACTCCAGATAGGAGCCTGAAGAATATGTTGGCATATACAGATGAATTCTGCAAATCTCCTGAAACCTAAACTGGCAAAAAGCATATCCCCCACAAAGAACTGTAAAGGAAAAAAAAGGGAGTGACATGTCACTAACTCATTACAAGTTTTCAGACAAGACCCTTCTAAGATTTAACAAATAGGACCAAACCATTTTAAGTTGAAAGTTTTTCAGAGTTCTTTTTGTCTTACTTTTCTGAACAGATTTTCCTTTTAACTCAAGTAATAGATCAGAAAACTTAAGGGTTTACTAAAAGGCCATGTTAAAAGTATTATTCTACACTGGAAAGTATTTGGCAAACTTAGTAAGTAAAATTCTGTCTTCTCCCTTGCTGATGCCCACATGCATACCACTGCTAGTAGAGAGAATTCTTAACTAAAATTATTCTCTCATCTCAGTCTATTTTGTAGACCACCTATGATTCACTGTAAGATGCATCCAGAATAACAAGTATATATTCAATCACAAACAAGTCCTACAGTTCAATGAAAAAGCAGTTTCTGAAAGCTGCAAATGATGTGATAGAGAATGCAAATTAATTTTTGAGAAGCAGTAGCATAAGACAACACAAATTACTGTTCCACCAGCAAACAGATCTAAAGTAAGAACTTGCCACTCCTGCTGCTCCAGTCACTACCTTTCCTCACTGCAGGATAATAGCTGAGCTTCAGGTATTCCAATGTTTTTATAGTCAAATTCTTAGCCAGCTTTTAAACAATACTAAGAATACAAATGTGCAGTACAATAATTTGACCAATTTCTCAAGGTAAACAAGTGGCAGATGTGCCCAGTTTACAAGTGGGGGGTTTTTTCAATATTTACTTTAGGGCAGTTAAAAAAACCCCCAAACAATCAAGAGAGTTTTGCTTTCTGTAACAAAGTAATTGAACTTAATATTTACTTTTTAGCATTTTCACACATTTGAAGGATAGCATATTTCTGCTTTGTAGAAGTACCTATTCTTCCAAGCAGTACAGCTATGTTTGCCTGCAGATCACCTACTGGAGAGACGCCACTACTGATGCCAGACCTCCCTCACACCTCAGCTCTCCTATCTCCCAAATCAACATTTTTCCTTCCATTTGGCACACAGAGCAAGTTCAAACTATTCAGTACAACTCAACTATTGAATTCCAACAGTCTGGGAGAGTGTTTATTTCCACATGTACACAGACCTTTAAAAAGTACCACCCCATAGAGAAGCCACATCAAATCCTTAGGCTACTACTTACACAGTGGGAGTCCAAAACAAGCATCAGGCAATACAGACAGAAGTTTCTACAGGAACCCACAGCTTCCCTCAGCCTAGCATACAAACTCTTTATCCTCATCAAAATGACAACCTGCTAGCTAATATGAAAATGAATCTCCAGGCCTCTCTCAAGACGTTACTCCAAATAGCTTACAACTAAGTTACTCCTAATATCTTATGACACAAGTGCCAGAAAATCTAACACAATTCTAACAGTAAGTCAAGAAGTTGCAAAAAGATTCTGACCATGCTCACAGACAGCCAAACACTGCACCAAGAAATACAAATGGAATAAACACAGGGGCAGATTTATCTTAACAAAAGTAATTCCTGAAACGAATCACAACCACTTAAGAACTATGTTAGCCTGCTTATTACTGTGGATTGTACACGACAATGTACTCACTAGCTATCATGGAAATAAACTTTTGATACACCTGGATTGTATACAACAGGGCTGCAAAATCTGGATTTACAAAAAAAATCAGGTCTTCCTTTTGGGGACCGAATGGGTTTTTTACTGAAGCTTACGAATATGACAAGCCACTCTGGCTCTGTACCAAAATCAACACACTTAATATTCAGTGAGAGGTGTTTTCAGTGGTCTTTGAAATCAGGCTCCTTTGGGCTGGTTCAAATTAAGTGACTAAACCAAATTACTTCTCATAACTAATAAATGGTTTTGAAAAGTTGCCAGGATCAAGGTGATCAGGTATTAAACCATTAAGCAGAAATACTGAGACAAAGTAAGAGAACAAAGTGTCAACATTTCAACTGAAAAGTTTCTGGCAGTAATACCCAATTCAGCCAGACTGATAAAATGTATCTAGAACCCTTCATTTAAGCCAGTTAAAGAGTTTGAGTTGAACAACCAACAGAACACAAGTACATGCCTTAGGTTGGGAGGGTGGAGAAGGGTTGTCCTGCATAGAGTAAAAATTAGTAGTCCTTCTTCATAGCAAGTGACCCTCAGTTGCTACACAGATTTGGATCCTGTGCAAAGAGGCAAGCCTGCTTCTGAAAGCAAAGTCCTTCCTGGAATGTAAAATAAACACAATCACTAAACTGTGCCATCTGCCCATATAGGCTAAAATAAGCACAGACTTAAAAAAAAATTTCTTAATACAAACTGAAGCTTTTTCAATAGCTGAACCTATGAACTAAACAGATTCAAGTGCACCAATCTTAAAGGAAAAACCTTTATTCCTCTGTCACCAATTTTCCAGCTTGCCTCATCAAAATATCTAATAGGTTCAGTAGTGCAGTATAAGCTAAGGTTTGGTTTGAAATCCTTCTTGTATGACAAGATCATCTTTCATCATGGTCTTGACATTTTCAGTCCAGAGCTCTGTACAATCTCACATACTCTTCCTTCTGATATTACCACATTCAGTATGTATCTTAGGACTGGAAAAGCAGCAGGACACTGCACTGCCACTTGTGACACTAGCAGCATGATATTATTATTTGGAAGTCTAGGACATCAGTATTAACATACTGCATTCACTCTACACAAAACCCCCTAGGATTACTGCTGTGACAGAAGCCTACACCATATCTTTATTTTCACTTGAGTGGTTGCTTTCTCTTTCAACCTGAAAAATGGAAGAAACAAACTTTAAGCATACTGGCCCAACAGTTACCATAAATCTCCAAAAAGGCTTGCTGAAACATGTGGGATTATCACACTTGCATCTTAGAGCCCTAGTCATCATTCAGATCAGCAGTGTATTCCAGCTAAAATTATACCTAGTGTTTTCTCCAGGACATTTGTGTTTCTCATCAGAGAAGACAAGAGAACAATAATAGGAAAAGCCACCTTTGTAAAACATATTAAGAAAACAAAAATTACAGGAGGTTAAAAGTGTCCTGTTACATGACATTACTGCAATGCAACACGTGGAGGGAAAACAATTTTGAATAGGAATCACCTTTTAATCCAGGAGAACACCAGATCATATTTAACCCAAGAGTTGTCAGGTTTTTTCACTTTTTTTTTTTTTTTCCCCATCTACAACCTGTATGAGCTCATAAAATACACTTTAGAAATGTGAGGATGCAGAGGGTTACAGGATGGTCTTGGGAAAAGAGTATTTATGAAACACAGCAGACTGAAATTGTACCCTTGGTTAAAATTGCAGAGTCAGACCTGCAATGGCAATGCAGGAGCACTTCTATCAAAAAAGCCATGTAAGAGAGAGATATGAAAGTAGTCCAGCATTTATGAGCCACACTAATTCCTCCTTCTTTCCTGAGGAATCCCAGATAAGGATCAGGCACAATGACCAAACAAATATTCCTTCAAATACTGAATTCTTGCTTTCATCAATGAAGTTATCACTAACGTCTGTAAAGGAACTGGGAGATGCAGAAAGGGATATGCATAGTTTCACTGAAAGAAGAAAAACACTAAACTGATAGTGAGTTATGGACATTAGAAAATGGGATTGTGAGAATCAGTGCCCAAGTCCTGCATCTGCAAGAAAAATGTGGTGGAGAACTAGAAGTATAAAGGGCATAATGGAGAATATTTTGAAAAACTAAAGAAAAATAAAAATCAGCAGCTGGAAACAGGCAACTGAAGACATGAAAACAACACTGAGTCTTTTAACATTTTATCCAATTTAAAAGAAAGACAGGAAGGAAAAAAATCCCTCCTAGCATAGACAAAAAATTAACACAGCAAACAAGAAGCAACATATAGAAAAGCTACCAATGAAGTAATATATAGAAAAGCTACCAATGAAACAAACACAGTTGATGAAGCAACCCTGAGAAGCTTCCCAGCAAAAGACAGAAGATCCCAAAATTCTTTCATGTAGTAATAACCTTCACAGCCTCTAGACATAGCTGCTTGAAAGGAGAGAATGCTCAAGATTTCCAACTCCATTAGTTTTTGTTTTAATTTATAGAGTGTGCTAAAGCACACCAAGCTATAAAAATCCCACAAAAAGTACACACAAGGAAAAAAAAAATCTTGGCAAGTCTAAATCTTGTGCATATAGAGAAAAGGGTCATTTAGAACACATGCTGAAATGACATCTGAAAAGTAACAAAACCAACTGGGATCATAAGCTCTCCCTTAAAGGAAAAAAAAAAATAAAATACACAGAACACAACCAAACATACTAGGTAGTTTTAAAGCCACCCAGGCTTCTGAAGGAATTGGGAAGCAAAAAAAATTAACTGCAAATTCTGGGAGCATATGGAATGTGTAGAGGTTCTTCAAGGCAGTAGAAGACATCTGCTGCAAACAGAGAATTCTCATGGAAAAATGGGCAAGCTATTTGATTTACACTCCACCCCCAAAAATCTGCAACACTGAAGAGACTGGCAAAAAAGAGGAAATTCATATATACTTTACACATACTGGATGTGTCGTGCCAATTCTGCTGGAGAGCAATTAACTATGACTAAAAGATTGTGTCTATTGAACAAGAAGACTGAAGAGAGCTAAAATCAAAGCTTCAAGAAAACATAAATGTGAGAGAAGATGATAAAAAGTGATAAAAATAGAAATCATAAATAATAGAGATGACTGAAGGGTCTGAGCATGATAAAAAATGACATTGAATGTCCCAATGTTGTCCACTTCTATAGGCCACTTCAAAATAAAATGCTAGAAGAGTTTCATCTGCTATGACAGGCCTTAATGGATAATTTTTTAAAGCAAGGGAAAAAAAAAAAAATCTTTGTCAGGGGCTTTATTACAGTAACTGTCACTGAAAATCAGCAAACTTCAAGCAGTGAGCAAGAATCCATCATTTCTCACACGTCATTCTCCAGTCACCTACATGTCTTCTATAGGGACACTAATGTCAGTCCTTCTTTTCTAACCATTCATCAGATTTTGTGAGAGATGTAAAAAAAACCAGAGAGAGAGGTAAAAAGAAAAATGGGATTATTGTGCTGCAGCCCATGGTCTGCTTTCATTTTCAAGATCAAGCACCAGAATCCTCCTCTATTCAAGCAGTTAAGCATTGGCATGTTCTGGTCTACGTTAAGGGAAAATTTAGAACAGTGGAGATTGAGAGGCAAAATTGTATCTTTAGCTATAAGATATTTTAATTGGGGGTGAATCAGGGAACCATCACAACAGCCACCAGACAAGTGAGAATCACCACATTGCTTGCTCTGGCCTGAAGAGTTATGAGCCTATGAAACCAGTCTACATAATGATATTCATCTTCAGTTAATCTATTCAACAGTGATAATAAGAATATTAGCTCCTGTTCTTTATGGAAGATCAGCATTCACCTAATTCCAATTTAACAGCCTGAAACACTAGTCTTAAATAAAAAGCTTTCTTAATCCCTTACAAACACATAAAATCTGGGACCAAAATTCTGCAAATTAACTTCAGCCACTTCTGAGTAGTTCTGATGAATAAAGACAGGCATAAGCACACAGAATAAAATCAATACCACACCTATAGCTGGAGTGCCACAGAAATACACATTTTTTTCTTCCCCATGAAATTCAATCTATACAATGGCCAGTCAGACTGATGGTTACCATAATCCCAACATACAACAGCAAAAAGGTTATGTTAAGACATTCTTGGCTATTTGCCATGAAAAGAGCACTGAATACACAGTATTTATTTTCTGTAAGTGGTAAAAGAACTTTGTTACTAACAACAATAAAGGAAAAAAAAACACAACATCAACCTCACTTCTTTAAGTGGTTACCAGAGAGAATCCAGGAAGACTGCATTTAAAAAAGAACAAGAAATTGAAACACAAAGAAAACAAAAATACTGCTAATTTCTGTGTCTTTCCTCTTATTATTTAATGGATATATAGTGTGTGTCCTGCTGTAGTCAGAAATCAATGCATTCCCCATTTTTAAAGAAAGGTAAGAGCTCAAGGAAAAAAAATAAAGGTTTTATGTTTTTTTTCTGACAGAGCTCAGCAGAAAACCAAAACAAACCTCTCTGATACGTAGCCCTAGGAACCTGAATTTATGTCAAAGCTCAATAAAGTAGAGACAGTAACAACAAGCTTTATGTTTTTCCACAATACAGCTCTGTTTATCCTCACTTGTTAAAGTGATTGTGCTTTGAAGAGTATAAAGTTACATCAATGAAGGCCAGATAGAGAGGATTAACCTCTTCCGGTCAGGTCAGTAATGAACCTGCAAGCAGTGAAAAAAACCTATGTACCTTGAACCAAGGCTGACAGCTTTGCTTCTACTTCCAAAAGCAACTTGATTGCATCTTACACTGCTTGCTCCACAAGAAGACTAAACATGTGTAAATGGACCTAGTCCTCCCACTTCCCAGTTCTTGGTCACAGTTGATCCAGTTACCAATGCCATATGGAAGTACCTGAGCCAGTACCTAAAGAAAGGTGCAGCAGGCAGGAAAAGGATGGCAATGGACAGAGAAAGGCTCCAACCACCACTTCAGCAGCATCACTGCTGTCTCAACTCAGACAACACTAGGGTGCGAGTGATCAAACCAACCACTCTCTGAGAGACCAAAGCTCAGACACAAGCAGAATTCATACACCTATAACAAATCAGAACTAGCATCCATATAATCATGGTCTTTTGCATTATCTGGTGTTGCATTAGCAAATATTTTGCTACATACACACCTACAGGGCACTGAAATGAGTAACTGCCAAGTTTCCAGGTAAATGAGAAGATAGGACACAGCAGAGAGCTTTCTCTCTCCTGTTCACCTCTCCACAGTGTAAAAGGCTGAGAGTAGATTAAGTCATCCTCCCCAGGCATGTTACAAATATGCCTTTGAGCTGCAACATCTCTTTAAATATCTTACTTTGTAAAATAATGTTCCTAGGTACGTAGGGAAATGTAATTTTCAGAAACCTGCCAAGATGTGTCAAGATTCCAAAGAAGTATACTAGCTTTGAAGAAATACACTTCATTCTACCTTATACACACTGCCTGGGACTTACATTTGCATCTCATCTTCTAAAAAGCAGCTGAACATAATACACAATTGAACAGTGCTGTGTGTGTGCAGGGAGAGGTATATTTAGACCATAAACAAACAAGATCAAATTAGCCAGAAGTACACATGCCTGGCAGCAAGCACAAGAAACACCACAGTAAGTAACATACACAAATACACTTCAAGAGCATCTGGCAAAATTCAGCATAATGAATTCAAAATATTCAAAGTAATTATTTCCAGCCAACCACTTAACTTCTTTCAGAACTGAGATCTTTAGCATTTTGTTATGTTCTTTGCTCTGCAGCCCTATTTCTTCAGTAGTTTGATGTATTTTTTCCCCCTGCCATTTGGCTAAGCAACTAAGAACTTTATTCTGCAAAAGTAACTTCCAGATGACCTAGCAAATGGAATTTATTTGGATTAAATAGCAACAGATTATTTCAGTTTAAGCAGTCATGGGTATGCCAGTAACATAACACATCTCAAATACATTCCATTAATCTTATTAAGTAGGCTCTTATTTATCTTTCCCCAAACATCTATTTTATGGTCCATGCCTTCATACCTTTTAATCACTTCTCAGTTATAATGTCAAAAAACTTGAAATCCCAAATTGAAAGCACATGGAGTCACAACATAGTTAATTCTCTCTGAGTGAGAAGTACATCAGGGACTGCTGGGGAATCCTTAGGGTTTATGACTATATGCAGATGTACTGGTTTGCATATTTTACACAACAGATTTGTCACAGTTGAAAGCTTTCCCTTCAGGCTCTTTTAAAGCAGCACATCCAGGCATATCTCACAAAGTTGTCTCAGGAAGGCATAACAGAACTGTCCTCAATGATTTTTTTGAAGGTGCAAGGGCAGGAGAAGGAATGGGACAAGGAAAAAGGAAAGAAAAATGTGCATGCAGGGGAAAGAAACTGTACTTCTAGTTTAGAGTTGGAAGGATTTAAACTACACTTAAGCCAAAAATCTCGTCCATTTCTCATCTTTTGCTTGCTCAGCTTTTGTTCATTTTTCTGACTCACTACTGAAAAAGTTCCTAGATCCTAATCAAGCCTAACAATACTGCAGGGGAAATGCAACTCCAAAATGGGAAGGGGGAGAAAGATCTTATTTAGGAGTTCTTCATAAGCCACAAAATTATAGAAACTCAGGCTATCCTCCCAGAATGGTAAGAAAAATCCTACATAATAAAGTACACTATCCTCAAGTCAACAAAATATGACCTGGTTCTGCATTCTGGATGCCAATACCTTAGATGCTGACTGTTAGTTCTGATAATGAACTTCTGTTTAAGGTATCTCAGATGCCTTCAGGAGTGGGGTTTGGAAAGAAGTTAGGGTTCAGTCAGCAAGTATTCTTGAAAATGATTATCAGAGAATCAGTGACCAGCAAAGAAATCTGGATACACAGAGTGTACAAAACACACAGAGCATTCCCTAGGAGTCTGTTGTCAGAGAGCCTCCACAGGAAGAAAATTTCTACTCCTTTTGAGATGATCACCTTGGCCAGCAAAAGGAGCATATGTCTCCCACTTAATCAATTTCCACTCACCTATTAGCACTTTGGAATTAGCATAATAATTGTTAGAATAATTATAACAATACCACCTCTCCTCTGTATTAGCTCTATACCATTTGCTTCATCTGGCTTTGAATAAAATATGTTAACACATAATGTTGCATTTATTTTTATCTTGTTTTAGTGACTACATTCCTTTCTTCAGAGATCTAAAAATAAAGATTACACTGCTGCTTTAGTTATGAATAGGAATTTATAAGTAAACAAAACAGACTAACATGGGAGTAAAATTCCCCTAAAGACAGACATTATGTAAATGCATTCTAGTTCAACAAAATGACATTTTCTCTTAGGCTACCCTTTACCATGAGTTCAACCTTTGGACAAAAACTTTAAAGTAAGCCTCTGCAAATTGTTCGCTAAGGAGTGTCAATCTTTTCTGAATCTGAAGCTGGGTGTACAATTTATAGCACAAATTATTCTGTATTTTGAAGACAGGTAAGACCAAAGGCCACCAGTTAGACTGAAAGCAAGTTCAAGTATGTGTATTAGTGTGTGCATGTTATGCTTGTCATCAAATACAGAATGCTCATATAGAATAGCCCATATAACACACACTTACTTATCAATTACTTATTTTAAATGCACAGCTACATGAAGCGTGGTGGCATTGCATCATGTTGTTCCTAAGTTGTCAACCTTTCCTTCTTCCTCTCAGAACACCCAACCACCAAAGTGATAAGCCAAACAGCGTGACCACTTCACATGAGTGCTGTGGATCACAACCAGCCTTTCCCTGCCACCTTTGTGCAAGGATGCAAAGCAAGCATATTTTTATTCTATTTAATTTATATTATAATTAATTTTATTTATTACATTATACTTATAATAGATGATTATATTTTAATTCCTCAGAACACTGAGGAAGCTCCTCAATAGTACAGCACGATGCCCTTGCCTACTGGGATAGAGACATCCTCCTTCCCTGCAGGTGCACAATGTCACTTGTGCAGTTAAATCCTTCTTGCTTTGCCAATTGATACAAAAGCAAAGTAAATTCCAGCACTTTTCCAAGAGAAGCAACCAACAGTGCTGTCAAGTGCCCTTCAGCTTCCTGACAGATTACTATGATACCTGTGTAGACTGTGTTTGCTCTGTGCATTTTCCACGCCAACAGATTTGCCATGTCTGTAGCCACCAGCTGTCTCATGCCATGCCAGTCAAAACCAGTACAAGAGAGCTGCTGACCACAGCCAATATAACTGGACTAACAGTTGAGGATATTACCAACGCAAGCACATTATTCAGCACTACATGGCTGAAATGCCAGCTAATGATTTGGATTCAAGAGTTACTCTTCACAATGGAGAAAATCACTAACACAAAATCAGGCTAGCAGTTTAATAGCTACCTTCAGTATCAGCAGACATAAAATGTGGAGAATGAAACTGAGACCTCTGGGAGAAGTATTTAATTTTGAAATAGAAGACAATAAAGAGCTCACACGCTCTTCTAGTTTACATCTGCTGCTCATAACAGACTACTTGTGACATGTGAGACTGCAAGTCAGTATGGTCAGGTTAAAACACAGCTTGTGGTTTCTGCTCTTTCAGTGCAGAAGCAACTGCACATCGAGATTGTCTTTGAAAGGACTGAAGCTGGGAACTATGAATTCCTCAAGTGCCCTCTCCCAGACTGGCTGGTTTCTGAAGCAGTATGATTTTGAACCTGTGGGGACTAAGCCAGAAATAGAGCTCTCACCACAGCATGGGATGGGAGGCTGAGAGTCATTTGTACAAGTGGGATGCTTTTCAGTGAGGTCTTTTCATCTCCAAAAATGAAGAAGAGTAGACTCAACTTCAGAGAGTTGCAGTATCTTAAAAGGACAGCAAACAACACGATGAGAATCTCAACTTTTTTAAGTTGCTGTGGAAGAAAATATTACTTTCTTTACATCCCACTTTCCCAGCCATAGCCTTTGGTCCAGCCTTTTAGCTTAACCAGTACAACACACTACACAAAAGCACGTGTGAAAACAAAACCAACCTGTTACTGAGAAAAAGCAAACTTCCATTACAAGCTGTACAAAACACTGCATTGGTAATTACACAAGAGCTGTTAGGTGAAATCTGGAAATCATCTCCTTCAAGAACATTAGCATTATACACACTAACCCTGCAGTTTAGGACTGTTGACATACTGCAATTTCACACCACAAAACACAGCAGAGGCAAACAATTAACTGTAATTATTGCATGGCACAGAAAGATAAGAGAATTAGTAACAGCTCCAGCTGCAAAATTTGATGGAAAAGTATTTCTCCTATCCTAAGCCTATTTGCACAACAGGACAAATTGAATATTAATACAACATATAACTTACAAAATCAGTAATGCAATTTTTAGGCTGCTTCAATCAAGAAAAAGATTGTACTAATCTCAGATGTTAAAGACTTTTGTGTTTACACATCCACAGTACCCTCTGCTTTAAAGCTCACACATGTGAGACAGATTAAGGGGCACAATGGTGCCTCAGTGGGTTAGCCTCAACCAACTTTCTGATGGCTACATAGTCCCCTGCTACTATTTTCTGTCCTGAGTAAAGATTCAGCATCATATTATACAACATATACTTCACCTCTCACTGTCACTTATGACTTTTAACAAGTTTTCTCATGTTATTCTAACTACAGTTACTCTAAACTATGTATGACTTGGACATGTCATACCCTGCAATATGAAACCCTCATTTAACTGTAACCCCAACTGCTCACTGTCTTGGAGGTGACATGTTTGTCACCTTATCAACTGGGAAGCACAAGATACACCTATCAGTGAGTGTCTGCACCTCTGGCACTGAATCTCCTTTGACTTCAGCACATGAACAAGCAGTCAGAACCATCAGCAGAGGCCCCTTTGTTACATCTGAATAGAAACAGGGATGAAAATGAAACCTTTTGATGAATATTTTTCTCATTTAAGGCTGAAGCATGTATCAGCAGAAGCTCAGACAGTGGTGCCATCCTTCATTAATTTTAGGGCAAGTCTCAAAGATCTGTTTATCTTGAAGACCCAAGTCCTGAAATTTTGAGCTTGGATTAACAACAAAAATAAATTTCAGTATGAAAGAGTTTTCATCTCTGTATAGTTGCAAAAAATAAAAAGCTTTAAAGAAGGAAAACAATACTGAATGTTCAAAGACAAAGCCTGTATTATTTTTAATCTCATTATTTTATCTTTTTTTTTTTGCTAGGGAGCCTGACTCATGATCTTTGAATGCACAGGGCTGCCAACACAGCATGTAGGAAGAAAGCATTAGAGACAGCACATATCTGCACAGCAAGGCATTTGGAAAGATGGCCTGGACAAACCTTAAGAAAACAGGTTTGAGGACACACCAAACTTTTTTAAACAACTCCTAATGTAATTGCCAAACAAAGATGAGTGCTGTTCCAAATAACATTTTGAGATGTGATTGCATCACATGTGATTGGGAACACAGCCCTTTATCTAGACCCATTACCTCACTTAGGTTACACTTTCCAGAAGATTTCACAACAGATTAAGGAAAAAATGCTGCTATTTCAAGAGATACCTTCTTTAAAAGACAAAGACACATAAAATAAAAGCTCTCAACCTGACAAAAGAGAAAATATACTGATTAATACTAGGAATACCTTCATTCATAGGAAAAGCAAACGGTTACACAGGGCACCAGAGAGAAATTGCCAGCACTAGCAGAACAGCCAGAGGCCAGATGGCACAGGCTGCAGCCGTGAAGAAATCAGCTCACCACGGTACCCCTGTCACAGGGAGAGTTGCAAGGCTGAGGTGAGAATGGGCAACCACCCTCCACTCCATCTACCTTTCTCCACTGCAGCAGCAGCCTTATCACAGCCCTTAACCTAGTGGAAACAGTTTGATTTGCAAAGGCTGCTGAGAACTCTGAAAAAAACGTTAAAGGGCTACATGGATTTTGAGAATCTTAGATCACTCAGAAAGTTTAAGCACATTTCAGTTCCTAATGGTCCATCCTGCCTAGAGTGAACTGGAAGAGCTAACATCTGCATTTGAAAGGACAAAAATGAAAATAGACTAGACTATTAAATGTCACAGCAGGTAGTGGTCAGGCTTCTCGTTTGCACACTATGTTACTTCTGCATTTTGCCTTTGTCCAAGATTGCCCCCATTAAAACTAAGGGGATGGAGAGAGCAGAGAAAGAAAGGAAAAAAATAACTTTAGAGATCTTGAAAAGTTTCAAAGAGTCCAGCAGTCCTCAAAAAAAGACTTCATTTTATCTAAAAATAATAAGTAGGAATAAATGCAGTTTTAAAGTTTTCATGTTATTTGAGGGATTATGAGAAGATCGAAGCACCTTGGAGATTATGGAGACCTCTATCCATATCTATACTGGAGAATCCTCAGACCCTGCTGCACATACAGCATGCTAGAAACAGCCATCAAACACTTCTGAATGCCAAACCATTTGCCAAACTCATGCATTCTTCAAAATAAAAGTATTACTTACTTTCTGTGTTCAGGATCTCTCAACAGCACAGGAATAACCAGAACATCTAAAGAATTTCCACAGCTCAACCTTCTATGACAAAAAAAATCCAAACAACCCACACTAAAACCAAACCAAACCACCAAGTTCCACAGAGCTAAAAACAGTAAGATTGAGCCAGCTGCAGGCTCTCCTCCAATAAGTGCATTACTAATTGTTTACCAAGTCACACTTGTGCAAACTCATGCAAGGCAATGGTGTTGATCAGGTATCCCTAACAGAATAAACTGAAAACCATTTGGCTGTACAAATGCTTCTGAATCTTTGTAACTGTCAGTGAGACAGAAAAGGGAGAAAACCCAGCACAATTCTCAGAATAAAACCTGAAGATGCAAGCTCAGAGTCGGGTATAAAATATACACAGTGTAACAAAAAGTGAGTAGACTATACAGTACATGCTAATAAGCTGAGTAGGTCACACTGGAATGAAAATAATTTCACAGTGCCTGCCCTTCAAAATAAGAAAGAACTCTGCAGAAGGTAAAGAAATACAGTATCTTAATCCAAGGAGCTTTCTGGTACTTCTCTGCCACATTATCAAGTAGCCTGTGTGAAACCACAGGTGCTGGGAAGCCCAAGTTCTGCTTCTTGCTCCAGTGAAAACTTACTACTACTTCCATGGCTGTTGGAAAACCAGATCTTGTCTCGTCTACAGAAATGTTTCAGTAAGCTACAAAATTCTACACTCTCTCTTTCAGTGCCTGCGATGTTATTACACCTCAAAAAAAGTAAGTCATTTCAACCTGAGGAAATGCTAATATTTTAATCCAGAGCACCCTCTTAGCTTGGTGATTAGAACATCTGCTGAAACTGGCAGAGGGAAGGAGGAATGGAAGTGTAAATTCCTTCCTGGGAATTCATGATGAGTTTCCAGCTGGATAAAATTCTCTACTAAAATCCTACACAGGAAAAAAAATAAATCTATGTGGTAACATCACTCTCTTCTCTTGCTGTTCAGTTTAGTGTTTTAGTTTTGAAACAGTACAGCAAGAGGAGGCACTTCAGATGACCTTCTGCTTACTAGATAGGGTGGAGCTACAGCCTAGGTAAAAAGCATTTTTGAGACTCTAAGAGCTACAACTGACCATTCCCAGAGTTATTTCAGCACCCCGGGCAAGTGAAATGACACAGAGAAGGTCTACACTTACATATCTAAACTAAAAAGGTGGGCAATAACTCACTGTAATGCTACTACTGCATTCTGCCATTCCTGCTAGGTCAGAGAGGCTAGACCACAAAATGACAAGTCACTGATGAAATGTAATAGTTCCTTCCTCCTGTCCCTAACCACCACAGGCCATGAGTGTAAACCCAGGCTAAGGCCATCTATTAAATGACTATAATTGGCTATTCCACAACAGCAAATCCACAAAGCACTCTGATGTAGCATTTGAGCCATGGGGCATCTTCAGCGAAGCACTGACAGTGGGGTAGTGAGATTAAGGGCATGAAAAAGGCCAGGGTTCTGATCTCAGCGATTCAGGAGATACTAGGAAGGAACAGACTTCCATAGGGAACAAGGACATTAACAAATGTCTGTATGAAGAGTTACATACTAAAGGTAAGAGGGAACCTAAGAGCACGTTGCTCGGTAGTTGTGCAGAAGCACTGTGTGTTCTAACGGTACTGTGTGGGTTCTAACAGTATTGTTTGGGTTTTTTCTGCAATACCACCTGATTCTCTAAAGGAGCTTATCCCTTCAAAAACCAGATTACAGTAAGGCAAAGAAGGGGATGGGGGAAATGTTTTTTTTGTCCACTAATTGTGTATTCTTATGTAAGAACCCTATTAAGTCATTTATTCAGGATTTTTCGTCTCAAGAGCTGATTTACTCAAAAAAAGAGCCTCAGCCTCTGCCACACTTTCCATCATTGACAACACCTGAAAATTCTCAGGGTGAAGCGAACCTGGTGGACTTTTTATCTCCCAGTGCTCCACTACCTCTCTTGAAAAAACTGGCAGAATTAGAATCCTGCCACAACTCACATATATCAACAACTCAAGGATAAGGTAGCTCCCTTTCAAGCTATATTAGTCCCCAGTTCACACTGAAGTTGGCCTTTAATTATTTCATGTGGTGGTTCTATTTTCTTACAACACATTCAAGCAATACACTCTTGAGGGATTATCTCAAGAGAAAAACTAATTCTATAATCATAATACAAATGCCTGTTTATTACTTTTGGCCTCCAAATTCTTCATAGAAGTCTTTTCATTATGATATTTAGACCAGCCAGTAATACTTACAAATGCTGTATGAACACACCCATGCAGTCACGCTGCTATTGAACCATGAGATCTAACCTACAAGCAAGTGACTAACAAATTGTTTTAATGAGCTTGCAAAGGAAATTCTGAAACATCACAGCAGGTGAGTATTTTGCAGAGCAATAGATGCACAATCCTTGAACTCTAAAGAGACCTGGAAAAGACTGCAAAGTTGTCACCAAAGACTAAGGAGGCAGTCCCAACCCTCAGGGTAGCAACCACTCTCACTGTCCACTCCGGTTAGCTACATTCTTCCTCCTTTTTGGTCCTCTAGTATTTTCCCTATGCAATTTAAAGTGCTTTACACAGAACATGGTAGTCTAGTTAACTGTTGCATTTTCTCCTTTGTTTTCTTTTTTTTCAAAATCAACTTAATTTCTGTGCTCATCTCTCTCACAACATGCCCAATGCTAGCTGGATCACACTGAAGACTGTCACATTACTTCTAAGGTAACCTGATTTGTACTTGTTTCTGCTTATTGCCAGCCTCTTTTCACTGATAGCCCTGACACAGTAGCTCTGTTAAAAGCACAAACCAAACTACTCCCTTGCATCCTTCAACTCTGTGCCATAATTCCTAGGTTTTTAATCCATAAATCATTCTATTCAACCTCTTCACATAAATACATGCCTTTAAGGAAGCCTATCGTCACTAAAGCATCCATACACTTCAAAATAAAATGTGTCATAACGCATAAGACTAATAATAATGAAATTATTGCCCTTTCTTCCTCACTATTTTTGTTGTTCCTCTCCCTGAGTGCACATGGATAGTTTCCAAATACTAGAGGCTGTCCCTGACATATTACTACACAACAAAGCAGTCAAGCAAGTCTGTAATTGAGGCAAATTTTTCTGTTCATCTTGAAATTGCCATAAAAATAGAAGCCTGACCCGCAAAAAGATTTTCTTCCCCCTACAGTTAACTATTTTGTCTTATTTTGATTACTATCCTACGAGGCAGAGGTCTGAAGCTCTGAAGTCCTGCTAACCACTACAACCGAAAGGTATGAATCAAGTCGTAAGTTACTCCAACTTACAGAGGAAGAAAAATCACATGAAAGATCAAAGTATTTCTAAAAGGACAGAGTTATTCACATAAAACAAAAATGGATGCTTATATATTTATACTGAGTAGAGCACATACACTGCTAAAACACTGTACATGTATCTACAAACATTCAAAGCACCTTCACAATCGCCTTTATGTATGGTTTGCTCTCCAGTTAATTAGGGGTTTTATCACCTTTTCAGTTACCTCTTCAGAAAGGTAACTTTTTAAAAACTTGCAACTGAAATGCAACTGAAGGAACTGAAAATTTAACAAGTGAGAGATGCATGGCGTTGAAATTCGAAATGAAGTGACCGTGTTAAAAAGCCCTCAGAAATGTAGTCCGTTGGAATGGGGCAGATTCCTTTGTATGAGGAACACAATCATCCTTCCCCAGGCTCGCGACGCCTTTTAATAAATGACAAGGACGGTGAAATTAACTGAGCAACACAGTTCTCTAGAGGAATGTGAAGAAACATCACATACAACTTTCAGACCCCCTGAAAGTGCGAAATTTCTCGCTTAACCTCCCTCCCCGATCCCCCAGCCGCAGCCCTCGCCCACATTTCAACCCTCTATTCACATGATGATCAGCAGACTAACTCCAGCACTCCTTCAACACCCACCGCCCGGATGGAGTTCACAGGAACTCGGTGGTTTGGGTTTCTCTAGGGGTAGCAGATCCTTCTCCTTGGTGAAACAACTACGCGTTCAGCAGCCCCCGCGGGGAGCTGCGCTCGCTCCCGCCCCCGCCGGGCTGAGCCCTCGGCAAGGGAAACAAAACCTGCTCTCGGATAATGGCTTACTGTACTTACTAAGTAAAAAAACCAAACAGATAAATATATATAGTAAAAACAACAAAAAATAAAACTACAGACCAAAAGGCACTGGCTTGTTTTCCGTTGCTCCAAATTCACAAGACCCTAAATGCTGCTGTTACCGCATACCTCGCAACCCCAAGTCCTTTGAAGTTAGAGGAGAACGCGGCCGCAGGCTGCGCCCATCCCAACTTCTGCTCCGTTAGCCTAACCGAGCGAGGCTGAAGCGCTGCCAGGTCCGTCCCGGCGCTGCCGCTCCCCGCGCAGGTGAGATCTGCGTAACGGATAAGCCCCTACCCCGCCACCTGCCCCGCTCTGTTCGCCCCGGTAACCGGCATCATTACAGACATCGACCCACACACACACACAACCCCTCCCATGACCCCGGCACACCACCCGCCGGCCAAGTTTGCAGCCGAGAGAGCGAGCTAAGCCCCGGGGCAGCGCTGCCGCCGCGGCGGCAATCAACAGGCACCCAAACTCCCTCCGCGCTGCCACTCCGCACCTCGGGACCTGGAGGAGAATCGGCGAGGAAACGGCGGCTAAACCCGACCCCCGCTGCCCTCATCCCCAAGAGGGGCGGTGAGGAGCCCGTGCTACCACCGCAGGATCTGTCCGCCTCCCCCCTCCCCGCTCCGCCTCAGAGCGGAACGCCGCTTACCTGCCGAGGTGACGGAGCCCGTCCCGCTGCCGAGCCGAGCCGAGCCGTGCTGGTGCCCGCTCCAGTCCGCTCCCACCTCAGCCACCGAGAAAGTTTCCTGACGTCAGCGCGGACGGAGGGGCGGGAGAGGGACCCCGCCTGCCGGGCTCGCTGCCCGCCGGGCCGCTGCTGCTCCCGGGCTCCCCCTGTCTCCCGCCGCCGGCCGACACGGAGAGACTTGAGGAGGGAAGGGAAAAGGGGAGCGGCGCGCGGTAGAGGACGCTCCCGCGGTTGGCGGGAAGCGGGCGCCTCGCGGGCTTCTGCCGTGAGGCGGCGGGTACCTCAGGGCTGGGAAGAAAGATGCGGCCGTAAACCCACAGAGCGACCCTCGGGGACGCTCGTTGCCTGCGGCGTCAGGCCCAACAGGGCTTGTCCTCGCTGGGCTACCGGCGTAGTACACCTCCGCGCACCGAAGCTGGTTCTCCCGGGGGGCGGAAGGAGCCAGGACCCTAGAGCGGGCGAGTGCCGGCTGGGCCTCCTTTCCCCAAGAGGATAGCATATAAGGAGGAAGCCTAGGATCCCATTGGCTAAAGCCCAACAGTGAGTGGCTCCTCTGGCAGCCCAGGGCGGGCTTATGTTCGGCGGGAGGTCTCTCTGGGCAATGTAAGTCCTCAGGCTAACTGGCCCTTCAGGGCAGTACAAGGGCTGAGGGTGTGCACACCTCACCTGGCAGCCTGTTTTAATTAAGCTCTGCCTTGAGGAAATTCTGATGAAGCAAAGCAAGGGGGAGGAAGAAGAATCCTGATTAGCTGAGAAAATGGGGAATGAAAGTTAGTAGCCCTGCATTCCTCAAGGAAACATCTTTCGAGGGGGAAAAGTAGAGACACTTGCACTTCGTTACATCTAAACATCTTGACACTTCGTTACATCTAAACTAAAGAATGTAAGTATTTTGGTTGGGTACAGATAGGTAACTATTGCAACTTCAATTGCCTGTACCATACAGTCTGATTACAATTTAGAAACACCAGTGTAGATCAGTATATTTTTATGACAGTCATAAGAAATGCAAGTTAGGGACAACATACTTCCTGTAGAAAGGGAAGGAATTCATGTCTGCTGTATTTCTTTTATTCCTGGTGGTCTTCTGCCATGACACTGCCAGTGAGGGGACATGTAGCATCTTTGGAAAGGCAGGAAACTCAGCTGTCATTTCTCTGCCTGATTTTTTTCCACAGCACAGTGAAAGATGCCTTTCATTTTTCATTAATCAATAGACAAACCTCAAGACTGGACATTTAGAGAGCAGAAGAAAACCTGTCACTGAAAAGTGTTATGTCTGCAGTAGGCATTCTCTTTCTTTTTAAAGGCAAGAAGGAAAAGAGTTCAGGATGGCAATTTACAGTTAGGAGTAGAAAGCTCATGATAGAAAAAAAACCATGAAGGGTAGAAGTCAAGAACAGGCAGCTTTTTACATCAGTAAGCCCTAGATAATTACATGTATAGATGTGAATTATGTAAAAAGTTAGTGTCTGCTTTTCCATTCACTACTAAACTTAAAACCTCCAAAATACATACACAAAATCACAGCAATTTAGCAGTGAGTTGTCTGTTTTAGAGATAGAATGGTAGAATCATAGAATGTCCCAAGTTGTAAGGAAACCACAGGGATCATCTCAGTCCAACTCCTGTCTATGCACAGGACAACCCCAAAAATCACACCATGTGGTCTAAGAGCATTTTCCTTGAATTCTGTCAGGCTTGGCACCGTGACCATTTCCCTGGGGAGCCTCTTCCAGTGCTCCACCATCCTCTGAGTGAAGAACCTTTTCCTAATACCCAACCTGAACCCTCCTAGCACAGCTTCAAACCATTCCCTTGGGTCCTGTCACTGGTCACCAGAGAAAAGAGATCAGCTCCTGCCCCTCTCTTTCCCCTCATGAGAAAGCTGTAGACAACAACCAGGTCTCTCCTCAGTCTTCTTTTCCTCAGGCTGAACAAGTGATTTCAGCCATTCCTCATATAGCTTCCCTTCTAGACCCTTCATCATCTTTGTGACCTCCTCTGGACACTCTCCAATAGCTTCATATCCTTCTTATACTGTGGTGCCCAAAACTACACCCAGTACTTGAGGTAAATAATCAAGCTGATTATAAAGCTTCTGAAATTTTCTATCAGTTCATTTTCTCCTGCAAAGCAAAAGAACTTCTGACTTTTTACAGGGTTTCAGAGTTATTTGTAAACCTTACTAGGAAACTGTCAGGCTATGAAAGCAGTTGCAAAGGATCATTGTGTGGAAAACTGTGACTGAGGTAGAGTCAGACCAGCAGAATTCTCAAAGATAAATAGAAGTGACATTCTGAGAAAGAAAATAGAAAACAGTTTTGGAGAAGTTACATGGGAATTTTANGGGGGGGGGGAAGGCAAAACACCCTGATAAACCTTTCTTTGCTATATATATTTTTTGCTATATATATTATAATACTAAAGCAGTTAAAGGAATAGCTAGTGAATTTGAACAGAACACTCTTATTTCTATCACAGCTGATCCATGACTAGTCATTCACAAATAAACTTTCTCCTTTTTTGGCTGTTGTTGTTACTGACAGCTATTCCCGTACACACTTTCACAGCATCTTGTTAGAGCTGACAACTGCATTGCTTGTAGCTCCTTAGCTGTTTATACCTGTCAAAAACAGTGACAGGAGGGATGGGAAGAGAAATAATCTATGAATTCTATGCAACCATGGAGGAAAAGTAAATTGCTACCAAGAAGATTGTTTTTCAGTAGTTTCTCAACAATAAAAACCCCCAGACTAATTAGTCTATCACAAGTTTGAAGTGTTACTTTTGTTAAATATTTATTTTGGTTGCTTATTTTTCCATGGTTGTGTGACTGGGTTTTCAAGCAACAAGGCAGTTTTTGTACTGCTTTCTTCAGCAAAACTACAGTTCATTTTGCTGTCAGAAAGCATTTTATGTATTTAGCATTTCACAACATACCTCCAGAGCTGGTCTTTGTTGCATGTTGTAAACAAGTACTCAAACTTGCTCAGCAAGTGTCTGGTTTTATTTTGATTAGACAAGCTCAGCTGCACTCTGGTTACTGGATGAAATCTGAAAGCTTTGATCTACCTATGGAATAGATGTATTTATTTGTAAAGTTACAGACTCCCTGACATGTTTTATCTTTTCCAAAACTAAGCCTCTATTAGAGTTTTACTAAACTCTAATAAAGGTTAGCAGCTCAGTCACAGCAGCAAAGCACACACTAGACAAGCAGAAAACATTTTAACTATTGAAATACATGTTATCTTCAGTTTTTAAGAGGTGATTGAGAAAGCAAGTAAAATTAAGGGCACTTGAAAATTCTTTCATGGTAAAATACCATACTCTTCATCAGAGGGTTAAAAATAAGAAACAAGGGTGGTGGTTTTTTTAGTTACCAGGTTTTTCTGAAGTATGTTTCAATGAAGTCAGGGTAGAGTTTGTCCAAAGCCAAGTTGTATTTTTATTGCATTTAAATTGGTGTAAGGATAGAATAGATTACTCAGGAAAGGACATTTTTCAAAATCCCTTCTGCATAAAATTTTCTTCTTAAAGTGAAACATTTTATAATACTAGAAAAAATAGTACACAGGAAGCTTCATATTTCTTCTGATATATTTCTGACATAATCTATTGCAGTGCTTAAATAAAAGGAATGTAGAGCAAACCTATTTTCAACTTTAATTTGATGCATATTACTTGAAGGGAATAGAAGAAAATGAGATTTCCTTCTTTGACTGTCATTTTTTTCCATCAACAATGGCAACCTAGGGATGGAATGAGACCAGTTGAGGGTGAAAGTAGAGCAAAAATAAGAGCTCTAGCTTTAGTACTTCTTCATCTTAATTGGTGTGATCAAGGAGCAAAAGGCTAGCAGCAAAAAGAATAAACCAGTAACTTCCTGTGTAGTCTATGTCCCCCAAAAGCTGATGTGGTCAAAGTCAGGTTGCTACTGGGGCTGAAGTTCTTGAGTGTCACAGAGAAGTTAAGCAAAGAACTAGGCAGACAAGAAATGAAAAGAGGATACTTGAGAGAACAAAAATCACATTCATAAACACATGCTGGCACTTTGGTTCCTTAAACAAATGGATGGGGTTTATTGTTCTCATGAGGCTGTAAATGTCAGTCATGTAAGCAGATGGTGAAGGCTGAGTGGAGATAAAGGATGAGCAAAAGCAATGGAATCAGTATTCCTTTAGATCTGGAGCTATGCCAAGATCAAAGAGTAAATGTTAATCACTTGGATTTACTGGGCAATAGTTACTAGAAGGAACAAAGATAAAGGATCTCACTAATTGCAAAACCTGAGAAGTTTCACCTCCCTGTTGAGCACTGTCTCACCTCTCAGAAAGACCAAAAGCTACCTAGTGTTAACTCTGCAAGGATGTTAAATAGAAAATAAACCAAAGCAACCCCTACTCAGTCTTTCTCACAAAGAAACAATGCCAGGGAAAATTTCACTCCAAATTTCCTATTGGACTTCTAGGCCTTTTAACAGTGTCATGGTGGTGTAATGTATCTCCTCATTGAAATTTTTCCTTATTTTGCCAGAGAATTGCAAATTGCTGCACTGTAAACAGAAGTCACATCCCCACATTGCTCTGAGTGACCTTGGGAGGATGTACAAAACTCCATTTCAACCAAAGGAAGGGCATTATTAGCAATGTGACCAGCTTCTGCAGATATGGCAAAGGCCAAGAGGACCTGGGTATCCAGAGAACTAGTTGCCTTATCTTCTATAAACTGAAACAACCAGGTAAGAGGGTAACTGCTGGTCAGATCAGAGCAAATGGTGGTCTGTTGAAGGCAACAACACTATGTTACCTGAATTTTCACTTTTCTTTAACAGTTGTCCAAAACTTCTTGAGAGAGGGTTTACTGAGAAACGTGGCAGAGGCCTGTATATGTTGGAAGACCTGATATGGAACAGGTTGGGAGAAAAGGAAGAACATGAGGAAATGGTATCTTTTCTCACTTTAACTGGGAATGCACTCAGGTTTCAAAGATTTGAAGGGTTATTGTCTCAAAATCAGAATATTTTCTAGTTTATGTTCCTCTATGAAAAAAACTTTTACTGGATAATTGATACTGGTTTTCATCCTGTTGTTATTGAAGTTTTTTCATCATTTTAAAAATTCAAGTGCAGAGAACTATATTGCATTAATTTGATTGTGTAGGTGACATAAGCTACTTCATTAATGAGTTGTTAAACTCCATTCATGGAGGAAATGAGGCATGAGGAAAATGGTGTCAGATGAGAAAAGCAGGGTGTAGACAATGCTCAAATGTGGGGGTGGTGTAGGTGACTGGTTTACTGTCAGTCATTATAAACCTGAGCATGCTATCAGTATCAACTAGCAATGCATCTAGGGAGAAAGGTGGTCTGCCATACCTCAGAATTTCCACCCCAAAGGGGGTCAGACTCTCTATCCCTGAAGCTTTTTGTGGAGTATTTAACATTGAAAGTACTGTAGCCACCATTACAAAATAGATTTTAGAATATTTTTTATAAATACTTAAAAGATTTCTTTTAAAAGCATTTTTTCATGCAGAACTTCTCACAGACCAATGCCAATTATATCCTCCTAGCTAGGAAGGAAAAAGAAACAGGCTTTGGGCATTTCATTCTAAAGCTGCAGAAAAAGGAAGCAGCAAAGAATTTTCATGAAAACCCAAAGGCTAATATGTAGCATCCTTTGCAGAAAACAAGAGTGCATAATGCTCAATATCATTGCTTTTTTCCCTGAGTCAGTTATTCTTTGAAGTGTGGCAGAATGTCCCCTTACAAAATTATTTGAAATTATCTAAGTTGCTTACTCCATGACAAAAACCCAGAACAATGAGACAGCCTAAAAACTAACCATACCATTAGTTTAAGAGCAAGAATAAAAGAAATATTTGCTCTTATCTACACTACACACAGACATCATTATTTCAAAACTCTGTACTGTGCTTAAACCAAAGGAAAATGTCAAGTCATTCCTGTGGATTTCAGAGAGAAATATAATAATTACTGAAATATTGGTACAAGAATAGAAAACTAAGTAGAAATCTGTTTAAAGCCTTTGGTTTTTAGATTAAAAGTTAGGAAGGTGATGGAGTTCTAGAAGAATCTCTACTTCCTTGACATAAATACTACGACATCTATCAACAGGTAAATTGGAAACTAAAATCCTCAAAGCTATTTAGTAGAATAGTGTATACAAGACCTCACAAAAGCCACACATTGTCTGAAGCCTTTAATCAAGGCCAAATCAATAGTTTATATGCATGTGTTATAACCCAGACTTTCATCTATTTTCCTCTGCTTCTTTTCCTTATGTAATGCTTCATTCTACTTGATGAAGGATTAGATGTAGATACACATGCATTTATAGTTTTACTTACATAAGTTTCACTTATTCACATTAGATGCAGCTCACCAAGACTGATTTATGTCTCTAAGGCAGTAAGTGATGCATGCATTGAACATGCATAGTTAAACCCTTTGGATTATTTTCTACAAACAATGTAAAACTGAAAAGTTACAAAAGAAAAGAAATTTGGTAATGCTGGTAGAAGGCTGGAGGCAAGATATGAAAGCTGAAGGCAGCACAGAGTTAATGTTGAAACAAAGAGCCTAATAAGGGAAAATAAGTAAAGCCGTGTTATACAACATGGATTTGTGATCTGTGGGAGAGGGAATAAACATCCAATTACAAGTACACTGTGGTTGAGAGTCTGGAGTGTAATTAATCATCCACATTTGTGTTCTGCAGAAATGAACTCTTTTCTTGTAGTCAGCTGTACCATCATTTTAAAAACCACTCTCCATCATACGATGTTAATACTACCATAGTCATGACACATTCCTTGCTTACTCATTTTTCTTTGAAAAAGCACTTTTTTAACAGAAGTTGAACTCTGAAGATATTTTTATATACTCCCTCTGTCCTGGAATATACATCTCTAGACAGCAGAAAGTGCCAATCTCAGTGGCCATTCCATTTAAGAATAAGATTCCTTAGTAGATTCCAGAAAATGGATTTATGGTTTTTAGGTAAAACAA
Source organism: Galbula dea (assembly GCA_013399015.1). Lineage (NCBI taxonomy): Eukaryota > Metazoa > Chordata > Aves > Piciformes > Galbulidae > Galbula > Galbula dea. Next base: position 1,272,698 of record VWZX01008606.1, on the reverse strand, counting down.
TAGCAGTAAGCTATATGGTTGCCAGATTTTGGGGCAGACTTCTTCAAAGCTGGCATAAGTAGGTACCTTCATCAAGGAGAACAGAACATCACCTTGTAATTGAAACCAAACTCATGAGTTAACCTCTGCAAGCAGACACTTGGAATTAACTTCCATGTTTACCTTTAAGCTTTTAAGGTGCTGTTCTGGAATTACAGGAGTGAGAAATGAACTATGGAATTATTCTTAGTTGACAATTGATATGTGATTTATGAACACATTCCCAAGTCTTAAGTGCTTTCACCAGACAAGTTCACACATTTCCATAGTTACCAGACCATGAGACCCTTCTGTTATTCTCTGCCAAGCAGTTCAAATTCAGACTTTTTTCCATTTTCTTGGTGGATATCTCACATCATTATTACTGGGCTTGTCCTTTCACAGTAATCCTTCTTTTTTATGCTTTAGGATGAAAAACAGCTCATCCTGCAGACAGCTTGTAAATGGACTTTGATGTTGCAGATAAAGTTCAACTCTTGTCTAAAAAGTAATAGTGCATTATATAAGGTAACAGGTGCAAGGAACTTCTACAATCTGGAGAACACTAAAACATGTCTAAAAATCCACCTGTGACTGATGTTGTGCTGAGCTCTCTCAAGTAAACGTATTACCTGTCTTGGAATTGTAACTCTTACAAAACTGAACTACAGTCTTTCGTGCCTATGCCTTCTTCAGCAGTCCCAAAGATCTGCCTTTGGTACAGACAAGGCAATCCCTTGCTCGGTGCTATCCATCTGCCACAGGCCGAGGTTAAAAACTGGCTTCCCCCTACTGGATGCAGTTAGCATTGCTGTTAAAGTTCTGTTGGTGACAACAGACGCTTCTCACAAAAAAACCCCAACAAACAACAATAAATTAAAGGTGTAAACATACCCCAACATTTGGGCTCTCTCTCTTTGGGACTGTCTCTGAAACAGCTATTGCTTAAAACTAACCTGAAATTGGTCAGGCATAAAGCCCAGCTGAGCTTTCAAAACAAATGCCATAGAAAGTGCATTTTAAGTTTATGTTTAATTACATGGAGTACAATATTTTACCTCAAAGTTCAAAAATTTGCTACTGATGAAGCAGCGTTTTAATACTGTGATAAAAATCTCATTCAAGATGAACCCTAATTCTGTCCAGAATTCCTACATTCCCTTAATGAATATTTAACTTTCAGCACATCCCAAAATGGAGCCTAAGCATCCCTTTGAAAGTAATAACTGTTCTAACTTGTGATGGTTGATATTGTACTACTCTCCAATAAGTCATAGGTGCTTATCCATTGAATAAAGAGCAAGGATTTCACAGATCTACACTAATGCAAGTTTCCTGAACAAAAGACAACAGCTTGTTATAACCATATCAAAAGCAACAGTTTGCTGGACCTTGTAGCCCTCCATCATGTAAGGAAATTAAGAGAAAATTTGACTGATTTTGGTGCATACATACAGCACATGTTTCTGTGAGATGAGTTCCAACTTCATGGTTACATCTGCCTTTAATCTCTATTGCTCATTAAAGTATGACATACTTGGGATTATAGTAAATAATGCTGCAACAGATACCCCATGGATACCATTTTCCTGTAATAATGTGAGAACTGAAGGGAAAGAAAAGCTTGAGTCAAATATTTAAGTCCTTTCTCAGACCAAATGCACATCAGAAGAATTACAAGCATTTTAGGTACATCCTTTTACACTTCTGTAAGAAATAGAGCAAGAGTTAACTAACCAGATTGATTGAAGAACTAACTCATGTAGGTATTTGAAAATTATTTTCAGTTTAAAAACTCTAAAGACAAAGAACAAACCTCTGCAAAATACATTGAAATCTGGGAACCAGGAAGCAAAAAAGTAACAAAAATTTAAATCCTTGCTCTTGTTGAAATAGGACTAGACAGTAAATCAACATCCTTTTATTTCAGCCACTTGTTGCTGTGTTTGGCTGCACTTTTGTAGTCTGAAATCTATTTATGCTGAATAGCAGCAAGCGGGATACAAGAAGCTTCTTGCTTTTATTCATAGCTGATGAGGATAAAATTGAAAGCAAAGAACTAAAATAATACAGCCATCTCTAGCAACAACACATATCCACAAGATTTGGATATGAAAGGAATAGATAGAAATAGAAATATAGAATAAAGATAAATAGATAGAAAGGAATTCTATCCAACAGGGTAGAGGACCCTGAAAAAAAAGGAAACTTGTAAGAAAAGACAGAAAATAATGGCAACTAGGGTAATAGATGACCCAAAGGGAAGAAACAATAAAACCAACTGGATTTAGAAGGTGTGGAACATACTTCACTTGTGGTTTATGCATTAAAACTTCTTACTGTCAGAGCTTGCTAGAGGAAGAATCTCAATTTCAGCAGAAAATGTTTTCCTCCCTGACAATCATCTCATTAAGAAATGTATTTGAGATGAGAACATGAACTTACCTTGATTGCTCTCCTTGTACTCATCTTGCTTTTTATGCTATACCCAGTTTATTACTGTAAGCTAGATTATGGAATCAGATACTGGAAAGACCCAAAAAGGTCACTTACCACAATCCCTGTTACTTCATTATTGTTCCCCACAGCTGTTCCTCATACTTTATCTAGTCTGAGTTTTTGAAAATGTGACCTTACAAAATAAAAGAGCAGCAAGAGAGGAGAAACATTATAGGTATGGTTTTCACAAGAAAAAAAAGTACTACTGTGAGTGAAGCTACATCTCCTAGAATGTGCTTTTATATGAGAGCTTTTTATCAGCATGCATCACATATGACTGTGTGTCTCATCATGAATCTTGCTAGGCTACAGAATGCCAAAGAACAGTCAACTGTTAGAAGTTTGCATTTAAAAAATGCATTCCTAAAGGCACAGCTATTTTTCCCATCTTACTACAGTTTCCTTGGTTTAGAGACATCTTCAGTGCCAATATAATTGGGACTGCTCCTTTGCATTTTTTTTTGAAGAGGAAGGATGGTGGATTAATGTCTCCTCATTGAAATCAACACCAGCTGCATTTTCTATCCCACTTGTAATGCCTAAAGACAGTGTTCAGCATATGAGCAGAACAGAGGTTCTGTTGTCTGTTTATTTTTCTTACATGGCAAAGAGAAAAAGCATTATAAAACTATTAGGGGAAAAAGGCAACACGAGAAAGTGGCTTTAAAGATTCAAGTTTGGAGAAAGTTAACATCAATAGAAGTCAAAAATACTGCTTAGGTCTGTGTATTCATTTCCAAAAGAAGCTTTTAACATTTAACCAAAGTATAGCAAAACAGGCAAAGCACACAGAATCACAAGTTCAAACAGCTGTTTTCAGAAAGAGGAGATTTACTTTGCTGCAAAATATTTTTGTTAGGAAAAAAGTAGAAATTCCAGCATAAAGACAACCACAGTCTAGCAGTTTAAGTTAGAGGCACTTTGATGTCCTTGCTGAGGAAATGTTAATAAAACATCTGGAAAGGAAGAAGTAGCCTGTATTGATCCCTGTAGAGGGCTAAAACCTTTTTAAACTAGCTTGTTGCATCTAACAGTCTTCCTGCCAGCTCTGTTGAAGGAACATCTGATAACAGAAGTGGGAGGATTCTGCTAAAAAGACCCACAAAATCTCAGACTTCTTAGGAATATGAGCTTGAAAAAAAATATATTCCCTCCTTCAAGTGTAGGATGCACATTTAGAGAAGTAAAATTCAATTTATCAAAATAGATTACCATTGCTTTATTTTGTCCCTATGTAACTTGGCTTGCATTAAAAAAACAATAGCAAGGTGTTTGATAATCTTCTATGTGAGGGTACTTCTGATCAAAAAAAAATGGCAAGAGGGAATCATTTTCCTTTTTTAATTCATAGAACAAAAATTCATAGGAAAGGGAAAATTAACAGAGCTATTTGGTAGAAAAAATCCATCTTTCAAATACTTAAAATTACTTGAAGTGTTTGAAAGCTGATAGACTCAGTTGCAGTTGGTTTTTAATGGAACTTACTGTTTACTTCCAAGAGTTAGGAAAGTTAACTACTATAGGAAGCTAAACATTAGGACCAAATCTGATTTAAGAGTAAAGGTAACACTGAATTGACTAGTGGTATTCTATCAAGTTATACTAGCATTTGTAACTTACTAGGACAAAACAATACTGGACATGTATTCCCACTGGAACTGGTTTTCTTTCTTGCCCTGCAACAGGCTTTTGGTAATGAGGCTGCCATTGAGAGCTGGCTTCATTTGTGGAGTAACAGAGCAAGCTAGAGAAGAATTCCTAGGTCAACGAAATGTGAGCACACCAAGAAGTCAAGGTCCCTGGATCTTCAGCTGAATGAAAGTTCTCCAAGTTATTTAAGGGTATGCTAGAAACATCTGGCAGGTGTCTAAAAATGTGTGTGACTGCCGAAAAGCAAGTTGATCTGTACATTTTTGCATTTAATTTAGGAACATGACTGAAAAAGTTCAGTGTAATCTCTAATAACTTGAAAAACAGGGCATTGATGGAATAGAATTATGAATGTTGCCATTTTATAAAACCTGGTGATCAATATATGCTAACAGAAAAAGGAGTTCTGGTATGTAAAAAAAAAATCAAGTAAACATTCAGAAAGTTGTGTGCTTTATCCAGTTCAAATACTGCAAGATTAAGCTAATGCAAAAGATCTTTGGCCCTTAATTTTGTTGGCAGCAGCACTGAATCCTAAAATAAGTATTTTTTTAGAAGGACATTGATTGGACTTCATTCCAGATGTGCTTGCGGACTCCAAAAAACCTCTCCCTTCCTAGTCCTGTGAGAGGTAAAGAATATAAACCACATGATTTAAAAAAACCTGGAGAAGCTGGTTAAAAATAAACTTGAATAAATAAATCAGAAAGTTGTCTGGACTGTTTGCATAAAGGTTCAACCAATTTCTAGTAAAGCAAACTTTGTGAAAAAGAAAATGATAAATATTAATACAGTATTTGTACAACTCAGCTGATCATTTGATTATATTCTGTAACTAGAAGTTCTATAACTTTAAAATGCACTTTTCCTTTTATGTGACTATATTTAAGTGCCCTGGCTATCAAGACAGATACAATCAGTTATTTTTCTTATGTTACAAAATGGAAGCCAATAAAAATTTGCCTTAAGGCAGGCCCTAGGGAAAAAATGCCTGCAGAAAAAAGGTCTGTCTCTTCTCTGGCTTGGCAACAGGAGAAAATTAGTGCATTTAGTGGTAGTAGAATCTACTACTTCATCTCAGAGTGCAAAGCATTTTAAAATACATCAGAAGGTCCAAAGCACAGATGAGGTCATGGCCTCATTACATGATTGCAGAAGAGACTGGATATTCCTTGAAAGCCAACTGCACCAGGTATAAACTCTGATTTGAATGATACTTCTACCACTGTGAAACTGATTAAAGCCACACTTCATTTCAGCAGAAGCATGTGCTGTAAATTTGCATACAAAGTGCATTCACTTAAAGCATGTCTTCCCATTTTACCTAAATTTCATGCAAATAGAAGGCTGTGTTCATTGTCATGCAGACTGCAAAATATGTCTTAATATTTTATTATTTGAATGTTTCACATTCTAGTGTCCTAGCCTTAAAACATTTTTTTTTTTCCTTTACTGGTCAAATTACATTCACCAGTTGCAGTATTAGCACAGCTTCCAGAGACCAAGAAATAGGGAGTGAGGGAGAAAGTTTACCCATTCCAGTACACTGGTAAAAGATCAAATATTTCTGAAATGCAGAGTTGCAGACTATTTTTACAGTACAAAAATATGTCCCATATTAATCTTATTGTGCTGATGCCCAGCTAGTGTGATCATTTTGAATCATTTTAGACCAGTAACTGTATTAGACAAGTGAACTCCAAAAAGTCAAAGTTCTAGAGCAAGTCACTTCCAAAATGCACACAGCAGATGTTACCAGGAGTTAAAAAGCAATTCCTTTCTTCCCTGAACTCCTTTGAGCCCATGTAGCTTATTTTTAAGTCACTGGCAATTGTTAGAGCACTTCTGCTTCTCTTATAGCAAGTCCTCAGAGAAACTAAGTATAGTGAAGTCCAGGCGAATTCTCAAAAAGCAGTTTATCAGGACAATGGGATGGTACAAAGAAAAGATAAACAAATTGGATTATCTGCTCAGTGAACCTGCCTGCAGATGTACTTCACAGGCTTTTCTGACTTGTTTCATGAGCCTTTAACTTTACCATATTTCAGATCATGTTGGTAATCTACTGAAAACCTGAAGAATTGCTCTCAATAATTACTTGGTTGCTTTCTGTCTAGGCAAGAGAACTGAAGGAAGCAGCTCATGCAGTGTCAAAGAAGTGAAAATCCTGCATACAAACCAGATGTCATTCATGTAATTAATACATGCAAAGAAAACTCATTCATCTGTTTATTCTAAGAGGCACCATCTCCCAACTGCTAATGGACTTGTACACAAGTTGTTTACCTGTCTCTGGGAGCTAGCAGAAGGCTTCAATTACAAATTAACAGCAAAGAGATAGCAAGCCCTTTTAAGGTAATTACTAAGTTACTGTTGCACCTTGCTGTGAATTAACCTCATTAGTCTCTCAAGGGTAGTCTTAGCAGGCACATGTCACCAAAAAGAAAGTTCCCATGCCTCTCTTAAATTTACCTCACCTCATACCTAATCTGATAGTAAGAAAATAAACCCCATCAATTAGGGAAGATACAGCAACAAGTAACTGGTGTCTGGATATTTTCCTACACCAGTAAGTTCTTAATGGGGAAGAAATTCTTATTCTTCTGCCTACTTACACACTGGAGAAAAAGTTGGGTATGGTAGTTCAATATGCAGAGTGTTGCTACTCTTTTAGCAAATAAAGACAACTTATCTGTTGATGAATATTTTGCTTTCATGCAGTAATCTAAGCTATGTTTGTTATTCATGGCTGGAACTGCTGCTTATAATACTGCAACTTGTTGCAAACAAAATTTGGAGTCAGTAGAATGCTTCTCTCCTCAGATATTTTGGGGCAAGCATTAGATTTGTTCAAATCTGCCTCAGAAGAAACAGGAAACCTGTGTCCAACAGCAGAAGAAAAGAGCAAACAAGAAACAGCCCTTGCTCTGAAGGATTTTACTGGAAAACACAACAATATATTGACTTTTCTCAGTAAATTCCAAAAGAAATATTCACAGCTCTGTATCCCATCTAATAATTCCTGATATATGAAGTTGTGGTTTGGAATTTTTACCCCCATTGTTTGACAGATGTCATTAGAGTGGACTCAGAAGGTTACTGTAGAGCAAAGAGAACTGCTTCAGTGCAAAACTGAACTAAATGCAAGCAGTTCTTTCTGGGAATTGACATGATCTTTGCTCAGATGTCTGAAACTGGTACTGCATAACATGAAATAAGTGGAGATAATGGGGTTTTTTGGGGGGTTTTAAATGAGTGATGTGAACTACCTGGGAGACATGCCAAATTGTTTTTGTCATTAAACCTGAAACAACCCAACCCCATACTCCTCCCTGCTCTCCAGGTTATTTTCTTGACAGTTATAATCCTAAACAAGAGCCCTGGGGAAAAATACTAGGGAAATTTGAGAAGACTGATCAAACTGCCATTGTGTTGCAGTTCCAAAAGGAATCCTGAGGTTTTTCAGATTATCAGAGCACATCAAGATACCATGTAGACAACACCTGGATCATAAGTGTCTAATGGACTGGAGGGAAAGAGAAAAGTACAACTGACTACAGAGAAAAATAAATATCTTTCCTGGGGCAGATTTCATACAGAGCCACTTTTCCTTTTGTCTCTTGAACAAACTCATACATATGAGATGAAGCAATACAGGGCAGCTGTCTTTGATAATGCTTCTGTGGAAGGAAATGATAGAATTTCAATAAGAAAACAGATCTAACCACATCATAATGGATTCAGAAATGTCCAAACTCACTTTACCCAGACAATGAGAATTGCTAGCTAATCCAGTCAAAACACAAGTATTTTAGTTGCATGTAATCCTCCTAGGGCACTTCACTGCATGCTTCTTTTGAAGTAGAAGAGAAAGAAGTAAAGGGTTGGGTATGTTTTTCAGTATTGCCCTTCCTGAAGCAAAACTTCTTGAAGTGCTTATCAAAATCCACACATCAAGGAAGGTAGGTAGGGGGTAATGTATTTCTCTCTTGACATCTTTTGTAGGCTTTCAAGGAGACTTTGATACCTACTGTAGTCAATCTTAAAGGAAAAACATAGAAGCAGAGTTGCTTGCAGGAATGTGACTGGACACTCAGAGGACATAACTGTGTCCCAATAAGGAAGACAACTCTTTTTCAAAATCTAATGTTTTGCTGAAGGAAAAGTATTCATCACTCCCTACACACCTCATTTAGTGTATATGCCAGAAGAGTCTGATCTATGCTCTTTCCTTTTGTACATTACCAGCCACTCACATTTCTGCTTTGGTCTAAACTTGAGTAGTTTAGATAAAATGTGAGTGGTGGAAGTCTTGAAACCTGACATACCATATGGGTATCATCTGCCATCTCCTCAGTGCATTTTCTTGCACTGTGGTTAAATTCACAGCTTTTCCTGTACCTGAGATTTCTCCCATCTGTCTCCTCAGACATTTGTTTTAGTGGAGTTTGTAACAGCTAAAAACTGTTTTCAAATCTTGTGAAATTTGGTTAGAATTGGCCCAAGGTTCAAGAAAGGAGGAAAGAAGGTGGGAAAACAGGATAAGGTCAAAAGATGAGGATTCCTTAGATAACTACCCTAAAATATTTAATCCAACTGGAACTACAAACGACCTAAGTCAATCCAGGCTGTAAGCCATTTCACTTACTTGTGAGAATTCACTTTTCAAAACAGGATGAAGAGTAAGTTAGCAGTGGCATCCCTTTCTCCTGAAATAGTTAAAACTTTCCTTGGATCAAATCCTGACTCCAGTAGGATTAAGTGAACCACATACTGAGAAGTTAGATAGGGAATAACTATTGACGGCTCCTTTGCTCCATGACAGCAGCTATTAGTTGTATCAATTCATATAGAGGTAAATTGTGACTCAACCAACTCCTGTGACACTCCTGGGCTTGCTTTAAGATTGTAATTGGCACAGACTCAACACTTAAGAACTCTTCCCCAGATCCTTCCTAACTCAGTCAGCCCACCCCAGCTATTTACTACCCATCATGTGCTGTGTAGTAAATAGTATGTATCCACTCATCAGTATTCTTCTTCCTCTGAACTGTTCCTTCTTTCATTTTTTCCTGTGCAATTGCTGGGAGGCAGGATTTTTCTCTCCCTCATAAGAACTGTTCTCATAGGGTATCCTCTCTGCTCAATAACTTGGCTTTATGGCTAGCTACTTGCTATCATGTTGAAAAGAACCTCTAGATGAAGGTTATTCCTTCTCCTTTAACAATCCAGTTGATAAGCATCACTTATGTTTGTTATTCTGAACTGTTCCTTATCATCAACTCTTTGTTATCACTGGCAAACCTCTCAAACACTGTAACAAAGTTTTCATTAAGTCTGTGCATGCAGACACTTTAAAAACAGCTCTAGAAACTTGAGGAACTGCAGAATGTAGTTCTGTAGTAATTTATTTCTAGTCAAGTAATTTAAACCCTGTGCACTAGAAAGCAGTGATATTTTACAGTGATATGTATCCATTCTAGATACAAGGTAAGGCCAAATAAGACTGACATTTTTATTTACACAAGGAGGAAAACCACATCCATTCTTTCTTGCTACATAAATACCTTCCACATGTTCTATAGTAGAATATATGAATCCCAGAATGAAGTCTAGAAACCAAACTTTTCAGCTTCATTTGTCAAGCTGTGAGTGCAACTTGTGAGAGCATGTCACAGGCCAGGATTTGTATTGCTTTAAACATTTGAAAAAGCTAAATTATTTCCTTACTTATGTTCTATAATCAGAAAAAGAAACTAGCTGAAGTAACCAACAGAAACTTGGCATCTTTTTGGGGAATGTTTGTGATGGTACTCTTACTCTGAAAATACTGCAGAAGTTTTAGTTGTAGAATATCGCACCCTTCCAAAATGTCAGAGATGAAAGGAATCTGCCAAAGAAACCTAAAAGACAGATTAACAATAAGTACCTGCTCTCCTGGCCAGTCTGGATGGCAATCCTTTGTCCTCATACACTATCAAACTACAGAGATTCTGACTGATTCCAGAAGAAAGTGAACCATCTTTCTCCTTCACAATATAACCTTACCAGAATGGGCAGTGTTACAGAGAATACCCACATTAAACTCATTTCTTGCCAACTCAAAGTACTTTCAAAAAGAATTATTCAGAATGAGACAAATCCTACAAAACCAAGGAAGCTGAAGTAGAAGGCTTCAGCCTTAAAGGTCAATAGACCTTGCATTCAGACAGCAGGAGGATACACTAAAACTCAGTATGAACACCTAGGGACTAGAACAACTTGCAAACTAGTGAAACTTTCTGACTTTTTCACCTTCATTTATAGAAATGTTGTTCTTTAGACCTACATACTAACTTGAATTGGAATGAGCACTGTTGGGAGCAAGACAAAACCATGAGAAATAAAGCAGAGTGTTTTTTCCACAATGCAATGTGAAATGAAATGGTTTTCACACTCTGAAAGTACATCCAATTCACAAAGCACTAACTACTATGCCCTCTGTGCCATTATTTTTCACTTATGTATACAGCTTTTATATGGAAGCAAAAATACAAAAGCTCTTTCCTACATCTGTTTTGTTCCTATGAAAGTGACAATCCCCCTTCTTCCTTCCTAAAATTTTGTGCTGCAGGGTAGAAGTACAAATTTTCAACTCTACCATTAACAGACCATAAAATTCCCCCAAAACTGAGGGGAAAAAATAGAACATTAATACTTCCATACACTGTTTACAACTATACAAACTTAAAAATATTATCTGTATAGCAGCTTCTCTGGATTTGGGTTGTAAATTTTTACTAGCTTACTGCAAGGTCACATTACAAATATGTTAGAAAAGTACAATCCCTTTCCACTCTAATTTGCTTTGTTGACTGCTACAGGTCATTGCAAGGAAACCATGCAATGCAAAGGAATTAAACTGTTTCATTTTTCTGTTTAAAATAGCTTATGAAAAATTTTGAACATAATTACCTTATTCTTTTCCCTGCATTTTTAAAGGCATGGAAAGGAACATTCTCTAGGCTTTGAAAGAAGGAAAATACTGCAAACAAAATTGTTTAAACATCATTCTGAATGACACATATCACAATGTCAAGGAAATCCAAATGGAAAGCTTCAGATTGCTAAACCTCAGCCTATGAGCATCCAATACAAATATTTCAGTAGGCTTTCTACAAGGACAATGATTATCTCCAGAGATCCCAAAACTACAAATTAACATTGCCAAATATAAGATGTTCCATTACACAGATAATTAGGAAGACACATCTGTCCTGTCTAAACTATTTCTTGCTCTAAGTTCCCTAGAACGTTCATGTCATTTTGTCTCATTACTTCTGTTCATGTCAGATAGAATGGCTATCAGGCAACAGCTTTTCCTACCATACAACTCCAGTAGGCTGAGGTCACATTCCTTACACACCAAAGCCTCAGACATTGTTAGGGTCAGGCTTCAGGTACCTACTCTCATCCTCTTCTCAGTTAAAATCTTTATTGGTTTTAGAATATATGAGAAGTTACACATGCTTCTTTCTTGGTGAGAGGGTATTGCTTTGCTTTCATTCTTTGTATGTGGTTGGGTTTACATAGCAGAGAATGTGGCAAATCAGCAAATAAATCTGATTAGCTTAAAAGAATCATCAGACAGCTAAACAGGTAATTCAGTATTTAGAAACTCTGCTGACAGGGAATCTAAATGCAGTCCCTTCATGCATTTCTTATACATACTTTCTCCTGCTGCACCTGTCTTTATGGTTGCCAGCATCTTATTGAAGAAGCTGACTTGACCATATTTAGAGGCATCAGGTTTTGGTCAGTTTAGCTACATGAGCAACACGCTGTGCCGGTCCAGACCATACGCTCCAGTGACTTGGCTGTGGGAAAGGACTGATTTTGATCATCCACAACAGGGGCCCTGCTGGCACAGGCCACAGTCCCCTCCCTGCCTGCACATGCAGCATCCATTGGAAGGAAGCCCAGCTCTTGCATTGGGGCACAGGTGGGTCAGGATTTAACCTTTGTGATAGCTGCAGCTGTAACTGAATCCAATTTGGTCAGCCCTTTGAAATGGATCAGCCAACAACCTAATCAAGATCAAAAGGCTTTGAATGTCTAACAGGCCTGACTATATTTCTGTACAGTGTAATTAACTTGCTAAATAGCAAAACATTTCATGAACTATGGAAGACAGCATAGAAATTAAGTATTAATAAGGAACTCTTTCCCAGTTATTGTCTTTACAGAGCAGCTACTTGTTTCCAGACTTCTTTTCAATTAACTGACTGAACTGCATCAAACTCCAGCTAAGTGGCCTTGAGTCTCCAGGTGGTTCCTTCTGTTCTTTGGAGTTCTGCCCAGCTGCTTATCCTCTGCAGGAGCTGCAGCTCACCAACCTAATCCCCCTTTCAGCCTCCACACCCTTCTTCCTCAAAGCTGCCTCAGGGCCTCTCACCTACCACACTTTACCCCTCCTGCCCCATGGTAAATACCTGACATATAGCTGAGAGCACACAAAATTATTTTCATCTATCATAACAGTCTAAAAAAAAAACTTGTTGGAGACATCAAGTTCTTGGGAGGGGGAAGAGAAGTGCTAAGAGGAAAAGTGTTGTTGCTACTGTCAGCACTGCAGAAGTTATCAAACATCATAACTTCTTGCTAATGTAAGCTTTGAAAAGCAAATATGTGAGTCATTTGGCAAAGAAACAGCAATGAAATCTTAATCTACATTCATATTGTGATACATGACTGAACTGAAAATGGAGTAGTACAATCCAGCCTGATTGGATTGATCCATGCCTCATGGAGACTAGGCAATTCCTGAACTCCCCGGTGCAAGGGATCCAGAGAGGTGCTGCAGGCTCAAAGTAGAAAGATACAGGGCTTTCAGAATGAGTCACCTCAGAAAACATTACATCAGCAAAGCAGAGTCCTTAATTACTGTATCAAGATACTTAATTTTTCATTTTGTCATAGTACTTTTACACTGTCTTTAACCAGGCCTTTATGTATCCTTTTGATTTTTGCATTTATGAAAATGAACAGGTCCTAACAAGGCCTTAAAGTCAGAAGCAAAAAAAGGTTACTAGTCAAAAGACCACCATTTCCCATAACATGAAAACTTTCCTTTTAGATCAATATTTGAATACAGAGATGTGACAATGAAAGCAATTATTGTCTAATGCACCCTTCTACAAAAATTAGCCATTTTGCATATTTCCAATCTAAAAAGCTTCCTTTATGTCCAACTAAAGGTATCTTTAGTCTGAGGCTTAGGTTTCACAATCAATAGCCAACAGTTTGTTGCAGTCTGTCCAAGTCTATTTATCCACAGAAAAGCAGTTTCCCTGCTCCATTTCTGAGGGGAATGAACATGATATCCTTTAAGCTTTAATTAACAGAGGAGTAAAATACATAAGATGATTTTTAATATGAGATGGACACATGTATGTCAGAACATGAAATTTCTGAGCCAAAAAAACCCATCACCATCCCCTGTTATATTATTTAACACTTGAAACTACTTAAGGTTTCTAGAAGAGAATACCTTTTTCAGAGAAACTGGCTTGATCAAGTAGCTGTGGAAATCAAGACAGTAATCATATGTGAGAGCTGAGGCACTGAAATAAGTTTTCAGACTTTTTTTCTGAGATGCTATTAGATAAGAATTACATTTATCAAAGTTATGTTTCTTTACTGTAACCTATCCTTCAATGAATATAAGCTTTACTATAAATGAGATAAGAATATCTTAACACTAAATAAGAAAGCCTTTTCATATCTTATAACACAAACATAACTAGTATTGAGTCACTCACTATATCTCTCATCATCCCAGAAAAAAAGTTAGTTTAATCCTTGGAAGTAGGGCAAAAATCTGCTTTTTCAATCTGCTCACTTCCACACTCTCTTGGGCCTAATAACTCCCAACCATCAACTGTAAGACTTCTCCTGCATAAGTTAGATTACACTTTATAGCCACTAGTGCTGTCTTTTCTAAGCCATGCTAAATTATTTTTCCACTCCTGCCAGAGAATATGTAAAGCCTTTATAGGCTTGACTTCCTGATGGAAAGCTGCTAGCACTTCTATTGTTATCTCTGCATTTCATGAAAGGAAAACAATGCACTTAAACCCAAGCAAGTTTACCATATGCCCTCTGGAATCTTCAGCCATTAAGTCAATTCACACAGCTTCAAATACTCTATCACATACACATTAAAAAAACCCCAAACACATCAAACTCACAGCTAAAGTACTGGTTATACACAAAGAACTAGCAAAAGTAGGACTATGTTTTCAGGTCTGAACTTCTTACCTGTGAGGGTGCCAGAGCCCCAGCCCAGACTACACAGAAAGGTTGTGGAGTCTCCTTCTCTGGAGAAGTTCAAAAACCATCTGGACACTCTCCTGTGTAATAATAATAATAACAATATAAGACCCTGCTAGAAGAAGATTGGACTAGATGATCTCAGGTGATCCCTTCCAACCACTCTGCTATTTTGTTCCCTCAGGGAAAGTAAGCTGGGAGCTGAGGGGAGCAGCAAGACAGGCCAGCAACCCCACCAACATGGCACCCACAAAAGCACCAACAAAGCAGGTGAGAAAATAAGAATTTACCAACAACTTAGCAACTATCAAACATACCAGAACCACAAACCCCACAAACCAGCCAGGAACACCTCACAGTTCTCATAAACAAAACCAGGCCAATCCCCAGCCTGCATTTTTATGGAGTCCCCAATTAGAGGAGGCTCCAGGTGAAGCTGTTTAGGGCAGATAAGACCTATTAGTGCACTTAGGGTTTTGACATTATTTACCAAAACCTTTTTTCTTTAAGGTGCAGGTATTTTGCTCTAAATGATGCAGGTGGCTCTTGTACCTCTTTGGTATGTGACACCCTGGCCCTTTGCAGAGTCAATCATGGCTTTTCAGGTGTGTTTTGCTTTAGAATGTTTTGGGTTTTTTTTTTGCCAGAATAGCCTTTATTATACAATCATTCTGTAAGTGTATTTTTGGGACATTTCTGAGATGCTTTATCATTGTGAGTACCAGAGTATTTTCAGAACATCAGTACATATGTCTGTGGGTATATGAGTCAGAAAAGTACCTGTAAAAGTATCATTTTAAATTTATTTCTGCAGTGACCTGCACATAGCTAACCAGGCCTTAATGCCACCCACAGAAGGTGCTACATTAATTCTCCCAAGAAAGGTCCTGTCACTAGCATTGTGCAGGCATCCTAGCAGTTGAGGTGTGTGCTACTCTCAGAGGGGGAAGGAAAGGCAAACATGTTCATGTTTTGTTGATCACATCTGGAGCATTGTTAAATACACTGAACCTGCCTGAAATGGCTTCCTTTTTTTTTCATTTTATCAACTTTACATCAAATTAAGGCCTCACTAACACAGTCCTATTTGGAAAGAATAACGTGTGTGAACAGTCCACAGCTTTCTGTCACAAGCCTTGCAGACTCATACCTAAGGTGATTTGCACAGGCCTAAAACTAATTTTAAGGCAGCCTAACTCCTCTCAAGCTCTCAGCTTAAGCTGTGTATTGCTTGCCTTGACCAGCTCTGTGATTTCTCTGAAGAAAACTGGATTTATGAAATCTAGTGGAAAATATCAGTGCAGAAGGCATGAAATATGTCACCAGCCTTGACAGATCTCTCCCAGTTTATCCACAGAAGTTTGTTGAAATCCCTTGGTGAAAGCCTTGCAGAATGTATCTATATTCTTACTGGCTAGAAAAAATCTAGCTGTGATAAACCAAGTACAGTAAGAGTAATTAGTGCCTTCATCAGAGAAGACATTATCCAACTGTGTCAAAACATTAGCTAAGGTTAGCTAATTATTCTCAGCTTCAAGGAATCATATCAACTTAGGGCCCTGAGCACACCAAGAGGCCTTAATTGCCCGGATGAGCTTCTCCTGGGATCTCTACCCACACACCCTCTGCATAAAGCTATTTAAGAGCCATCTTTGAAATTAGAGGGGTTTTTTATTTTTACATATGTTAATGGTGGTTTTGAGGTGTAAGTGCAGACCTGACATGTTGTCTCTTAATTGTTGGCCTAGTGGTATCAAAAGGAATGGTATTGTTCTGGTCTGTGGAACAGAATCACCGTTACTGAAGACACTTCTCCAGTCTGTTGTGGTTAGTTTTGTTTCATTGTTTACTCTTTCTGTGGAAAAGCTCTAGTCTTACTTTTTTCCTGGCACTAATCTACTTGTATGTTCTCTGACCTCAGTGGACAGAAGTAAAATACTCTGGGTTTAATTTAATATTCTTATTGGTCTCTGTTTTTCTGTTGGCTTCTGAGAAACTATTTCCTCAGATGAGGAAAGATTACTATCATTAGTGTTTTGGTTCTTTATCTCTTAGCTGTTCACAACTGAATTTAGGTTATGAAAGGCACTTTCTGCTAACTTTACTCATTTTAGAAGTCTTACTTCTTTTAGTTAGCTTTGTTGAGAAGCCTGGAGAAATGAATGTAATTAATTGAGTAATATTAGCATTTGCTTCATTTGTTTGAACAGAAGGAATTTCTTAAGGACACTAGAAGGTGAATGAAGATGATTATGGAGAATTAAGGAGTGTCTGAGCTGATGCTGCTAAAAGCAGAGGAAAGACACTTAGGAGGTATTTTGCAGTCAACAGAAATGGTAAGTGTGTTCTTCTGCCTGTCTTGTTGTTAATGGGAAAGCTGAACATCCTGATTATAAATACTTCTATAATTCCTTCTGTCGTTGACAAGGAAGAAAACTAAATGTTTCTTATAATTAAAGATGTGACTAGGGAAAAACCACATTCCTTAATGTTATATGACCTAATAAACCCCCTGAGGATGAAGCTGTAATTGTGAGCAGCTCCCTTTCAAGGAGATAAAGTGTGTGTGTGGGAGCAGGACACTGTAATAGTATTAATTTCATTACTGGATTTATGGTAAATTGTTTAGACCTCAAGCTTTCAATTTGTGGTACCTAAATAATTATTCTCCCTGTCTAAATATAATAAAGGTATAGAGTGCAGGAAGGAGTTCTGGCTAGGGCAGTAAGTCTTCAACATATTAATCTTATTCAAAACACAAGTAGCATATTAACCAGTCATTCTGTACCTTTATGTACAAGCTGAAAAGACTGGTTCAACATGTAAGGACTTTTTCCCTAAAAAATATCCTATATCAAAATCAGATTTACCAGAGCAACAAGATGTGCACTATCACTTTTTATTGACGTTTGCAGTAGTATCAAAGATTTGGCCAGAAACACCATCCTTCTCATGACCAGGAATGTCTGCCTGCTGTTAAATATTTATCTAGTATTTCAGAAATTATGTGTATAAACTGCTGCAATTTCTGAGTCTTCTTAGAGGAATGCAGATAAAGACCCAGTGAGCAGACAAGCATATTATTTTGTTGATTTGCTTCATTAAGGAGATTTTAAACTAATTGAGGATTCTGCAGCTTTACCATGTAAAAATTAACTGTCATATCTTGGATATTAATATCTGAATTAAGACTATTAAGATTTGCTGTGCTAATACTGCAAACTAGAAGACTTGGAATCCTAAAGGCTCATGTAGAATAGCATCAAATAATTTAATTTGACTTCTTTTTGGCTTGTGCTTCTAGCTTTGTAGCTGAAAAGAAGTCAAATAGTTATAAGATTAAAAGAATCAGAATTTGTCTTCCATGTAGACATAGAGTTCACATTACCACTAGGGAATGGCACTAGTTTTGTCATGACACTTTTCAGAGTAACCAGAACAGAATAGTGTGTGTTGTCAGCCTTGCCTGGTCTTCTTTCTTTCTCCAAGGAAAGCATTGTCTTATGTATGTTGATAGGAAATTGGTCTCTTTCCATTGTTACTGTACTCTGAGTTGTTCATGTGGCTGACCTAACATATTTATGAACTCCTACATCACCTCTAATACTCCTTCCTTTCCAAAAACTTAAGAGCAATATGTTGTGCTTTGACCATCAGTTTTTACCTGTTTGTAGCTTCAAACTTCCAAACCCCAAGGAATTCTGCTTATTCATTATTTATCTATTCATATAACTTTCATAAAGTATCTGTGGAATGCTGAAGTCTTAGTCTTCTTGGGAACAGAGCAGCTATGTGCAGGGAAGAGGAGGGTTTGAGTGGTTAGCTGTCCTGTATGTGTTCCTATGAAACAGTTCTGACTTGTTGAATTCCAGTGGACCATGCTGTAGTAGATACTGATTTGTGCTTTAAAGACAATCATCCTGGTTGCATCTGCCTCAATTATTTTGCATGGGTTGTTGAACTTCCTGATTATATGATTGAAGCAAGTGTGTATTTTGTAAGTCTTCACTTTGTTGCAGCTAGGAAGACACTTCAAGATTTGCATTCCCACTGCTTTGCAAACAGAACAAAGTGTATTCTAATCCTAAGTACTTGTGAACTAAAGTTTGAATTTGCTGAATGTAAATGATTCTAATGACTTCTATTGGATTCTCCCATAAATAGAGCTGTGTGCAGCCACAAGCTATCAGAGTATAGATATTCATTACATCTTCCTTTACAATCAGGGAATGTGTTTACTTCTGTGGTTGTGAGTTCATGGTGATGGATCTGTTTATTTCACTTTCCAGAACTGTAAGATGAGATTTCATGTACCTGACAGCATCTGAAATCAGTATTTGGGAAGAAAGCCCTCAATTTCTTCACACTAAGTAGGCAGCACAATCAAATACATTTAATTATTGATTGCTGATAAATTGCAAGCAACAGGCACTGGAAAGAAAACTCATTTCTTGCTTTGTATGTTCTCATATGCAACCATTTTCATTCTGAAAGATCTTATCTTCATTAAACCTTAGCTTTAGAAGAAATTTCTCTTAACCTGAAAATAAAATAAAATAACCCAACTTGTTCCTTAATAGGATTAAAACCAGCATGGCAGCCTTATGATGGAGTTAGAGAAGAATCTAAACAGATGACAAAGAGGGAAGATCAGGAGTTTTAAGCACACTTTAAAGTAGGCTCTTCAAATACCACACTGTTGAAACCAAAACTCAGAAGAATGTGTCAGGTTTTTTGGGATGTTTCCACCTTCCCACCCTGACTTTCCCCAAGGAAGGAATTTAGGGCTGATCAAATTTTTCCTGAGCTAAGATGATGTGTGAAGCTCTTTCTGCTCTAGACTGAGGCCAGCAAGCCTCGTAGAAATCTTCCTGTGATGTGAATAAGAACACTTTATTCTCAGACAAATAGTGAATTTTTGTTCCTTCATTGAACAGGAAGGTTGCTTTCTCCTGAGAAATACTAGGGTGGAAAAGCAATAAAGTGAAAACAGCAAAAGAAGCTAATGACTTGAGTGTGGATTGGCTACAAAGAAATGTTTTTATTAATCTTTCTCATGTCAGAGGATGTCTAGCTCATGATATAATTGAGATTTGGTCATGAAGTTTAGCTTGTAGCAGAGGAAGAAGGAACAGGCTAAGCTTTTAGTGGATTTGAGTGATTTATAAGCCTCTTAACTTCTGTACTTTGACTTAATTCTAAGTCATAGTTTCCTTCTAAAATACTCTATAAATAAAAATGGAGACATGAGCCTTGTGAGTACTATACTTCCAGATTTTATTTGTAAGCATCCTGGAGCAAACTATGTTCCAAAAGAAAAAAAGTGTAAAAAGAAAATTAATTCTGATTCATCTTGGGCCATTTGGGTAATGTGCAAAATGTTTCCACTCCTCTCTTAACATTTGGACCGCAGAGTAATTTGGGAAGGCAGAATTGGCTGAAGCAAGCAGTCAAAAAAGGACACGAAGGATAAGACTCAAAGTGCAATTTTACTGCAGAGAAGTTTAAAATAAGTATATATTAATGTCTGTGATTGCAGATGGCTGTGATAGGGAGTCCTAGATCTTAAAATAACCTCTTATCTTTGAGTTATCTAAATTGTATTACTGAATCTGTTCTACTTCATCTGGTGAAACTGAGCAAAATCAGAGCTCCTGCCCACTGTGCTTTTGTAGTGAAGAGTTAACATAAAAGGAAATTGTCAGGAATCTGAAACAAAGGGAATTGATAGAAGACCCTGGATATTATCACACTTAACTGCAATAAAGAGTTTTCTATAGTATCATACAAAAGACTAAACTATGAGGTCAACCAGAATTGCACAGGGAGCAATGAATAAAGCATTAGTTTGAGCACCAAAGACAAATTATATTTATGTGAAACAGAAACAACAAGAAAGGAATGTGAAACCTCTCATACTTCAATTGTCAGTATTGCAGATGAAAAACAATATAGAACTGAAGGTAAGATACTATGAGGATGGAGGTTGTTAGGTAAAAGCCCAAACTCTGAATGGTCTTGAAAAAAGACCCTTGTTTTGTGGAGTTGGGGTGAAAGTTTAATCACTGGATTGAATGTATACCCACATCCTTCAAAATTATTTCAGTCAACTGCCTGATCAGTTTTGAAGAAATATATTCTTGTAGAACTGCAAATTAAAGGTTGTTTTAATCTTCCAGTCACATTGAGGAAAGCAGATGAGCAAAAAGTGTTCTTTTGAACTTTCTGATTAATTATGCTGGATGGTAGATAAGGTATTCACTAGAGGATGTAGACTCCTGCCAGTTCCAGATTTGTGTAAATGGAAACTCAGGGACAGAGAATTGAGTTTTAAGTGATATGCATTAAGTTCATTAGCTCTCCCTGTGCAGACAAAAATAAAATGTAATCAGCTATATCCTCATTTCCAAATTCAAAACTTCAAGCTTAGAAAGTATTTATGCCTGTCCTCTCCCACAAAGCTAGCAATAACATTAGTATTTCACAGAATCACAGAATCATTACAGTTGGAAAGGACCCTCAAGATCATCTAGTCCAACTGATAGCCCTACACTACTCTTACCCCTAAATCATCCCCTGAAGAAACACATCTATCCTCTTCTTAAAACCCTCCAGGGATGGTGACTCCACCACCTCCCTGGGCAGCCTATTCCAATACCTAACCACTCTTTCAGTAAAGAAATTCTTCCCAATATCTAATCTAAACCTACCCTGGCTCAGCTTAAGCCCATTCCCTCTAGTCCTGTCACCAGTCACAAAGGAGAAGAGGCCAACACCCGCCTCCCTAGAATGACCTTTCAAGTAGCTGAAGAGAGCCATAAGGTCTCCCCTCAGCCTCCTCTTCTCCAGGCTAAACAAGCCCAGCTCCCTAAGCCTCTCCTCATAAGGCCTGTTTTCCAGACCCCTGACTAGCTTAGTTGCCCTTCTCTGCGCCCTCTCTAGTAGCTCAATGTCCTTCCTAAATTGCAGTGCCCAAAACTGCACACGGTACTCGAGGTGTGGCCTCACCAGTGCCGTGTACAGTGGCAAGATCACCTCCCTGCTCCTACTGGTCAAACTATTCCTGATGCAAGCCAGGAAGGCCATTTGTAGGCTGTTAATGCAGAATAAGAGGTAGCACCTAACAGGACAAACAGTCCCACTTCATTTGTGTTAGAACCTGTACAGGAACATGCCACTGACATGTTGAGTATGTAGGACTGTAGTATGCAAACATTTACAGCTAGCCTTTACTCCTGGAGGCTAGGTTAACTGCATAAAGGATCTGGGTGAATTTGAACCTTGAGGAGCCTCCAGCTGCTCCATAAGTGACATCATTCTGCTGAAGAAAATATAACAATTAATTGTCCTTTTTTAGAAGTTTGTACTTACACTCTTTCAGACAGGCATATAAAACACAAAACCAAGAATAGGGAAAATGTGAAATGTGGCTCCTAGAACAGATGAACCAGCTCCCAAGTGAAGTCTGCTAACAGGATCTGTATTTTGAGACTAATCAAATGCTATAGAAACCACTAGCAAGGTGTGATTCTCTTGCATATGTCAATTTTAAGCTTCAGTGTAAGACTGTCTTGCACATGTATCTTAAGAAGCTAATTTAGACTGAGATAGATTCAACCTCTTCCAAAGTAATTCTGCAGGACTGCAGAATGGCATGAAAACTAAATATCTATTCTTGTTATTTCTACAGACTTCTTTCCCTTTTTGTACCTCTGCTCTGTCCTTGGAAGTTGGGAATTGGTTCTGCACAGCAGAATAAAATATGAATTCTGAAGATATTTTTATATGGACTGTGTTTATAAGTTCAGAGATGCTTGCAAGACTTTCAGTGATCCTTAATTTTTCCTGCTTGATTATCCTAACCTTACTGTTGGGCTAAATTCCTTTTCTAAGTCATCATGTCTTTGTTTTCAATGGTAAAACCTTCCTTTCATGTTAGACTTGGATTAGGAAAGAGGGCAATTTGAGTTTTGCCTGCTTTTTACCTCTAGGCTTGCTTGGTATGACAGTCTAGATTGGATGTTTGGTGTCAGCAACATCATAGCATTTAACCTGGTGAATCTCCTGGTAGAACTGTCATGTCAGTTCCTCAGAGCTGATCAGTTCTCTTGCCTGCTTGCTGGTGAACTGGACTTCTAGAGCTTGTACATCAAGAGTTAAGAACTCTGTGGGAACTTCAGTATAGGACTAGGCATAAACAATCTGTCTTTCTCTTTCTGCTCTCTGAGAAAGGGGGAGGGAAACTTTCTGGCATTCAGGTTCTCTCCCTGTAGCAGACTTGGCACATCATTTATTTGCACTCAGTTGATGTTTGAAAGGTTTCTTTTGCAGACTGTGTCTGGAAGCTTTTCTTCCCTTCAAAGCTTAGACTTTGTAAATGCTAATGATTCTCATGTGAGAGAAGGGGTTGCTATGTCTTGTCCCTTCTCCTTTCTAATCTGCCAGTGAGAAAATAAGACACTTAATGTTCTTGGAGTTTTCTTCCTGAAGATTTGCTTGATAAGGATTTTGCCATTTTAACTCATTTGATTAGCTGCAATAAGCTCAGCTACTTGATGTGGTGGGTTTTTTCCTTTCCTGGAGCAGCCACAAAAGAAAACAAGCTGTGTATTGTGGGAAAAGGACATTTTTTTCTTTAAAAAAAAACAGCCAACAAAGCTACCCTATAATGTGATTAGAGAAACTCCATTCTTAGCTCATTTACTGCACTGATTGGCATGAATGCTTCACAAAAGACTTGTGTGATCAAGACTAATACTATGATTTTAGCATTCTAAAGTGTGCAAAAGAACCAAAGGTCTGCAGATATCCTGAAAATTCAGGAAAGAATAGTAGAGTTCAAACAATTCCTGCTTTTTGAATCAAATACTCTATTTGAATGTTGCCTTGGGGAAAGTTTATAATGTAGCTGTAGCTGATGGTTCACAGTTCAGGCTGTATCCTTGCTATACTAAAATAATTTTGTTTTTGCAGCTAATTTACAAAATTTAAGTCTTTATTTAGTCTACTACATAGGATATTGGTTAAAAGCTCTACAGAATGTGACTATTAGGAGAAGCATGGTAAAATAGATTCAAAATGCTTGTTTCCTCAAGAAGGTGAAAATAGAAACCATTACACATGCTTTGAAGTTGATGCTAAATGCTTTTTTCTTTAATGATGCCAGAAATGATGCTATACAAGATAAGGGTGAACATTAAAGTAATGGGTGCAAAGTTACCAACATTTCCAAGTGATTAATTTTGTCTACACCTGTGTGTTTAAGTGGCCTCTGATCAGTTCCATGTGGCTAGGATGCCAGGGGAGCATCTGACATGATGAGAATTGTTAAGCATCTCCAAATACCTGCTCTAGCTCTGGGTTTGAGATGAGAAAGCTCTGTTAGGGAGTTTAGAGAAGGAGTCTGCAAACCTTCTAGTGTACTTCATCTTGTATTTTTTAACAGAAGACAAATTGATGGTGAAAAGCAGTATGTAGGTCAGTATAAAATGCTTGTTCAGCCCTTTGAAATGAGTATTTTAGTTCCTCAGATGAAGAAATGTGCAGTGAGCACCAATATTTGACATGTTGGTGAGACAATAGTTTAAGCTATGGATTGTTCTTCCATTTTTAAAAGGGGTTGAGAAAATAAAGCAAAGTTCCCTCTTAGAGTGTTCCCCATAAAAATGAAGAATTGATAGTATATGCAGAGCTAGAGGTTTAGTTAAACTTAATGACATCTAAACTCAGCTCAATTTGCTTGATTTCAGGTTTCTTCTGACTGATTTATGAAGTACTGAAATGGGGTGTATTAGGATTTTATTTTACTGGGTTGGTATGTTCATTGCACTGTTGTTCAAATGCAAAAGTATCATGCAGAGAGTTCTACTTGCCATTCCATGTTTTAAGCAAACACTTGAAATGTAGTAATTTATTCATTGTAAAATGAGAGGGTGTTTTTTATGATCCAGTGCAAACATCTTGTAGAATAATTTCAGTTCTACCTTCATGTTTGTGTTTCTATAAAAGAAGCTTTGAGTGATCTTTTGGGCAACCACTCCAGCCAGCAAAGTGCTCTACTATATTCATGAAAATCAGATGGAAAGCTGTGAGAAAATAATCATACCATAGTTACACAAGTATATTCTAACATAGATGAAGTAGAATTTGCTAGTACTAAGTAGTTCTAATAAACCAACTTATTTACAGTGCAATTGTAAACTTGCATCACACTATTTACTCTTCCAAGAAACAGAATTTTCAGTCATAGCCTTATCAGAAATGGATGAAACAACTCAAAACAGACAGAATACTAGTAGGGTTTGTTGGTGAAGCTTATTGTTATATCTGAAATAAAGCACTAGAGAACAATTCTTGAGGTGTAAAGCCCAGATTGCTGTGCTAGGTAGAGCAAAGGACTTCAGATGTTACTCACCTTCAAACAAATGCTTGTTGAACTGATACTACCTTAAAAATGATTGCTATGTAATGCATGGCTTAAGCTGTTGTCTCACCAGCATGCTAATTGTACACTGCTGAAGCTGAAATCCTGATTCCAAGGGGTTGGACTGGAATTTTATACTGGCCTACATACTGCTTTCACCACCAGTGTCTGTTCATGTAACTGCACTCAGAGGGGAGTGTATAATTCTCTTCCTCTTGACCAGTGATGCCCTGTCTGAAATGAGGGAAGTTAATGCTTTCCCTTTTCTTGCTGCTGAAGATCTTAAATGGAATATATTTGTGCTGCAACTAGTCATGTAAGAAGCACAATCTATATTAAAAAAACCTTTCTGTAACAGTGCAGTAAGTCAGTGAGCACTTGCCAGCTGTTCCTGACTGAAAATTTGAAGGCAAAAACCTCAAACAGTAGGGAGCAAATAGTTTGGGGTTTTTAAAAAATACTAGAATGTTACAGAATGTCTGGGAATGAGTTTTGTAAAAGTAGAAGCAGCAATGGATGAGCATTCAAAGCAAGTATAAGCATTAGACCTGGAATATGAGGCTTTTGCTTCAGAATCCTGAAAATGTTTTGTTCCACTTTTAATTCTTTATGTAAGGCATATCCCAAGAGTAGGGATATCTTAGAAAATACAGCCTCTGTGTGTAGAGGCACTCATGTGGGTCTGTTGGTTTGTTTTTAATTCCCTGGTGGTAAATGTGGAAGAACAGTGGTGTTTAGTCTTCTGCTCCTATTTTTTTCTGATGGTTTTTCTTATCTGGAAAAAATCTTTCTGAACACCTGATGTCATTTGCTCAGTCTCCTGCTTTCATGTTATGCAGCCTTTCCTCTGGAGAGCTGTCACTTGGGGTTGTAGGAACTGCATACCTGTGTATAATGCATGTTGAAGAATTAACTTTGGAAGTAATAATAATTTTTCAGAGGGTAGCTACAATATGCCTGTGCATTAGTTTTCAATATCAACAGCTGAGAGGAGTTTTACTAAGAAATTGCCTCTCTTCCATATCTTCATCTCCATTAAATATGCCTCATCTTACAAAGAAATCAGATCTTTTTCTCTTGAGGAATTATTTCATGACCATAACTCTCTTCTACTTGTGGAAATGTTTTATGACAGGATAACTCTTCCTCTATTGTGGAAAATAATCCTTGGGATCAGAGAAAAATGCTAGTAATTCTAGGTTAGTACTTCAGGAAAAAACTAATGTATTTGCAGAAGAACTTAAGGGCTGATTGATTAGTGTTTATCTTGCTGTTCTAATAGAGGAAGATCACAAATGGAGGCATTGAAGAGAACAGTCTTAAACAGAAAACTTGAAGCCTTTCAGCAGCAGCTTTTTAATCTTGCAGATCTACTATGAAGTCTCCCTATTGGTTGACTTCCTGACTAAATGAACTTGGTTTTGAATTCAGCCTAGGTTTATTAAATTAGCTACTGCAGAGAAGACCCATTACAACCTGAACCAAGGTTTGGACTGCCTTGCTATTTCAAGATATGTTTTAGAAATCTGCTTGGCTACTTTCAAAGGAATGATGATCCTGTGATTCCCACAAGTTTCATCAACTAACTAAGCTTCTCTGTTCTTGTTGCCTACCTGTACAGAGAAGATAGTGCTTCTTTTCCTCCTCCTTGTTTAGAGTTATCTCTTTGAAAACAGTAACTGCAAAGCAGTGGAGGGAGCAGTATGCTAGATTATTTAGGAGTATTTGCAGCAAAATAGTACAGGTGCCATGCAAATTTAGCTTGTAATGTATTTGTACATAGTAGTGACTTATATTCACTTCTTGATGTGCAAAAGAGTAAACCTTGCAAGAATAACAACATGAAATGTAATATTGTGCTTTCTCTGTCTAAGACTCATTTTATGGCAATGTTCTGGAGGCTTACCTTATAAAGATCATGTGTTGCAACAGATTAAATACTGTGTAGAAAATGATTAAAGACTTAGGGCTCTGCAGTAAAATATTTTAGCTTGCTTATTAATCAGTCAAAACTTCAACTGTGATTTATAGCTACATAAACAGCCTGTTCTCATCTCATTGCAATGAATGTGAAGTACAAAAGAAGGGCTCTAGGAAAAAGTAGTCCTAATTTAAAGGAAATATATTGAGTGAAAATAACCTGTTAGCTTTAAACATAGAAGCCAGAGAATCTGAAATCACTTGTCAGCATAAATCTCTTGTAAATACAGCCAAAATATTTGTTAGAGTTGAACATATGGTCATCTTGCTGAAAACTGAAATAGTTACTGTATTTGGAATTACCAGTAGAAATAATTTTATAATGTGTGTGGGGCAACATTAATTTTTGGAGACCTAGCTTTGTGCATCTGATGCTGGTCCACATCCATGAAATGTAACACATAGGCTCTAGTCATTATCTGTTAGTTGATGAGGATGGAGGTTTGCAGACTACTGGCTTCAGTCAGGTATGAAACACAAGTGAGGTTTCAAATGCAACCCTTCTTTAAAAAAGAAATAGAAATATTACTTTTTCACCTCCTTCCTCTCCTCCTTTTAAACAGAGGGTGTTACTGCTTCAACTCAAAGGAAAAAAAAAATAAAAGCAGTGATGTCAGTGATGATTTATTATTCCTATCTTTAAATACACTCTGTAAAACACATTTCTGTTTGGACTTCTTACAAGCTGTCATCTCTTAATGCTAGCTGCACATGCAGTGTCTTTACTACTTTGGTAATAAGATATATCAGAGAAATAAAGCTGCTGCTTCTTCTGGGGTAGAGCAGGAAGCCTGTTGCTTATTCCTTGAACCATCTTGGTTCTAGAGAGATTTGGACACTGGTTGCTGTCTTTGTTCTAGCCTCTAACTTAATGGCTTGGTCAACAGATTGCAGATGCCTAATGACTTAGTGTGTCACACTACATATTCAGCCTTTAGCTTCTGTGGTTGTATCACAAACCTTAGTTTGATTTTTGTTTTTTGTTAGACAGGAGTAGTAAAAGACATTGGCAGTCTGGTGTTCTACATGGGAAATGCTTTGTCCTTATCAATTCTCTAGCTTTCTTCAAAATATAAACCATCAATAACCTTTATTTTTTCTAGATGGGGTCTGATTGTAAGTCAAGCACTTCTTATTTTGAGCTTGTTCCTTCCTAAGTTATCATAATAATTGTCTTTGAATACATCATGGTGTTTACAGAGTAGTCTCTGCACAGTAATTTCTCTTTAATTGTAGATTCTTTGCAATCAGGATTGGGTTTCCTTGTTTAGATTTCCTTATGGAACAAGAAAGGCAAAGAATTGAATCCCTCACTTTCCTGTTTTGCTTGGCATCATGCCATTGTCCAAGAATATACTTCTCACTTCATCATAACTGCTTCAGGAAATTTGACAGTTCAGTGATAGTGCAAAAAAATCTTGAGTAGTACATGTAAATGCCTCTGAGGAAATGTTCTCTCTATATATTGACAGTTGCAAAGTGTGTGTCATGTACCTGTGTTGGACAGAAGCATGCCCACTTGACTAATAATTAGCATGCTCACTACTCCAATAATGTTTGTGTATTATGGAAGCACATTCTGAACAAAACCCTTTATGATCTGAACCTGGCTGGAGATCAGAAGCAGGCTTCTCATCGAGAATTCTCGGAAGAGGTAATTCAAACAGCTATTAAATCTGTGCTCTCTGGCAGGTCTCCAGACTGGGTGGCTTCCCCTAGTTTCATGAAATATTTAATCACTAGCTCAACTTTTGACCCATCCTCACAGTTGAAAAGACAAAAAAACTTTTCACAACTCAGTCTGACATTCCTATTGAAATCACAGCAAGCTTCTGATGGAAAGATGCTGATTGTTTTCTGTATACAACAGACAAAAGATTTCTGTTTTGTAGTGGAGAGCCTGTAAGTTCAACTTTTTTCTTTAGAAATACAGATTTGTGATACAGGCCAGCACTCTAAAAACCTTATTTTAATGTTTTATTTGTCAAACTCTGAAAATGCCAGCCATCCTGTCCAACAGCCCACTGCAGAACAATACTGTGTATTCCTTACTGACAAGTGTAAAAGAGGGAATTCCAGATCTCTGTTTTGACAGACTTATGATAGTCAAGGGTTATAATTGTATTGCTGCCCTAACAGAGATATTATAGGGCATAGCTTGGTAGACAACCTCAGTTTATAACCTTAAATATAATCTTTATAGATGACTCTGATGAAAAATTGGTTTTGCCTCAATGTCTTGACACAATGGTGTAAAATAAAATTTAATTGCTTAGTGGAATGTACCAACTGAAATAGTGCCTGGAAGACAACTTTTTCTAGTCTATAAATTGCCTGGGTGAAATAAATTTTTCTTTCCTTTCAATATCTTTATGTTTCTTGTAACAGGATCAGAAAAAATGTCTGACAGCATCAGAGTTGTACCTAAAATCAAAGTGAAATTAAGCATCATGAACTGTTGCACTGTAAATGATAAGCAGCTGATTAATGACACTTAGGGCTAATCTTCATGCAGCTACACAGCATATTCAGCTTTTCCTAGTATTTGAGGAAATAGTGATGTTAACTAAAAGCCAACACATCTGTTGCTTCATGTTGTAAACTAAATGACTATGAAGTGCAATAGTTCACTTCTCCAGAATATTTGGTGTTATATTGTGCACATGGGTAGTGCTGCTGCAGTCTTGCCATGATTCTTTTGCCTGTTTAGACCCTTCAGTGTTGGTTTAAGGGAAGCTCTTTGGAACTGAAATTACTTTCCCCCCCCCCATATTTACTTACACTATGAATCATGCTGATAGTTACTGTCAAGCATCATGATTTTAAATATAATGGATAATCAAAATGTAAATGTTTCTAATTTGAATGATAATTCCACTTGTGATTTATTATGTTGGCAGTCTACTTCTGGTAGGCATTGGCTGAGTCTGAGTATGGTATTCATAAGAGGAGTACAAACAGTATAGTAAAGTCTGCACTATTTGTCATGCAATGGCTCTGCTTTAAACTGCTGAACTGAACCCCTGCCTTCCTAGAGTACTTGCTAGAGTCATTATAAATTGAGGATAAAAATTTCAAAACAATTTTGACTGGTTGCCTTTACTGTTTATTTACTGCTAATGTGATATTTCTGCATTTCAAGTTGCTCTTGGTGCATGTAGACCTTTGATACCAGAAGCAAACTTAGACAAACACTCCTATTAAGGCTTTTTTGACATATGATTTTCAATATTTATAGGAAAGAACAAGCAATCTAGGCTTTTATCATTTGTTTTCAGTTGAGGCATGCTTTGAGGATACTAGATTGTATTCACAAAGGAAGTTTTTTGTGTGCATCAAAGAGCAAGTTTATTTTAGTCTGCCCTTGACAAATTAATGTTTGTTTTAAAGGGAAGACTCTAACAGGAAGTTAGTGATTCTACAAATAATGATTCTGGAAACAACTGAAACCTCTCTAGATTTGAGGCATTATTGAATTTTTACAGACTAAAAGGGGGAAGGGGGCAAGTCCAGTAAAGATAACTTTTCTTTGGCTTTGAAAGTGGATAAATAATCATCTAGCATTATCTGTGTAACTCAAAAAACCCCAGCTCAACAACTTCTGTCTTACAATTAAAACACAGTACAATGTTAGGAGTTTCAGACACTGGATTAATCATCATTGCTTCACATTAAAAAAAACCTTCCTGAACTTCAATTCATTACTTAATGCAAACTTAAGGATTTAATAAACCTTTTAACTTGATGCCTTGGCCCTCTAGTGACCAGAAAAGTACTTTTGGTGATGCCTAATCAGGATTTCACTTGATGAATGCAAAGCTTGAAATTAAAATGTTGAAGAAAACTGTGCCTTTCAGGCAAAATCATGGTATCTTTAGGTGGTTTTAGGAACATATTCTCCCTACAGATTTGAAGAAATGCAAGGAATTGTATTATATATGTATATGTTATATATACTTAGTTGTCTGACATAGATAATTCTGTACTTTAAGACAATGGAAATGAAAACTGTGTACCTGATACTGTTTTCCAGTACTTTAAGCTGAATTAGGGTTTCTTCAGGGTTTCCTAAAAGTTAGGTTACAGACTACATTGTTTCTGTGCCTAGTGATGCTAAACCATGATGTATGAACTGAATGTAACTGCTTATATGCATATTAATACCAAAAAATAACAAGAAAATCAAACTAGTTTCATATTTCTGCTCCACAGGCACTAGCACAATTAATTGGAGGAAGGAGTAAAATGTGTAGATGTGGTGCTTGGGAACATGGTTTAGTGGTGAGCATGGAATGTTAGGTAAACAGCTGGACTGGGTCTGAGAGGTCTTTTCCAACCATGATTCTATATGTGACATATCCAGAAATGGCAGAAGTCAGCCTAGTTCAAGCATGTCCACATGGTACAGGCTTCAGTGGTGCACATAGGGGTTATTTATTCTGCCCCAACCACATTTAACAGCAGTGAAGAGAGTCAGCTGTAATCAATTCTTCACAGGCTTTGTAGCAAGACTTGCATAGGCTTGTGTTTGAGGTTGTTTGGGTTGCTGGTTTTCTTTTAAGAGTGAGCAGAATGGGAAATTGTTGGCTAGTTTACAAAAATAATACAGATGAAGTCTGACAGGAGTAAGAATGCTAAGCCCAAGACTTTTCCTGTAATTGCAACATCAGGCAATGGACAGGCTGATTAAAATAAACATTTTCATCTGAGTATTTCAGCCCTCCAGGACATGGTCCAAAAGACCAAATTGCTAGAAATTAGTCATGCCTTGCTCATTACCACAAAGGCATAGACTTCAATGCAAGAATTTGAACACATAACTTGAAAAACTCACTGACATCTGAAAAGGATGCCAATTAAGGGAAAAAACCCCACAGATTTAGAAAGATCACTATTTCTTGAATTTTAAAAGATGTTTCTATTCATCTGTTCATTTAATAAATCCTACATGTCTCAGGATTACAAATGTATACTTCATGGTTTACATTTCACTCTAGAGAATTAATAACTTCATTGTGGACAGTTTCCTTGAGTTTTCTGGACTGAAAGCTCTTAGGTATTGTTAGACTTCTCCTGAAATATATCTTGTCAAGGGGAAAGATTACACTGTGGTTCTAACTGGGAAATGATTTCCACACACTTCCTCAGAAGCTCTGGGCTGTTCAGCCACCTAGTAGCTCCATGTAGGTCAGTAAGCAAATGAAAGGAAGAAATGGTTATTTTGAATAGGGCTTGGTAAAGCTGTTCTGAAGCCATACTTCAGAACCTGATGCCAAATGCATCCACACCTATCCCCAGCTGCATCCTGTGAAATTGCAAGAGCCTGATGGATGGGCTTGTCTGAGATCCACTTTTAAAGAAACTCCTTTTTTTGAAGTGCCATACTTGCACTGATGCACAAAAGCTGCAGCATGTATGTGAGAAAAGAATAACATGATAGAAATAATACTATGTCAAACAGATTATTACTTTTATTGGTAAGTGTCTGGGTGACCCCTGTCAAATATTGTTCATTATTTACTAATAATACCAGTAACTACTACCTCTGAAGGAACAGTTTGGAAAGTGCCTCTCTTAGGTGGGAACTGTAGCAGCTTAATTTGACTTTTGTCATTATTACTAGAAGAGATGGATAAAACCTCTTAGAGTAATTGGGTTGCTCAATGTATTTCATATTTTATATGTGACAGTATGCTACAGCCCATTGCCTGACACTTTTTTACTCTAGCTTAAAGTATTCAGAATCATTCCATGTTCCTCATTCCCCATACCCCCAGTGTAATTATCCTTAATTTCCTCCTTAAACCTTATTCTGTAAGTCCCAAATATAAACTTAGGCTGCACTTCAGAGTACACTAACATTTTTATATCTCTACATTTAATCCAAATGGACCCTTTCTTTGTTAGAACTTGAGACTGTGAAGAAAAAACAAAGACCATAAGTGGAAATAGAGCATATTCCTTTATGCTGTTGGGGTCCTGAGTGCAAACCTAGAGGTGGTGCATAGACCAGCATGCAGAGACTTACTGAAGTGGTTCTGAGACTCCTCCTGGTCACAGATGGCTGAAGGACTCTCAGCCACCTGTTCATGATACTTAACATCTCCAGAGCAATCCTTCATCGTGGTTGTGATGGAGAGAACAGGGTTTTTGAAGGAAATAAATATGAAAATCAAGGGGTGAGGGAATAAGGTGCATCACCCTCTCCAAAACAGATTTTTTTCCATCATCTTTGCTATCTGTTTTTTGTCATCTTTCCCTCTCACTTTCTGTGAATGCTTTAATCCTCTCTTTGAAGACAGGAATGGTAGCTTTATTATTCTCAGAAGAGAAAGTGAGCTAATGATTCATTAAAAGAAAAGTGCACCTTTTGCCAGGCTTCAGGTGCAGCTACATGCCACAGATGGCTCTGAAAGTAAATTGTCCTTAATGCTGGCAGACAGATGATTTTCTGAATCATCCAAAAGAAATCTGATATACAGAATTATTTTCTGTTCTTCCTAGGTCTTTAGCTTCTCTCATTCTCTGCCAGTAAAAACATTTGTGATAATGAACATTGTGATAGTATCATGCAGACCTAAGTAGACTCATCCCCTCATTTCAGCTTTCAGGATGGAGAAGGAAAAGTCTGAAATTAGCTTTCCTTTGTATTACTGTTTTGCACATTAGCTATACTTGATGCTTCATCCTACAATCGAATGGTCTTGTGTTAATGTGTTGCTTTATGATCAGCCAGTTAAGATAATTGATCCAGTTCTGTTTAGGAGCATCCACTTAAAATATGTTGTCTAAATGCAGCATTGACTGTAGAAGAAACTTCTGTTGGCTTTGGACAATGTAGTAAACTTTAACAGTCTTGGAGTTTGATGTCACTGTGTAGACTGGTATTTTTATGGAGCCAGAGAATTTGGAAAATGAGTTTTCTGCTTTAAACCATGTTGCTGTACTTATTGTGTACATATTTTGTTGGTAGTGGGAGTGTTTTCTTTTTAGTCTTCTCTTTTTCTCAAACTTATGAAAGATTGCAGAAAGTGGCTTTGAATGCATTCATCCCTTGAGCAGATAAAGTTGACTCAGTTTCACCAGAAGTTGAAACCTCAAAAGATGAGTGAAAGCAGAATGAAATCAGAATACAGATGTTCTGGCAAAGGAACTGTTGGAGGTAGCAGGATGCTAGTAATAGATTTTCTTAGTCTGTTTGATGTTCTCATTACTATGGTAGAATTAATTAACATTTCTTTATCCAGCAGTTCAATAATTTTGTGTAGAACCAGTGAATACATGCTTAAGTTTTTATTATTAATCAAATTTAGTGTTAAAAAAAAAGAAAAAGAAATGTAAGCTGTATTTTTATCATGGTAATTAAACCCATGTTACACCTAAATGATGAAAAAACCCAACTGGGTTTTGTCTCTACACTTCTCACCTGCTACAGATTATTTCCAGTCTTGCCTCAAGCACTTTGAGATTGCTTTGTTAGAAACTGGCAATATACTGAAGTAATCCTTTATGTAAAGTGTCATTAACTACTAGCTTACATTAACTAATGTAAATGCAATCATGAGGGCATGCTGGCAGTGCTGAAGTTAATGACCCAAGACATTATTACTTAGTACAACTTTGAAGTTCATTCAAGAGATTTCAAGCTGCAGGAATTAGATCATGAGGTATGTGGTCATAAAATTCTAGAAGCCATGATTCTGGCTGCTGTGGGATGACCCTGGTGGCTTTCATTTTAAGTGGAATAAATTAACTGTGTAGATAATTGCCCAACACTGGTGTTTTTGCAAAAACTTGGATTTGGAACAATGTAACATGCTAAGATTTTACATAAACATGCAACTTTTATATATGTTGGTGAAGTCAGAATCCCAAATTGCTGTGAAGTAGCCACTCTGCTGAGTAATGCATCAACTTTAGGAAGACAGTGTCCTTACCTGAAATGTCACCATCAAATTTAAGGTGAGGTGAAGGCTGTGTACTAACAACAAAAAGAGGAGAGAGGCAATAAACTTGCAGCTGTAGATCATGATAGGGCTGAATTAAAGCTTCTTGAGATAAGTTAAAGAAGGTTTAGAAAGCTGTGGAATTACATTCAGTTTTACCAGTCTGAGTTCTGCTTTTACATCTGACCTTACAGTTTCCAGACTGTTGGACTAATTCTTGCAGGTGACTTTAAATTATGAAAACAATTTATCTGGAAGAGTGGGTTTGTGTGATGGAAACTGGAGAGTCTTTCTCTAGTTCACTTCTGATAGTGTTTTATAATTCACATTCATGGCTATTCAGTGATATTCTGCCCTGGTGGATTTTTTGGGCTTCAAAGGATCAAAGTTTTTCTCATTTTCTTGATAAATTGCATCAATAACAAAGATTAATTTAAATGTATTGCCATTATTTGTCTTATTTAAAATACCTCTCTTCTGCATTTGTCAGTTCTGTCAGTCTTGGAGGACTCTAAATAGCTGGACAACTTTAAGAAAAGCCCTAATTTGTATTCTGTGCCATAATTCATAAGATTAAATTGATGTTGTTTTCATAAAGCATCTCTTTTGAAAGCAATATTATGCCAGTCTTGAAGAAATACTGTGTTATCACAGGTTAGTGCCAAAGCAAATGGCAAGTTTTATTTTATTCAATGAGCACTCAAAAGGTAAAGAGGATGTGGACCACTGTCAAAGACCAAAAACGTTTTGCCACCAGCAGGATCTTTGTCTCCTGATGTTTGTCTCATAAACTTAGCTCTGCAAGAGGTTGGATTAAGCAAATTGCTTAAGAGGCAGAAAATAACCCAAGGGACCATTTTACTTCCACACCTTCATTTGATCAATTGATATGACAAAGCATTTTCAAGAGTAAGGTATACTAGTGCTTAGTCAGAATGTATGGGTTAAGCTAGAATGTAATTCTGACTTCCTTCAATATTCCAAATAAACTTTATGCTAAAATAAGGGGTGCAAAAATACAGGTCAGTTTAATAACCTCTTCTGAAACTTATGTTTTGGGTACTATGGTTCTTAAATTGGAGGTTAATACACATAAGGCATTTTAACTGTAACAAAGTAAATTACATATGAAGTAGATATGCATGTTATAGTAAAAAAATACAGTACATGTGACTAGAACTGACTGGTTAAATCAAGACTGTTTTATAGTGTATTTTTACCTGTGTTGAATACAATCAGCCTTCTGAACTGGTGAATGAGGTGCTACTCACCTCAGTGTTCCAGCTCATTTCCTTTCTTCAGTGAATAGCCCTGAATCTGATCTTTAATAGTAAAAGAATCTGGAAAAAATCTACACTATCATCTTTTCCACTTCAAGTTTAAATGGCATCATTGAGGGAGATAAAAAGGCTATGCTGATAAAGGTGTGTAAGGAATTATTTCCATTACTCTAATGCTCTACAAATTCTTCTACCAAAGAGAAAGAAACTCATTGTAAGCACTTCTGTGTAAGAAGGGAGGAATGGGGATTTAACTAATAGGTTACAACAATCTCTGTGCTTATGCTAACCCTGCAATATTATAGCTCTTTCTGTAGACTGAATCTTGGCTCAAAACTCATAGTAGTTACTATCCTATAGAAAGGATGTGATCAGAACCCTTAATCTGCTGCTGCTGAGAAATCACATTGCTGTACCAACACTACGAAACATTAGACACTTTGCCCTTCCCTTTCAAAGCAGCACAGTTAAAATCATCATCTCCCCTGTGTTGTAGGAACAGGTCAGTCCCTGCAGTGATAACACTGAAGAGTTGTGATGGAATCTCCTGTACTGGAAAGCAACTTTTGAGGCTGATAAGTTGCCCTTTTCTCCAAAATTACTGACAAGATCTCTTTCATGACCATGCTGGATATACTTAGTGATTGCCACAAGATTTGCTTGGACTTTTGATGTGCCTACTCTATGCTGTAATATTTTTTCAAGGCTGCTATTCTTCTACCTTCCTCCAAGACTTTATTATTTTCAAACTGTCTATCCTGGCTTTTACATTCTTCTTCAGGTTCAAATTTTTATCAGAGAGCAGAATAATTCAATGTGACACATTTACCCAAAGCACTCTGCAAAAATCTGTGAATCATTATATGTGTCTTGTAACTTCTTCAGGAAGCAAGGATGGGAAATAAGTGAATCCTCACTGAGGGCATATTTCTTGGACTTCTGCCAGCAAATAAAAAAAAAGTTTTGGACATATATATACCACATAAAACTGTGATGAAATGACAGCAACTTTATTAGCTGTTCTATGGTAAATAACTACCCCATTAGAGATGCTGGATGGAGAATCCTAGAATTGTCAGAGTTGGAAGGGACCTTAAATATCATCTAGTTCCAACCCCCCTGCCTGGCAGGGACATCATCCACTAGATCAGGTTGCCCAGGGCCCCATCCAGCTTGGCCTTAAAAGCTTCCAGGGATGAGGCTTCCACAACCTCTCTGGGCAACCTGTTCCACTGTCTCACCACCCTCATGGTGAAAAATTTCCTCCTAATATCTAAATCTGCACTCCTAGTTCATATCCATTCCCCCTAGTCCTATCACTACCTGACCTCCTAAAAACTCCCTCACCAGCTTTCTTGTAGGCCCCCTTCAGATGCTGGAAGGCCACAATAAGGTCTCCTTGGAGCCTTCTCTTCTGCAGGTTTAAGGATGCCAAATGACACTTATTTACAGCAAGAGTGGGGACTGGAAGAAGAAAAGTGGTGAAAAGGGAAGGTTACAACAGCACAAAAGAACTAGATGAAGCTTTGATGGTCCTCAGGCTCCTGTATTTCTGTGTAACTGCAGTAAAACATTTCTCTGTATGTAGACCTCTGAACTGGATCATGTTCATGGTGGGATTGTTTTAACAGGACAGTTCAGATAACAAAGCATCTGAGTCTGAAGCCATTCTAAAGGATTTAGTTCTTTCTGCTGGTAACTGCACAAAGCAAAGAATGATTGCCAGTAAGGAACTTTGCACTGATAAATGTACTGATAAAGGAAGGCTTTTCACTGCTGCTATGTGGGATCAAAAGACAATTCCTTCAAGTTCAGAAGTTTCCTTCATGCTTCTGGGATGGGATAGATGTCAGGGAGCTTTCTTACACCTCTAGGTCCCCCTGCTGTTTTTACCACAAAATAGACTGATGTGTCCAACAGTCTAATATATGAATTAAAAATAATCAAAACAAATATTAAGAAATAGGTTAAATATAAGAATAAATTATTCTGATAGTCTTATTTGTTTGTGGGGTACTTGGTAGTCTTACAGATACAAGATGTATGTTTTGCATATATGATAGTAGGCCTCTGATTTGTGACTGGACTTAAGTGTCTCCTTAGAATCAATTCTGATAATTTAGTACAATTGGTATTGGAAATCTTTGTGCCTGTAGTGTGTAGTTCTGTGCTGAGCATCATGGAGACTTCAGTATTAAGCAGTTTCTGAAAGTAAATTGATATTTAGAAATGCTGCATCTATTTCTTGCCAATGTTTGGTTATTTCAGAGTGCAGTGGTATCTGCAGTGCAGCTGTATTTCTGATGGTGGTAGAAACTGCTTTGATGAGAAACAGAAGTCTCCTGCATCTACTTCAGCTTCATGTTCTAGCCATCTCCTTCATAGCTGCTAACTCTCTGTGACTGAAGGACTTGCTGTGATACTCTAAATACAACCTGCTAGAATTACAGAGCTCTAGGTTTTATTAGTCAGTTTTCTGTTACTTCTCTGCATGTGTCTATAATATAGAAAGAAGTGTCTGTTATCTAAACAGGAAGGTAACATAAAGCTGGGCTTCATCCTCAAGCTATTCAAGGCAAGGCTTCTTTTATTTCTGTTTACAGCTTTCCAGTCAGATTCCAGTTATTACATATTATAAAAGCTGTGTAGTTTGTTTCAAGCAATGTCATTGATTAAGCTGTCCAGAGGCACTAAACCACTACATTGAAGAACTGACATACTGTTAAAAATGTAAGTGAAGAAACTTATGCAGTGTCAATAACTAATTCCCTCCTCTCTACCCTGAGTGTCTTGTCTGTCTCATTCCTATTCTGGATATTGAATTCTTAATGTTAAAGGCCAAGTTCTTAAACTTCCCCAGATAATATGTTAATATGCCAGTTTAAAACCAAACCCAATCTTAATAGAAAGAGTA
Source organism: Galbula dea (assembly GCA_013399015.1). Taxonomy (NCBI): domain Eukaryota; kingdom Metazoa; phylum Chordata; class Aves; order Piciformes; family Galbulidae; genus Galbula; species Galbula dea. Next base: position 1,233,677 of record VWZX01008606.1, on the reverse strand, counting down.
GACAATAATATAATGGTGATGCTTTGACAAAAATACAACAAACAACAAAACCTATCAGCATGTGGGGACACTTAATTTCTGTGTTAAGCATCACACTTATTTTGCAGCTTGTAACTAATTTAAACCTGAATTACATTGTTGTACTTATAAACTTTGAAATCAAGATGAATTCTGAACCTTGTTTGCATTGTTTGAGGAATATAATGACACTGGGGAATTGCCAGCTTTGGAAAATAATCTTCCTGGCCTCTGGAATTTAACCAGATGTTTTAGAGGTAGTGTCACAGGTTAGAATTTAATGGGAGTCTCAAGTAAAGACTTAATCTAATGCTGCTGGCTCATGATATTCACTTAATTTGCATTAATATTCAGGACCATTTTGTTGGCCCAAATCTGCATGTGTTCAGATGAATCCCCTACAAACTGAAAGCAGCATGGCAGGAAATTACATTGTGCACAAAGAGTTTCTTTAATACTGGTATCTATTTAATCCTTATTTGTATCACAACCTTATCACTCCATATTTCTTCTGAATTACATTAAGAGAACATTTGGAAGACTTATACTGCAAGTTAGGATTGTGTATTTAATGTGGAGTTGATTATGATGCATGCATTTTGATTCTTTGATAACAAACATTCTGCTCTGCTTCTCTGCCCTCCCTGTATGAATTAAAATGGACATGAATATAAGATTCTACTGGGATCCTTCTGTCTATAACCACCATGCAAAAAGTCATTTTCATGTATACTTTAAATTTTAAGAGTAGTGCCAAAACCCTGAAGATAATTAACCAAGAGTTTAGGAGTTAGACCTTTTAGACCTTTGTATAGGAAGGCATATATAATCAAATAATTCATTATTCAATATTAAAGAAGGTAAATGCTATTGATTAGAGTTTGGAAAGCATGTCCCTCTAAATTGCTGTCTGAGGTATTCCTTAGCCAAGGAGAATAAATTATGCTAATTGTTCACCTACTGATTTGCTGAATTAAAACAATAGGAGATTCATTATTGTTCTAATTAATGCATTTTTTAACATGGTAACTAGAATGTCAATACACAACCACACAGCAGAAATAGGTATAATTGATAACAGCACTGTTAAGTCCTTGTTCCTGGTTTTCAATTCTTAATTTTCAATTCTTAATCATTTGCTATGTTTCCTAATCATTCCAAGTGCTGAATTTCTCCTTCAGGCTGTTGTATAGCTGTGCTTCAATAATGTTTAAATTAACACAGGGAGAAAAATAAGAAGTGAAAGAAAAGGTGCAGAGGGAGGTTTGAGCTTCTCTCTTGCTGATTAGATGAGGAGAATGGGCCTGGATTATAAACTCTAGTTTTGGAACTATAAATCTGGAAATAGAGGTCAGTACTTAGGAGAACACTCTCCTCTGAAGCCTGGAGTGGAACCCTAAGACATATCCAAACCAAGATAAACTAAATTGTAGGAGTATTTGAAATGCTTGACATGCAGGATTTGTCTGTATGGCTTCATGCATGTGCTCATTTTGCTGTAGGAGATGGTGTCATGGGTAATATAAAAGCCAAAGCACTTCTGATTTACAAATAACTGCATTGTGACATGGGTGATGGAGGGGAACACAAAGATGGGAGTTTTGGAATTGGGATGTAAGAGAAGTCTGCTTTTGGAGATGAAGATGAAGTAGGTGGGAGCACTCCTTTCACAGCAACTAAAGTTACTCTAATGGAAGTTCTGACTAATTTGTGAAACAATCTTTGTTATTTGCACATGTAGTTTTGAAGCAGCAATTGAACTAATTCTTTAAGATTAGTTTACAGAGCTTTACACTTAAAGATCTCTAAGTTTATTATGTACTTTTTGTGTTCATGGAAGGATAGATGCTCAAGACTAGAATGTCAATTAATGTAAACCACAATACCCTTATTTATTGAGTGTTTTCAAGACTGCTTATGTTATGAGTTAACCTGATCCCTGTCCTCTAGAGTTTGTCAAGAATCTTTCTGGGGAATTCATTGTAAATCTAGCAGTAGGTATCTTTGTAAAAGGCTGTAGCTGGTTTTAAAGTGACAGTTCTTGCCTTCACATTTCAGAATATATTTGAACATGAAAGAGTTGGTTTGTGAAATCCTACTTACAAATTTAGAAAGGTGTTTAGAATGAAATGGATTATGATATTGTCTTAATACTTAAGCAGGTTTAGAAGTAAACAAATCAGTTGTGTAGGAGGGTCTTCTACAAATGGTATGTCATGTTTAAATACATAGGGTTTTTTGCATTAAGGAACCTGTTCTTTGTTTTAGCTCCTTACTGTGCTCTGAGCTTCTGCATCTGATTAACAGATCAGAACAGGAGAAGTAGCTTTATGGGCTTAGATACCAACTTAATTACCAGCTTTTAACATGCAATGTGGTACTTTTATTAGCTTGCCATAATCAAAAAGTTTAATGAGCTCTGTTTTGCATTATGCTGTTCTGGAAAATAGGTGCCAGTGGTTAGGGTGGGTGTTGCAGGTGTTCTGTTCTTTCTAAAAGACTTTGGCTGAAGAAGTAAAATTGACTCTGAGAAAAATATTTGAATTATTCTGTTGCAAGGTATGCAATATTTTCAGTGTAAGGATAGGTGGGTGTGCCTGTTGAAGCATGATATCCTTCCTCTGTGTAACCCTATATTATGATTTCTAAGATATTGTTAAGGTTATAAATGAAGAACTTATGAACTGAACTGAATTATTCCATGTTTTACTGAATAGTTTTTATTTTATTCCATTGAATAGTCTATTGTGTTCTTTTTGCTGCAGCTCTACAGAATAATTCCTGGTGCTTTTTAAGCTATTCAGATTTGCCTGTTGGTAACTTTGAATATTTTTTAAAAATCAACCTTTTTCCTATTTTGAAAGACTTACCTATAACTGGTTTGCTTATTGAAATGTCCTTAATTTTCAGTGGAAAGAGTTGTTAAATTACTGCTCATGGCACAATCTAGTCAAAGTTTGTAATTAAGTTTTTAATTCACTTGAGAATAACATCATCAAAAGACTAGTTGTTGTGTCTTCAGGCCCAGTATGCACTTCAAACCACATATAACTTTCTTTTGTTTCATTACCACAGCTGTCCTTACAGTAGCAAAAAACCCTGTTTAGAAGTCATCTACATAGATTTAGTCTGACCCAAACTGTCTTTTTCTGAAGCTCTGGAAGGTCATTGTGAAGCAGTCAATAATTAATACTGTAACTGCCTGTCAGGGAACTAGAGCTGATTACCCTTGATGTCCCTTCTAGATCAATGTTCCTAATTCCCAGGATGTGCCTCTTGTGTGGAACATGGGGAGGGAACTATTCCCTTACTGTATCTTTTTCTTTGGTTTATTTTTGAAAGAGAATTTCCAGAATCTGAAATTTACTGGCAGCCCTGTGTTTAAATTATGCTATTTGAGAAACCAGAGAGGAAGAGATCAAAGCCTCCAGCTCAGTTTCTAAAGTGCTGATTTCTCTTAATCTCCCTAAATTTCTCATCAATTCTATGCAGCATTCTCCAGAATAAACTGAATGCAGCCACAAGTCAGACTATTAGTCCCAAAATTTCCTGTATTGCTAGGTTTGTCCACTCAGAATAGACTCCAAGATGAGTCTCATGAGTGGCTCAGGTGAAAATATGTAAGGGAAACTACAAAGTACAGTGAAAGTGGTGTAGCACTGCTTGTATATCTAATTATATGCTGCTTCATAAAATAAATACAAACTGGGAGGAGGATCAAATACTATAGACAGACTACAAATAGTTAACTACATGAATTCTACAAATTTCCAGTAGATTATGCTATTCCACAACTGTAGGTTCTGATCTTACCCCACAACCCTTGTAGTAACAGAGACAGACTACCAGGGACTTCATAAACATTCATGCTGTTCCCTAAACTTTCACACTTGCATCTGCATGGTTTTGTACAATGTCTTCATCAAAAATATGACTTGGTTAATATTTAGGAGGACATTGAAAAAATATTACATACATTCTCTAAATTATGTTGGGCCTTAATATTTTTTCTTTGTATATGCAGGTGAATGATTAGAGTTTATTGGGTTAAAATACTGATTTGATCTGGAAACTTACTGTGTTTCAAAGGCTAATGGGTCTTATAAATGTAGACTGCAAATGGATCTGAACATCCTGCACTTCAATTCCTGGGCAATTACTACTAATTTCCTCTGATAGAGAATAAGTTAATGTCTGTTCTCAGTTCCTTCCCCCCCCCCAACCACCAACAAACACATTGTTCTCTGCAATTCAGAACAATTTGAGTTAGTACACAAACCCCCCAACTTTAGAAATGTTTTTCTGGCTACACTATATGTCTGTACTTCTAATTACTTCAATTCAGCTGGGGGGAGGGTGTTTCAAAGCAGCTTTCTTCAAGACATCTCTAGTTTCTATTTTCTTTGTGTGACTGTTGGAGCCTCAACTAAGACTTTTCAGTTGCAATATGGGAAGAGAGAAATTGAGCCAAATACTTGTAAGTCTATTGCACAATACTCCAGATCTGAATACAGTACCACATCAAATTCAGAATGTGTGCTTGAAGGATTAAAAAATATTAGGCATTTTTTAAATTGTGGACTGTTCTTCTAACAGCTTAACATGTGTTTTTCTTAATGGTTAGAATTTAGGACAATTTTAGCTTGAGCCCTTGTTCACAACTGATGTATTTCCAAAGCAGGCAAAATAAAATCCCTGAAAGCCTACAAGTTAAGCCCAATAAGATATAAGAGGTTTACAGGAGCAAAGACTGCCAACAAATATTGACTTTGAGACTATAAATGCAGTAAGCTTGCAATAAAGAACATCACAAATGTATGGATGTCTTTCAATACATGGTGTATGGACTGAGTTTTCTTCCTCTCCCAATTTGAAAGGAGAGAGAGAGAGGAATAAGAAGTGCAGGCAGCTCTATGTCAAACCTGCTTCAAAGGCTCAGTTGTTGGCTACCTCAGGCAATCATGTATGACCAGCTCATGCACTTGAAGGTGCTGAATGCTGCTATTTTCACTGGTATAGTAGCTAAAGGAGGTGATCATGAGTGCTCACTCATGTAGAAATTATGGTAATATAAAGGGTACTTGGAACATCCTGTTGGCTGCCAAACAGTACTCATGTTTCAATCACCATGCTCTTGTGTACCTACAAGAATGGAAAGCAGTGCAAACTTCAGTCTCTAATATTGGTTTCTGTTGCTAGATGTCATCTTTTTTCCTGGACTGGTCAATTTGGAGCTTACAGCACCTCAGAACACCTCAACACTGTTAATTAGGGGCTGAAAACTACTGAAGTGAACACCTAACTCTTGTAGCAGGAGAGCTCTGCAAAAGGGATTATGGAAGAATTCTGCTCTTTGCATGAGCAGTAGGAGCATAGATGTTTTAACTCTGGGTATAACAGAATTGAGCAGTTTGGGATCATATAGAGTGATTATCTGTAGTAGATGACAAGATACAGTAATAGAGATAAAAATGTAATATCAGACAAATAAGGCTGCAAGAATTGTGCTTTCCAGGTGTAGCTGTAGTCATCTCTCTGAACTTATCTTTTCCTTAATTCCTTGACAATTCCTATAAAACCAATGAGATACTTGAAGACTTTTTCAGTTTCTAGACTATGTACAATGGTAACACTACAAAGAATAGCTGAAGTTTCTCATTGAGAGATCCCTGGTGTGATAGGCTTTCTAATCTGAATATTGCAGGTCCTCTTCATGCTTGTAAGGAGCTGCAGGAACTCAAAAACTGAGCTATTTTCATTCCTGAAGTGTCACATTTTGAGTTAGTGTGCAGTAGCATGCTTTACCTTACTGCAGGTTGAGACATTAAAAGAGAAACTTGTCAACATGATCTGTGTCCCATTAGTATCTAGTCATCTTAGCAGGCAGAGATGGTTGGCATATGAGAAGACCTATAATTTAGCAAGCCTGGAGTAGACAAAATATCTTCTGGATTAAATGCTTATTCTGCAATTTATGTTTTTTTTTTAGCAGATCTTTTAGTAAGTGAAGTTGGAAACCAGTGACAAGTTAAATTTATTGACTAATATATTTATGCAAAATATAATTCAAGAAACTCTTTTCCTAAAGTTAGAATAAAAAGTAGCTGCTCTGTTTGAGGCAAAAACTCACTTTCAACCCAAATCCATTTTCTTCTGATTTCCTGATGTTTTTTACTGTCTGGTTTTGGAACATGAATCTTTAAGAAATGTGAATCACAAGCATTTTTCTGACATGGGACCTTGTTTCTTTCCCTCCTGTCTCCCATATAACAGGGGGTTATTGATTCTCTCATCTGACCCACAGTAACTTTTTCCTGAGCACAGATTAAAAATCAGAACCAAGGCATAAATTTGCAGAAATGCAAATGCTATGCCAGTGTTTCTACCCAGCATCATTCTGCTCCATAATTCACATGTGCACACAAAGCTATAAGACACCAGTCTATTGTCCACTCCTTATAGTTTTAATTTATTTGTCATTGTTCTGAAAAAACTTAACTGCACCTCTGAAAAACTATTTGTAGGAGAAAAAGGAAAAAGTGGCACTTGGTTTATATTCAGTATTGTAAATTATGACTTTTTTTACTGTTTTCTTTTTTTTTTCCTGACTGTTAATCTATTTTATAAGCAGTGCCTGTAAGACGTGCACAACAAGGACTGCCACCTGGGAATCTTTCTCTTATCCTTCTGTGCCACACTTTGCTCAATATATTATAATAGTTGCTGAATATGATATGGAGCTGAAATACATATCTGAAGAATTGATTTATCATAAATATTTCCTGAAAGCTTCAAAAATAGTGCTTTAGTGATATAGGAATCTGAGTGTCTTATGTGGCACTTAGTGACATGATTTAGTGGCATGGTGGTGATAGGTTGATGGTTGGACTTGATGATCTTAGAGGTCTTTTCCAACCACCCTGATTCTAGATTCTATGTTAACTAAAACTGAGGGATTATTTCCAAGTCCACAGTTTAATAGGATTTACAGGACACTGTTATGATGTCCTCAAAGCAATGAACAAGGCACCTATACATCTCTAGTGGAGACTGAAGTTCTGGTGCCCAGGAGTCACTCTGAATATTCCCAAACACAGGACATTGGTTTGGCAATGCATTCAGAGCACTAGGCTGATTATTTTGTCAAGGCCATAATGTTTTCTTCTGTACTGAATTAACATAATGCTTGGACTTTTAACTTTCAAATTATGACTGAAGATCAGAAAGAAAGAAAAACTTCCTTTTCCTACTGCTAACAAATATTAAGCACTTCAAAAGTAACAATTTACTTCTGGAATAGGACTTGTGGCATTAATCCTGTAGCCCTTATTTGCTGTATATCATAACATACCCTTTCAGTAACTGGTAATATTCTGTGAATTACTTAAAATTCATGTAATGTTTTGCTGCTGGTTACACAGTATAAGTGTAAGTCTCTCAAACTGCACTTCCTACCATTGTAACTTTGTTTCTGTGTAATTCAGATAAGTAGCTTTGGGCATATGGTGAAAAGGGAGTCATCTGGTTCACAACTGGAGAGAATAAAATGGACCAGGCTAGGTGTGACTTTTGTGTCACTGGGGGTATGGCACCTCAGGGTACTGTGCTAATTGTAATAAAAAAATTGTTTCAAAATGGGTTGCAACTGCTTTGTCAGCTCTTCTTAGACTTTCTCTAGAGAATGTTAAACTGAGCTACAAGACTGCATACACAGTAACATGACTGGTACAACTCTTGTACACAATCTCTCCACTTCATTAACAGCTCCCTCCCAATTTTAAAGCCTGTGAACCATGAGCACCTGGATAGTGCTGGTGTTCAACAAACACAATGTATGAATACCCTGGAATGCTCTTAAAGAGTTTAAATAAGTGCTATGAAATAAACCACCAGAGAGCCTCCATTTAGACTATTACAATCTCTTTCTTATTGTCATACAGTGACATTTGTGGAATACTAGAACAATTTGTCTGCAGCATAAGTTATTTTCCTTAGCTTAATATTTATGATGTAAAGCATCTGTAGACTGACTTGTTCACATCAAATCTTCCTCTGAGGCTAGCTTTCTAAATTAGAGTCAAGTAACTAATATTTGTGTGTGTAGTACAAGTAAATTCAGAACAAAACCTTTGTGGCTTCCTGCTTGTTAAGTTGTAACTTCTCTTGTCAGCACTTTCTAGACTCAACATCCCTCTGTTCAGTACTCTGATACCAGACTGACTTTGGGGCTTGAATACCAGACTAATACATACTTGGAGAAGACTCAGTATTGCTCCTTAAAACTGCCTGTTACTTGACCTCTTGTGAATAGTAATTCCAAAGGAATTAGGACCACTTAGGAAATAGGACCACTTCCAAAATGTGTTTGTGGTTAAGAATGTCCTTAAAGGATTAGGAATCACATATCTGTCCAACTAGGAGCTTTGCCAGCAGGCAATATCTTAGAGAGAAAAGAATATAAACTATTACTGAAATTCTCTGAAAGGCTCCTGCTCATTTATTAGGCATGTGTAGGCAAAAAACTATTTCAATTTTCAAATATACAAATAATAGCAAAGGCAATATTAGTTCTGAGACTTGCACTGATTGAAGCAGCTAGTTTATCTGGGTGCCTCCAGGACCTGGATGGTACAAGGCATTCAGATGTCCCTGGAAAGGGTTTGAGGAGAAAAGAATACATTCCTACTGATGGATGGCAGACAGGAGGTGAAAAATGAGCTTCTCTGGATGCTGACAGGTTAGAACAACCTCTCACCTTTGTTGTTTGTGGCTGATTCTTATTTATATACTTATTTAGGGATCAATACTTGACCACTTGAACTTTAATAATATGCTTGCATGTCTCATGATTTTTTAATCCTTTGAAAAATGTTTGGTCTATTTGTGCAGCAGGCTTTTCATTTTCCAACTAAACATATGCTAGTGTGACAACAGTGCCCATCCTTGGGGTGCTGTCAAGAGGAGCCTGGGCTGCAAGCAAGTAGATGGCTCTGTCACCAGCTCTACTGGCTGAACTGGGGGCCTTCAGGATGAAGTCCCAGAGCTCCAGCCCCACCTTTCCCATGCTGGTATGGGATGGGGAGGGAAAAGCAGAGTGCTGCCACAGGGATCTGATCTAAGATGGGCTTGCTGTGCTGCTGTCTGTGTTCTGCAGACTGTGGTAAAATGCCCCTTGCATGTGCAGTGATCCTTGAAGCAGTACTGCATGTTGTCACTTGTTTAAATAATGCAGCTTTCCTCTTACTGTGGTAGCCCAGGAGGATTTGTGAGTAGATGGCAGCTGAGAACAGGAAAGAGCATGGCACAGGTTTGCATTCCCTTAGTCCCTAATCCGCTGACGTTAGCAGAGTAGAAAATTAGCTCATGTTTTTCTCCTATGTTGTTTCCTTGGTCACCTGCTCTGGGTGGAATTGGTTTTTCCTCTAAACTCTATTTGCTTTCCTTTTCACTTTTTATTTCTGTTTTCCTCCTCCCACAAAAGTAGTGAACAAACACACACTCCTTTTCCAACAGTGTTTTCTGAGCATGGTAAAAAGAAAAAGTAGCCTCCTGGCTTCCATAAGGCTGCAATAAAGGGGTTTCAAACTGAGGACTGCAGAGTGAAGTAGTTTGAGGATTACATGTAATAAGATTCTGCCATGAAGCAAACAGCATCCAAGATGGCACATTAAAGTGAAGCATAGCCTAGATTTACTGAGGACTAAAATCCATAATGATGTATCCTTGCAGTTGGATGCCAACAGAGGCTGCTATTCATGTTTGTGGTAATTCACAGATGACAGTGTGTTATTTTTCTTCCAGAAAAGGAGGAGTTATGTGAGTTTACTTGTGCCTTGTCTAGCAAAACAAATCAAAACATTTAGGTTGCTATAAGAAGGCTTTGGCAAGGGGAATGTTAGCATAAATAAGGTACTTTGATTTGATTTGAAATCCTGGATATTTTGCAAAGGAAAAGTATCAAATCTAGCTAGCAGAAGCAGCTTGGATATGAACAGCTAAGTCACTTGCCATATTTAGCACTTCTTTAGATACATTTTACCACAGTTCAAAGCCTTATTACTCATATGGCTTTCTTAAGTAGAAGATAAAAACATTGCTGTATATGGCATTGATATTCTAACAGTTTTCTCTGTTAAGTCTTCACATAACATCAACTGAAACTGAACTGCAGCTTTGCTTTCTCTTCAGGAGCTGATTATTATGAAAATGATTTGAAATAGTCTGTTCTTGATTAAATATATTATATTTTGCTTAGAGGTTGTATGAGCACAAATAATTCCTGTGATCAAAGTTTAAATGGCCCAAGCCATGATTTATCTGGCAGGCATTTTATAAGTAGATTAAATTTTTGGTGCTGTTGGGTCTCTCCTAACACAGTCAGTCCCTACACTGGCATTGCAGCAGAGGTTACAATAGGTTTTCTGTTGCTATTTTACTCAGTTTAACAGTACAGAGACATTAGTGTAGACAAATACCAAAACAATTGAATGATTACTATGAAATTGTAATCAACAACTACTAAGGGTTTTTTCCTGACAGGAAAATGAATAAGAGAACTGTTAGAATTTGGTGATAAAATTTACAATCTTAGATTAGTAATAATCAAGATGTTTATGGGAAAATATAAAAAATTATTTTTAAGAGCTAAACATAGAATAAGTTTGTAGATCAGCTATATCCATAGGGTTATTATGTATCAGTTGGTGGTTTGAGGAGTTTTTTATCAGTGTTTTAACAGGATTTGTTTTTATCCAGAAAGTCAGTTGAGGAGGGTTGAAACATTACAGCTCTGACAAGACCAAGTTTGGTTTTAAGAGTATTTAAAAAGAATTTTGGGCTCTTGCTTTTGCCCAGCTGAATTAAGGCTCTAGTTGGCCTTGGCCCCTTGTAAACATACAGACACACACAGAGAACTAATTCCCTTTTTGAAGCCATTTCTCTCTGATCATGATGAATGAGATGCCCTTGATAATTATTTTTTACCATTGATCCTGAAATAGAGAAGGATTTCAAAAGGATAACTTCTCTTTGATCACAGAACATGTACATTACTACATGTGCTATGTTTGCTGTATTCAAATGACAATGGTGGCGATCTAACAGCAATGTCCCCTTTTTTGAGTAAACCTTGGGGTTTTTTCATTTCTTGACATAAATTGAGCCTTATTACCCACCCACCCACTGCCCCCCAGGAATAAATTCTGTTATTTAGCCACTTCATTGTGCAGTCTTGTACACAACCTCCCAAATGTTATCACTAGTCTCTGGTGTGATTTAATTTAATCCATCCAGATTTTGCAAAGATTAATGGTGTCTGGTCCTATAAATACTAATTTATTTGATGGTTTAAGTGTATATTTAATTATTAATGTCATTATACATGTGTTTGAGGGATGAATTGGAGTGTTTGAGGCTGTAAATAGATGAAGAATGTATTGAAAATTGGTGGGGATGGAGATTTTATTAAAGAATATCTTGAGAAGTTTCTAGTGGAAGTAAAATGGTGTGTAGAAGTTCTTGATGTGGTAAACTACTTGTCAAGATGTGCTCTACAACAGAGTGGGGATGAAGAGTAGGGAGCTTTTTTTCCCCACACCCCCCAAATATTTTAATTAAATCCTGATTCAGTTTCCTAATTTGTATAGTTGTGGAAGAACACATTTAAAGAAAAGGACAAAAGGAACTTCCATTTTTGTTAGAATGCAGAGTCCATGCTTATTTCCTCTGTAGAAATAGTGGAATCTTTCCTGAACCTTGATAAACTAAAGGCTTAGAATTTCAGTAAACACTCAATTAGGAAAGATTTGTAATTCTGTAGAACTTAACTTAGAGTGACAGAGCTATTACAAGACTATGTGTCTGGTGGCTGCTTGTTCTGATAGATTTGTATGGTTTTGAAATACTGAATGGTTTGTGTTTGGATCATGAAACTAGATGCTTAATTTAACAGTCTCAGGCAAGGACTAGCATTTAAATGACTCAAATCTGAAGGCTAAAGCTCATTTCTCATAGCAATGAGTAGAGCCCACTGAAGCAGGTAATGAGACTCTGAAGAGTGAGAAAGCAGTAGAAATTCCTAACAAAGACAAAATCAATATAGTAAAATAGATTTCTAATTTTTTTTAGAATTCCCTTGAGCAAAAAGCCTGCATTTAATGGTATGGAACTTAATAGTGATGCTGAATGCATTATTCTTTGGAAATTAATTAGTAGCAGGACAATCAAGCAATGGTTGTGACTTGTCAGCATGCTATTACATCTTACAGTAGGTTTAGGTAGGTTTCCTGCACTAGAAAATATGCTTGCCAGGTTCAAAAGAAGTCTTGAACTTGAACTCAGCATTTAAAGTCAATTGTGGGATTTTAGTACATAGAGTTAAAACTTTTGTGTTTCAGAAAAGCTGTCTGTGTTTTTCCCTTCAACACATGGGAACTCAGAGTTCTTTGGTTAAATTAGGAAGTCTAATTTCTTTGATACTAATTAGTAGCTGCATCTTTCCAGTACTTGACACATATCTGAATGTTTGTCCAGAGAGGGCTTGGATTTTAACAAAGAAAACTCAAAGTTACCTGGTGAATTTTCTTGTGAGGAACAGCTGATACCATGTTTGAAAGCTGGCAAATCTGTAACAAGTTTTACTAAAGTCTGTGTCAGACTCACCTCTTTCCTTAGTGATTAAATATACACTGTATCCCTAAAGTGGTTTTTTTGTTTATTTTTTGATCCTTTAATATAGACTTGGATTCAAGTTGATTTAGTATAAAGGTCATAAACCACAATCAACAGAAATAACTTGAAACTTTCATTTCTGAAAGGTGATGTTCTGAAACACTTTTCCTTCTGCATTAAGTTCTGAAATGAAATGGATGTTCCATTTGACAAATGCCAAAACTGTTCTTGTCATGTAATTACTATGTTGCATTATTGCTAAAAAAAAGAGTATTTCAGGGTTCATGCTCTTAGACTTTATTTTCTTGTTGTTTTGTGTAGCCCCTCTGTACCATGGCTCTACTCCACTGTTTACCTATGACACTAGCTTCTGACCTTACTTCACCATTTGTATTTTTTGTGTACTCCTTACTTTGTGGGACAGGCAGAAATCCTTCTCAATATTTAACTTAAATCCTTCTTAAAGACTTGATCCTCTTGTGGTGCCTGGAGGCATCATGTGTAATGTTGCACATGTTACTAACTCAGCAAAGTTTGAAGTTTGTAACTTTTAGCATGCTCACTGAGAGTGACTGTGAGTGCATTTGTTTGGTTAAATCTGATAAAATTGGTTCTTCAGAATCTGCTAAGGCTAAAGGGTTTTCAAGTTGGTTTGATTACAGGAGTCTGACTACTGGCTAGCAAATATACAGCTCAAAGTATGAGATCCACATTGAATGTATGAAAAGAAATAATGAGTTCTGACTACTAGGAGCAGCTTAATCCAGGGCCTTTTGCCTTTTCCCTGTTACTATTGATCATGCAAAATATTAATATCACAAAGTGCTCCTGTGTGCTAAAGAGATGAGTGTACAGATTTTACATCAATATTATCATTAACATTGACAAAATGCTTATTTCCAAGTTTTTGTGGTGAATAGAAAAGCTACACACCCCTCTTGGGGATTCTGGGTGGGAGATTTAAGATAATTCCTCCAGACCAGTTGAAAATGCCATATGAGGCTGAAAGAATTAAGGCTTAGGAGGTTATTTTTAGACAATTGCAATTAAAAGGGATAAAGTAGCTGCTTAAAGAAGAAACCTTCATTTTCTCTGCATGTCTGTATGGTTTTGATCCTCTGTTCTTTATTTGGGTAATGTCAATATTGAGAGCCAAGCCCAGCTTGCTCCACTTACGGCTACTAATGTGGGTAAGGTAGAGGAACTGAGCTTCATTGGAAAATACTTCCATACTTCTAACTGTACCATGAATGTCAACAGAAGATTCCTGGTAGGAACAGTTGTGCTTTGTAGATAAGGAATTACTGATTACTGTCTGAGCAGATAACAATGAACACTGACTCAGACATGAAATGCCTAATCTTCTGTCACACTGACAATTTTCAGACCAGCTACTGCTCTGCTTAACAGAGCATACATCTACAGGGGTAGATCTTCCCAAATGACCTATATGACTGTTACTGGTGGGGGGGATAAAGACTTATTTTTCTTTTCAGATTATTCTTTCTAGCTGATGAAAATAAACCTTTGATCTCTTCTTTGGTATTTTAGTTTCTTGAACTCTGAAAGTTCACCACCTTCCCCATATGAACACAATGTCTCTTTGAATAGTGCCAAGTGTCACAATGATCCTTTAAAAGAATGAGAAAGACAAAGACAGACCTTGTTTTCTCCTCTGCTAACCTCCATGCTGGTTTGCATGTAAGATTAACTCATGTAGTTCATCTTACATTTTTTTTCAGTTAGGAATTGCAGGAAAATATGCTAATCAAAAGGTAATGCATTCCAGAAGGTTGTCTGTCTTAGTCATACCTGTGTCTATGAGGTGCAAATCCAGATATAGAGCACTGATAGCAGAACGTCTTCTGGTAGAGGATGAAAACAGTTGCTCCTCGGTTTTGTCTTGCCTCCTAAGCTATGATTTTGGATTAGTCATCAGAGAGCCACTGCAGGGAACCAGACTGACTAGGAAATTCTGTATCTAGATGGTATCTGATTCCATAGTCCTCCTGTAGTTCATATCTCACCTGTAGGGAGACAACAAAAAGCAGAGAGCTTTCATCAAAGCCACTTTTAAATGAGAGACTAGAGTAACAGTGTCTGGGAATATACAGATGGTAATTAATTCCATCTACAGGTATCTCTGCTATTCCAGTCAACAATGAATTACCACATGTTCTGAGGAAGACTTTTTTTTCACTAGAGATCTGTTTCACTGAATATAACATCAGTCTGCTTTATTTTGCTTTCAATCTGCTTGGTGGATAATCATCAAACAGCCTCCTAAAGTATTTCAAAACTTGCCTGCAGCAGGTTCAGTGCATGATCTTATATGTTTCTAATGATTGCTTCTTATCAGAAGCTCTGTGGACAGCCAGATAAGGGAAGCTTATGAATCTGAATTTCCATGGTTTCACACTACAAAACTCAGACCAGAAATAGCAGAGTCCTTTACTGGCACAATTGAACAACTCCTTAATTTGGTTCTTTTGGATAGGCTTTCAAAAGGCCTCTTGGGCCTGTGAGTTTCGGTGTTCTTGATGTCTAATGCTGCTAATTTGCTGCTTGTGGCTTATCTAAAGTTTAGTAGTGTTTCTACTTAAATTGTTGGTTACAGTGGTAGCACTAAATACACATAACAATATTAAACACAATGTATGCACCTGTAAAGCATCATCATGAAGAAAGTAAGTCCTACATTAGCTTCAAGACAACAACTTCTGTTAACAGCTCAAGCTGCTTCTCTCCTGAGCATGTTTTTCAAGTATAAACCCATTAAAATGTGAAACCCAAGAAGGTTTAGTACCAACCTATTTTAGTACCAACCTTATTCTGGCTAAAAATTCATGATTTTTTTCAGTTTATTTAGAAGAATGTTAGACTTTCAGTTAGGCCTTGTTCATTTCAGGATAACTAGATATTCTTTCTAGTATTACTTAACTGAAAGTAATTTTCCTGGTGTTTTTAATATTGTTGAAAAGTCTATTGAAAAATGAACCCATTGTAAGTAGCAACTTTAAAAGCTGCTGTTAAAATAAAACCCAAAAACTGTCTGTTGAATTTAGTAGTGAAAAGATAATTTATGTTCTCTGTGCATGGGGTAAATATGTCTCGAGGCTGACCAAAATGAATAAATTACTAAGGCAATATTCCTCCTGTGACATTAATATATTGCAATTATTTGTCTTCATTCTGCTGCTTTTTTTACATTGTGTTGCTCAGCAATTAAAATGTGCAGTTGAAAATAGCAGAATCTTGCTCACTCAGCAGAAACTTCTGTGTTTTCTGTTTTTCCCAAGAGTGGGTCACAAGTTATCACAGAATCACAGCATGTTAGGAGCTGGAAGGGACCTCAAAAGATCATCTAGTCCAACCCCCCTGCCACAGCAGGATTCCCTAGACCAGGTCACACAGAAGCATGTCCAATTGGGTTTTGAATATCTCCAGAGAAGGAGACTCCTCAACCTCTCTGGGCAGTCTGTTATATCCTGAAGCTATAGCTATAATAATTTTTGAAAAGGACATTTCAGCCTGTTAAATTTCAGTGGAAGCCTCAAAATTGGGTATTTATAGCCTAGATTTTCACAATAGTGATTAGAATAAAAATAAGTGGACTTTGTCAGAAAGATTTCTGTGAATCCTGTGACAGTTTCATGTGAATGAAATTATCATTCAGTTCTTGGTTTCTATTATATACAAACTGTGAGAAACCTCTGACAGCTTTGGAAAGTGCTGATCTTGCCAAGTAGATTTGAGCATCATGGACTTTCATGTGTCAGTGTAATTTCCTGCAAGTTCAGGTGGGACTTGTTCAAGTTTATTTGTCCTGTTTTAGTGATTAAAGATGTTGCCTTTGATTTCAAGATTAAAAAGGAAAACCTGGAATTCTAAATAACTCCTCAGAATAAACTTATGTTGCTACAACTGAAAAAAAAATAGGTATCTGTTGTTCCAAGTTTGATCAGGCTTTAGGAAGCAGCACTGAACTATATGCTTTGTATGGACTTCAGAAAACAGAACAAAGCATGCTTAAATTGCTTGAGGCCTTGATCTGTAGTTCATGACCTGCCTTGTTGCACACTCTGCTTCAGACCTTCAGCAAAAGCTAGTTTTAGCCATGTATGAATTAGACCCTTGTCACCTTCAGAGGCAATGTGATACTGTAAAAGTTAAGGTCTTCAGATGAAGAGTAGAGCAGAGAAGGTAACCAAGGGGTTACTTCTGCTGTAGGTTTTCCATATTCAGCTGAGGGGAGATGCAGTTTTAAACTAGTCTTTTGCCTTTTTGGAGAAGTTGGCTTGAATGAATACAATAGATGACCTAGGTTAAAAATGGGACTGGACACATGCTTGCTACTGCTGAAGTGTCTTCTAGTAGGGTTGCAAAACACTACTATGTTATTTGAGACCTGTATTCAGCCTTGAGGTAGCTTTTTAGTGCTAGTGAAGACTAGCCCTGGAACAGCAGTGCTCAGTGTATGCATGCTGAGAAGCCTAGGGAAGGGACTAGGCCATGTCAGCTCTGTGCCACCACAGCTCTTGTTGGCAGGAGAGCTAAGTTACTGCAGCATCCTGGATGTGTATCTATGTTAGACCATAGCAAGGACTGCACAAATCATATCTGAAGGTGACATAAATCAGGCTTCCTTGGTCATGGGTCTCTTCTTAGCAGTTTAGGCTGTAGGGATTTCCACTTCATTCACAATGGCTTTTCCCCATTCTGCACTTGAGGCAATGTGGAATCTCAAGATCAATTTCTTGTAGGTCACTTTTTCATTTTATGTCTGCTGCAGTGTTTTTGGATTATTGGTGGAAAGATATAAGGTAAATATTTTCAGTAGTCCAGTGGGGATTTTTAATCCTTTGATTTTGGAGTTTTGGAGGCATTGCACGTGTCTGGTGAAAGTCAATTTTCTGAGGGTGCATTACAAAAAACCATGTCTGAAGCTTGTAAACAGAGGAATTGATTTCCAGATACAGCTGGTTAAAGGCAGAAATATTAGAGCAGTTATTTTTCCATGAGTATCCAACAATAATGGCCAAGATTACTTTTAGTGAATGAACAAGGAAACCTCTTCCACTGCTGACATTACCTCAGATTACTGCTTTTTATTTCTTTTTTATTAGTTATCTCATAAAGACACTTAAAATTTGGAATGCTGTATTATTTTTGTCTGAATATTGAAATGAAAGTAATTAAACAGCATTTATGAGTGCAGTTGACCCTGATCTCTTCATAAAATGCTGTAGATGCTATCTGGAAAATTGAATACAGTTAATGTGCTAATTTCTGTGGTTTGTGGAAATTTAATAGCTTAATAGAAATTATTCTAATATCTGTTCCATGGAAGGGTTTAATATAACAGACTTCCTGTACAAAGTGACCCACTGGAGAAGATGATTTGTGAGAAAGTTGGAGCTCTTGGGGAGACCAGACCCCTGCCTGTCTGGTCTTCTCATGAGCATTTGCAGGAACTGGCTATGTCACACATCTTGGTCTGTCCCTGTTATCCAAAGATTATTCTGCTTCTAAGTATTTTTTCTGACCTGATATGTCCATAAATGCTATGTGCTTTCCTCACTAAAATAGAATTAGCCAATATAAATGGGAGTTAAGATTTTTTTTTTTCCTTCCAAGTATGTAGTATCAACAAAAATAGCAAGTTAATATTTTGGTCTAAAATTCTAACACATCAGGATTACATTTTTAAATGTTATTTTCAGTGTTGTGCCATTACCTTACAGAACAGACAATTATTTTCAGCATTGATGTCTGTTCTGACATCTGGAGGAACTTGGGTGTCCCTTGTTGGCCTTCAATCTCCTTTTTCCTTTTGCCACCAAGTTGAGAATGTGTAAACCACAAGCTTTCATTTATACATTATGGTTACTTTGTGTTTTCCTTGTCCTAAACCATTTCTGTTCTTGATCAGGAATACAGACTATCTCAAATATGGTTAACAATCTGTGTAATAAATGGTTTTTTAGGAGTGGATTGATATGGTTTGGTCAAAATCCATTGATGACAGTGATAGTTCCAGGTGTTTAAAAAAGCTAAGTGGCAATCTAACCTGAAGTGGTTGAAACAGGAAGTCTTATGCTGTGGAATGAATGTTATAGATTTATGTATATTATGGGACATACTTCTGTCTCCTGCATCCCTGTAGCTTACATTAGAAGGGGAAAAGTGGAAAAAATGTGAAATTCTGATCTCTGAAATCTTGCAGGCATGTGCTGTCATAGTAGGATGCTCTACATGGTGACTTACTGCATTATCAGACATGGGGGGACACAATGATTACACTGAACTGCACAATCATCTAGCAAGCCTCTTTCCATTGGAATTCTTGTTGGGGTTTTTTTTCAGCTATGATTTAACTCCCCCAAAGAAAAGCTCAGACTAATTCCATTTACCTCCATACCTACTTTATTCCAAGGAGAATCCCTCAAAGTTTTTCTCACAAGTACTTTTAGAGGAAACATAACACTATTTCTGTTTCAGAATTAAGCAGCAAATACAGTCCTGTTAGATGTGTGGTTCAATCCATGAATTGCTTTTCAAAAGTGCATCTTTCTCAGTTAAAAAACTTGAATCTACTGTGAATAATCAAAGCAGTCTTATGAGTGTTTTCATCATTGATTTTAATATTCTACTGCAAAGTTTCACACAAGAATGTACTATTTTTTGTTTGTGCTTTGAAGCAAGAACATGGATTTCAGTTTCCTATATCTTAATAATTTGCATGTCAATGTTTGTCCATTTAGAGTTTATTAATAATGATCCTTAAGGATCTTGCATAAGTAAATCTAGCAGCCAAGGCAAGCAGAGAACTTGTGGGCATGTATGTCAGGTGGGTTAAATCACAGGTACTGACTGTAACAAATACAGAGCAGTTTGATCTTCTGACTGTCAGCAAATTACACAACAGATTAGATTAATTTGTGAGGAAAAATAAGAGCCTTAAGTAACATCAGTGGCCTTAAGTGATGGTTAGTAATAAATACATCTGTGAATATTAGTTATGACTGCATGGAAAAAGCTTGTTAGAGTGATGTGTTCTTAGCAGAAAAAAGAGTATTTCTATGGCTTGGAGGTATTAGGTTTGGATATAATCTATTTGGAGAAAACAAAAGCTTTCAGTATGAAACCACTAATCCAGTACAAGAGAAATTGGGAATGAAAGACATAATGTCCTTGATGGCTTAGATGCTAATGATAAACTCTGCACCTGGTGCATTCTGTCAGCACAGTAATTCTCCTTAATTGAAGAGTAGTTTGTCTATCTATTTCTCTGTTGATTTTTCTCTCTGCTGTACAGTGTCCTTACTGAATGTTCAGTTCATCTTTAATTTGATCAGTGTGCACAGATAGACCCTCTGAGATGAAGTGACTGGGGAGCAGGGTGTTGTGAAGACATGTCTGTAACTTTGGGCTAAGATTTGATAAGTTTCAAGAGCATCTAGAAGTTCTGTGCTAAAGAAACTTACTTGGTTAATGCCATTTGAGTATTGGCAGATGCTGTTTTCAAAACATATGGTTCTATTCCTTAACTATCAAATGTAATGTCTGGCAATTTCCTCAGAGCAGACTGTGTATTTCCAGAACACCTACAATGTCTCATGCAGTAACCTGGATCTGGTTTTTTTTGAATTACTAGGGGAATCCATTTTCAAGTTACTTTGAAGAGGAGATTTCAAATTATCTTGCTGTTGTGGCAAGACTGCAATTCAGCTGAAAACAGTCTGTGTAACACTCAGTTTCTTAGAAGCTCTTGGAAGTTTCTTGGAAGGCTTGCTTAATTTCATGGAATAAAATCCTTTTTTCCTTCTCATGTCTATAGAACTTAAGCAGGCACTTCACTTTTTTTTTTTGAGCTGTTTATGTCAGTGACTGGTCTCTTTGCAAGACACAACTAAGCTTCTGAAGATTACTTCAGGATGTAGCTTACAACTGTAGAAACAGATAACCCATTTCCTGTCCTTGGAAGGCTGTTCAGTCTCCAGTGTGTCATACTTGAGAGTTTATTGCAGGCAGTTTTGCTTTCAGATAAAATTGTTTCTAAAGCAGTTAAGAATCATAACTTATATTGGTTGTTACCTTTTTTATTTCCCTTTGGGAAGAGGCTTGGAGTTAAATAGGCTCAGGAGCTACAAAAAAACCCCAAGTAAAACATTCCAGCTTCTTTTCATCTTAACTGAAAGACAAACTTGTGTGCCTTTGGAGAGGAGGCTCCTTATGTCTTGTTCTTCATGATGGCAGTGAGCTGGGACTCTTTCCCAACAGTAGAACCTGTTTACCTGACTTTCCTAATATTTGTATATTGTTTTTTTCTTTCTTTGTAAATGAGCAACTTCTTGCTCCCTCTCAATCTTTGGACTGAAGTGAAAGTTCTGCTGTGTCCCTCACTGAGGCACATCTTCCTCTTTTCTGAGAGCACCTATAACAAGCCAGAAAATAGTGATCTAACCATGCAGAGTAAGTCCTAAGGCTAGAAACAAGTCAAAAAGAAGCATCCAGAAGGTAAGATGTATCTAGTGACTTTTACTGACAAAAGAGCATTTTGGAGGTGGTATCTAAAATAATTAGCTGAACTTAGCAGAAAACTTCCACTTTGTTGACTCAAAACTTGGACAAATCCCTTCTGGTTTTGGTAAGACAACTCCAGGCTGTGGCTTCTGATAGAAGCTGTTCTCTAGCCTGTCAGACAAAAATGAGAGGGAGTTGGGGGAAGCAGAGAAGGGAAAGAGGGAAAGTAAAATGGGGGGAGAAAGAATAAGGTCATTGTTGGCTTAACAAGTGCTCAGTACTAATGTCCTGTACTCTGGGGTTATGAAATTACATCTTTGATTTGCTTTCTCAAATCTATAAAAAGCATTTTATGGGAGCTTGGGAAAAATCAGTGCTCCTCTATTGCTTTGTGAAACTGCATTATTCACTTACTTAAAGGTTAGTTAGAAATCAGAGCAAGGTACTACAACATAGATACAAAATAGATGCCCTGATCCTTGTCTCTCCTTTTCTGAAGAGGGAACATGGTTTAAAGAAACCCAGTTACAACCTTCTTGATGTACTTGTGTAGGAGTTTTCCCTGGTAGCATCAGGTAAGAGTTATATTGTGGACAACAATAAATGCTGCAAGAAATATCCAGCACTGCTTTCTCAAAACTTGAGAGATTTTAACCAAATTTCCATTTTGCAGACAATTTTCTCCTCTGTAAGTATTGTCTTATGTATTTTCCTCACATCTCTCTATAAAATGTCAGTCTGATCTGATTTTAAGGCATAAAATCTAAGTTGATACTTGATCTTTTGTTTGATCATTTTCTTTAACAGACTGCATGTAGCCTGACACTAGAATTTCTTTCAGTTTTTCTTTACTACTATTTCTTGAGTCAGGCTATGTTTCCTTTTTGAAGTTGCAATGTAATTCAGAATAGGAAATGGAATAGGATGAGAACCAGGATCTCTAATCCCCAATCTGACAGTTCTGGCTTTAGGCAAGTCACTTAAATTCTGTCTCAGATTGCCATAAAATGGCATAACATGTCTCCTGCTCATCAGGGTATTGTAGGAAATGATTTATACTTGTAAGATCTTTGCAGAATGCTTCATGTTACTGCATTTTACTGAACATCTCTCTCAACTCCCCAGGCCCCTGCTGATTTCTGGTTTCACATTGGCCAAAAGAGACATATGATGGGAAGGAAATAATTCTGTTTGCTATTCAGAAAGATAAAAGTAAAAATGAATACAGATACAAAATTGCCACTTAAAGCAATATTGTCACAAGTACAGGTTTGCAAATGGAGAACACTTTCCTATTGCAAAGTTGTAACATGATTCTGGGCAATTTTCTTATTTTATGGTCTCTTGCCAAGAATCTGATAGGTAAAAGAATCTCTTTTGAAATGTGCCAGATGCTGAGGAAGATATGAGAGCAGCAGGCTCCTTTTTCTCTGTGCTATACCAACTGCAGAACACTCCTATCATTTTTTTTTTTTCCCCAGCCAGTAGATTCTGTGGCCCTTACAGTGAAACTTCATCCCTGCTCTGGAACAAGTCCTGTGCTATAGCAGTTCTCTTAATGTAACCCTGTCTCTGCTACTGAAAGTACAGGTGGAGTGTTATAGGCATGATGTAGGATGTCTATTGACAAGCTGCAGTGGCAGGTTTTAAATGTCACAGAACTTTCATTATAGGTTTCTTAAACTTCAGTTGCCTGGCCCTATGTTTACAAATCTTGATCTCAGCATTAAATTCATGGGAAGAATGCAGAAGTGATTTGATTACCTTTTAGCAGCCAGAACAATGTTGAGCAGTGGCTGGACAGTCTTACATAGACAACTATAGGTGAGGAAGCCAGTAGAGCCAAATGCTGATATCTCTAGTGTAGATGGAGCAAACAGTACCAAAGCTTCTCAAATCCCTACACTAATCAAATAACACTTCTGTAGGGAAAGCTGTCTCTAGTGGAAATTCTAATGAAGTCAAAACCTGCTGAGCAGTGAATGTGATTTGAATGGAATGGGTGCAACTTCATCAGTGAAATCTTGAAATACAGACAAAGTATTAATCTAACCATTAGTTCTCAGAAAACCTTCCCTGTGTGTATATTAAATGCTAATTTTAATCAGTATAAGAGACATCTAAACTAGTCATGGAGCTCCAGTCCTCTTGGGAGCAATAGGATTTACAATGTAGCCTGTTGTCTGATGAGCTTCCTCAGCAGTCATATGAAAAGATGCTTAAATGAGAAAGTATTGTATTTTGAAAGCTTGTGACTTTGAGAATGTTTCCAGCTGCTTCTTTGAATGTAAAATGCTAAAGACTAAGTTTCTAAGTCTTTGGGCATTTGTTGCTACAGAAACCTTTTATTTGCTTGTGCTGCTGTAGGTTGAGGGCACTGATGTAACTCCTGGTCAGATAAAAGTGAGAAAACCAAGGAGTGGGAATGATAAAGAAGTGTAAAGAAAGTAACAAAGTAGTTCTGTGCTGTCACACCCTACAGAAGGCAGCAGAGTGTGTTGTAGGAATGGCAGTTTGCTGTGACACCTGTGAGAAAAAAGCATTCCCTTTATGTGCTGCCACTTTTATCTTGCTGTAACTGCTGTCAGCAGCCCCTCAGAATTATTACCTGTAAAATAAAACAATATTCTTTATGCTATCATTTAGTTAATCACTACCTGGTTTTAGTTTGTGCTCTTAAAGAAGTCACTGGCCTACATTTAATGTTTTCTTCTCTACTGCTACATTATTATGTATTGGTTCTTAGCAACTGATTATTAACATCTTTACAGATTATGATAAGATGAAATTCAAATGATCAGACACTACCAGTGGATGTGAAAATGTGAATTTCATTTCTCAGCTAATCAATATGCCTTTTCTGACATTTCTTTTTATAATTAATGTGGATGTTAGATGCCTTCTGGTGACCAACTCTTTTTACCTAGTTTTGTCTGGAGCAGAAAACACTCTCATGTGGATTTCAGTGAATCCTCAGACCAGACCCTTACTTTTATTCTGCCTTTATCAATTATCTTTCTTACCACTACTTTTTTTTGCCCCATCCTTCTACTCTCTGCCCTCTCAAAATACTGTCAGAATACAGATGGATTTTTCTACTTACAGAACCATTTGTGTCCCAAACTCATGATCCTCTCTGGAATATTATAATGTTAAGTTGAATGTTTCCTGAAGCTTTTCTGAGGAGTTGCTGTTCTAAGCAAACATGCCTATAAATCATGAAATGCAGTGGTTTGAAACTGCATCAGGAAGTACCTACCAACCAAATATTGCTATATTTTTTAGCTTAAAAGATGCAGTTAGGGTGGAATTAATAATGGTGCTGTCCTAAGAGGACTGATGAGTGGCTAATGTCAACAGAATCACTCTAGTGCAGATAAAGGAATGCTTTTGCTTCATTAGCTGTGGTGAAGACAAGTTCAAGGCATAGAGAAGGGTCCCAGGAAAAAGGGCAGTTGTGTAGGAACTAGATCTGTGTGGTGAGGTTGGGCCTAATGCTACAGTGAAATGATACCATTTTTTCTTCTGTATGACAGCCTAGTGTACCTGCAGTCTAACATGGGTTGAGATGTTTGAATGCTTCCCTTGCTGATCTCTGCTAGGCATTGTAGTAAAACAATTCATGTTCTTTGGAGGTGATGTATAGAAAAAAGTGCAGCCCAAAGCCTACTACTTTCTGAGATAATTTTGGAATTTATTTAATGTTCCAGAAAGCTTAACTTGCACAATTTTCCCTCCAAGTAAAAATACCTAAACACCTAAAATTGGTTGTTTTCAGAATATGTCTTAGAGTTCCTTTACTGGTGTGCTAACAAATCCCTGTCCTGTGTGGCAATAGAGAAAAACAGCTAAGAAATGTGGTGATAACGAGGGTCTGTGAAATGGTTTCCAACACAGTCATTCTGAATCCAAACTAAGCCTTGCATTTACTTGTGTCTAATAAATTCCAGTCCTGTTTATCTTGAAGTGTTTTGAAAATGTTATTCAAATGCTGAAGCTGTTTTCTTCAAAGTCTGAAACTTTAAATCAGAAATACTCTCAGATTTTGAAAAGGTGTTAAAAGTAATGTTAAGAAATAGTGTAACACTCTAGCAATTGATAATTCCAAATTTTGTTTGCAGTTCCATATGAAAGCTGTCAGAGATGATATTTTCCTTTTTATGGAAAAGCTGACAATGTTTTATTTGCAGGAACAATAGTAATTGTATTGATTTAGTGAAACATAACTTTTAAGGCTCTTTTTCCATCTCTGAGACTGTTGAAGAAAAATCAGTGTAATCAGTGCTATAGATACAGCTACTAATATTGTTTCTCTGTTAAGTTTACCTATGCTGTAATTACCCTCTTTTATATTCTGTGTGGCAGACTGTTGTTATACAGTCTGAATACATGTGAAAGAGGAGGAGGAGGACGTGCTGAGTATTACATTTCTTCATAATTTTGAATAATTAGCAGTCATTTATTAAGCAGGCACTTCTGCAACTGAAGCCCATGGGATGAGGAATGAGCTTCGTGGGTGATGGGTGAATGCTTCGTACTGTGAAATGGAAATGTTTAATTCATGCTGTTACTTTTCCATTTACTTTCATAAGAACTAGTGTAAAATAGAACTGAAAAGTTATTCAATTTGGATTACCTATGATCAGGTCTGATTCTAGGATTAATTAGCTCAATTGCCTGCAGTTTTCCCTTACCTATTCTGTTGCTACTGACTGAAGAATACTGCCACTCGGTTTCAATTATCCTTACAAGTTAATCAGTACAAGTGCTGTTAAGATCAGTCATTTTGTTTAGATGTGGAATACATAATTACTCACTTTCATGTGATGTTAATCTCCTGATCTTTGCCCCTTCCAAAAATAGTATAAGGAAGGAAGTACTTTAAATTTTGAGTGAAAGATACTTCATATACTTTTTGCTCTTCTCTTCCTGTCCTAATTTTGTCCTTCCTTGTCAGATTCCAAGCCATTCCTAGGTACTTTTTTGTGCAGCAACTCCCAAATTTAACAAATTTTTGTAGTTACATAGTAAAAATCTGTTAGCTTAATCTCTGTGGGTCCTATGTTCTATCATAAGGCCTCCTGTGCAGCTTCAGGGGACAACTTATATTTTATGTTTCACTTTCATTATCAAAGGATTTCTAGAAACACAGGATTATCTGGCTTATATATGCTGTACTGCTTTATCACTCTGATACTGGTCATGAGCTTTAATGATATAATGAAGTCTGAAGTCAATCTGTCTTATATTTCCAACCCAAATAAGTGTGGAGCTACTAATTTCTTCAAATGCACAAATAAGATGAGAAAAATCTAGGTTTTTTTTCTTAAGTTACAGATAAAGGCAATCTCCTACATCCTACATATTTCTTCAATAGCATTTGGACAGTGTTCTGGGTAACTTTACACCTTTACTTGCTGGCTTTAATAACCATTCTGTTATTTTTTTTTAAAACCTGGGTAAAGTATTAAGGAACCTTTTGTAAAATAAGGCACATCAGCACTGATTCAAAGCATCTTAAAATGTGTTACTGTGTTAAGTTACTATAGAGTTAATGAGTAATTATTTTTTTGTAGGATAGCTAGGTTGTTTGCTGATTGATGCTCATGTAATTGGGCTGCTAATTAACTTAACCACTGTACTGAGAAGCATTTTACTGATTTTGTGTTGTTGTTGTTGTTAGCTACCTAATATCTTCCCAGTTATTTTCATGAAAACTCTTCTGGTGCAGCTGTTCTGTGCCTTGTTGCTAACATAACAAATCTCAAATTGGCTTAAATAGGTCAGGAAACATTTGTTTGAGGTAATAGTAATTTTTGATATGCATGTATAGTCTGCACAGAATTGTCTTTTCCTGGACTTGCTTCCATTATATTGGAAGGTTTTGTCTGATTAAGCTGCCATCCTTATCCTGAATGAAAGCTGGCTCTAGAATCACTCTCTTTGCACCATTTGTAAACCTTAGTTTCAGCACTGTGAAAATACTGTTGCAGATCTTAAGAACAAACATCTGGAGCAAGTACAGAGACTTGGGAAAGTACCTGGGTCTGTTATAATTCTTTTATGCTGCAACATCTGTTGCCAAGATGTTAATAAAATTATTTTAGATGTATTCAGATGTATTTCACTTGTTCCTTAGCTTTGCATATTTCCATTTTTTACTACAAAAAAAAAATCTCTAAATGCACCAGCTGTAATGCTGCTTTACAAATGACCTCTTTCAACCATGACTTCATTTTATTCCTAGTTTAGTTTCACTTCATGTGGAAAAAATTGGATTTAAGCTCCAAATAATTTTCTCACTTCTCACATTCAATTTGATGTTTTCAGGACATGATGTGATCAGAATGTGCCTGTTTAAAGGGGCTTGTTTCATGTCACAATAAATCTATTTCAGTCCTCAGCTGTAGGGTTCCTCAGTCTTTAAAACTGTTATTTTATACTGCTTCCTCTTTTTATCTTTTAATAATGAGGTCCTTGGCACCAAGAAAATGTTGATTTCACTACCTGTGTTAATGCCTGAAGTGTGTAAGTTTGTTGTAAAACTTTAACTACTCAGAGGTGGAGCTCTTTTTGCACTTGGATAACTTGTTGCTTTGTCCTGAAATGGGCTAATATTGGTTGCTGTATTTCTACAGAGTGAAGAATAGAGGAGCTGTGCATAAACATCTTCAGCAGTTTTAGGGCAGACCCTGCAGTTTTCAGTTCAAGCATGAACTGGGAAGAGTTAAGTCCTATGGTTTTGATGAACCTTGATCTGTCGCTGCTTGTTTCTGCTCATTCATACCTGTCTCTTCACATCAGCATTGTCCCAGTTCTCTAATCTTTAGTTACAGCAAATATTTGGCCAGGAGATGCAATACCAATAGAGCTGAAGTTGTTTGGAGTGGCAGAGTCACTGCAGCTTCCCTCCAGGGAGCTCAAAATTGTTCCCCACCTGCAGGAGGAGACAGTTCTGGGGTTGCAGCTTGCTGGGGGCCAGTTTCTAGCAGATGGCTGGAGAACTGACTGGGATTTTCAATTGGTTGGACCAGGTTCTGATGAATAAGTTCCTCTAGCTTGACTGCTACTACTTACAGACATTTTAAAGTATTTTGTATGCTAGCTGTTGTAGTATTTTGTAAGAATGTAGAAAAATCTATGCTGAGGAACCTGTAGTCAAATGAAGGTTTGAAGACAAAATGGGAATAGATGACTGTCTTCACCTTAACTGATGAGAAACACAGGAAACGCCTCATTAAACTATCAAGAGATGAGCTGTGCAGAGCTGAAAGCCATAAAACCATTCTACAGTAACAAAACCAACAGAAAAATAATAGGCATGTAGCCTGACTCTGAGGTGCTCAGCACTTCTATCAGTCACTGTCAGAAAATCCTGAAGCTGCTTGGCATATCCTAAATTGAAGCCACCAAAGGCAGCAGAAAGTGTACCCACTTTGGGGAGAAGGTTTAGGCTTAGTTTTCAAGAAGTCAGAGAAAGGTAAAATAATAACTAGTCAGGTGATCTTCTGGGTGTAAAATGCCTGGCATATTGCTCTAGGAAGACTGCAAATACCTGTGCTTTCAGTGCTTACAGATTTAAGGGAACAACGTTCCTTTGGTAAGTTTGCCACCTAGAAAAATATCACTTCATGATTTGGAAATGAAGGTGTTTTGTCTTACATCCAGTATAGGAAAAGCAAAATCAGAAGCTTTAGAAGGTGACTAAAGCAAACTAAATGGAAGCAATAGCATCAAAATTTACATGGTCAAAGAACAGAGGGAAAGCAGCAAGCAGCATAAATGTGTGAGTAGGTCTTTGTTACCTGTGTAAAAGTATTTTCACTGCAAAAATGACATGTTAGGACATTGGTAGGTTGGATGCAATAAAAATGAGAAGTGCAGTCAAAATTAAATAGTTTGTATCAGAATAAAAACCTATTAAGAAAAATATTTTATGTGTAAGGAAGATATGATTTTCCCATTCTCTCCCATTTTTGGGAACAGTGATTAAAAAAAAGACAGGACTTCTTTGATGTAAATGATGAGTTAAGATGATGAATTAATACATTCTAATTCACATAATAATTGACTTTTGTATTAGAAGTGCAAGTAGCTATACTTTTGTTAAACTCAATTCTCCTGTGTAAGGATAAGCCAAAGGATTTAGACCTATGAGGGTTTTCATGTCCTTCCACAACACATGGAATGTCTTCAAAGACATTTTGCAACTTGACCTGATCTCTGAGTGAATAAGAAGTTAGTTTTCAAATAATTACAGGAATAATTCATTGATGCAATCCATCATCTAAGAAATCTAATAAAGTGAAGAGAGAGGTGTCAGCATACTGAGTATGTATGGACTGCTGTAGTGTTGTCAGAGTCCTATTACCCACTGGAGAAGGTACTGGGCTTCTTCCACACACAGGGGTCAAGCCTAAGCAAACATCTGTATCCAGCTTCCTGCAGAGCAGCTATGGAAGCTGGAGAGCTTAGGCAGTTGTTCTGAAGGGACACAACCACATTGCCTGCAGTTGCATAGAGCTAACCAACAAGTGAGAGGATTGGCAAGTATCTTTGTGTTTCCATGCCTTGGTCTGCTTCTTTGTGGGTTCTGTAAAAGACAAACACTGAAACCTTTGGATTATGGATAAGTTGATTACAGGAGGACATGAGGAGCATTCTGGGCTTGAAAACAGATGAAAGCTTTTATTTTTTTGTCAACTGGAACTGATAATGGAAATGTTCATGTAAATATTAATCAGGATGGTAGCTTCTGCTAATAGACTAGAAAAGTACCTCTGAGGCACGAGTTTTTCTTAAATATAACAATCACTTATGTAATAGTAGAGGTCTTTTTAGAATAGAAGAAAATGAGCATTAAATCCATTCTTTATGAAAACAATATTTTTCCATTGCCTCCCCTGAGGGCTTTTACATTTTTACAGTAACTTCTTAGAAAACTTGGATTTAATATTTGTGACATGGTGCTGTTATATTGCTGGTATTTATTATTCCAGTACAGTATTTCCACCAAATACTCATTTTAATCAGCATGGACATATATGAACAAGATCTAGAGGAAATGAATACTGATGCATAGCACATACCAATGTTTTATTTCTCTTACATGCAGGCCCAGATTTGCTCTTAAAATATTACTCGGTTTTCTAATGGAGTAGTTTTCAGTAGCCTCAATGTACTAAGCTATTTTTCTGTGGTTATAGGTTTACTGATATTTTGCATTTGTCTAGCAAAATTCGGATTAGAATCACAGAATATTAGGAGTTGGAAGGGACCTCGAAAAATTATCTAGTCCAAACCCCCTGCCAGGGCAGGAAAGCCTACAGCGCCCTGTGTTCCCGGGCGGTCTCCCATCCAAATACTAACCGGGCCGACCCTGCTTAGCTTCCGAGATCAGACAAGGTTGGGCAATGGCTGAATAGCTCATGTCTATTGAAGTCAGTTTGGTTTGACAGGTCCATAATTACTGTCTGTTTGCAAGCAGTTGTAACTTTAATTAAAACTTTTTAATGTTTATGACTGGGACATCCAGTGCTTGTTAAAACCCTGAAAGGCAATGTGATCAAAAATGCTTTTGGCTAATGTCTGAATTTACTTTGAAGTCTCACTTTTTCAGCTCAAGTGTCTATTTAGCTAATTCTGTAGTACTATTTTAGGAAGAAAAAAAGCTAGCATTTCAAAAAATCTGTTATGGGACTACTTATGCCTAACTCAATCAACCTTTACAAAGTTTATACCATATATATGAATATAGATTCCATATTTTATATCATTTTTCTACATGAAGACTCTTTTCAGCAGAAATGGTCACTCATGAAAGAAGTGTAGGCAATGTTTGCAGGGTCTATATGAATTGAATAGCTTTGGACTTAACCATCTGCAATTTCTCAGCCAGACTTCCTCTCTCCAAAAGGACTGAAATGTTTTAGCAGTAGGTTTGAAAATTTCGTCCTATGTCCTTAAAAGTCAACTTCCATTTCCTGGCAATGCTTCACAATGTTAAAACATCTCAGCATATAAACATTTTGTCATCTTGAGAATACATTGACTGCTGTTGTCCCTCTGGAGTTGCATGCTGCTGCATACATTTATCATAGTATTTTACTTGTCTGCATATTTTTGTAGGCTAAATCTACCTGCCCTGGGGGCTCAGGTACTCTACCAATGACTGCTAGTGTAAGAAAGGGACTGGCTCCTGTTTTAACACCTGGTCCCTTGTAGAAGATTGTTAACTCAGATCTGCCAGCTTGAACTGTTTACACACCTACTTACTTCAGGCAAAAGAAGGTAGTTCAAAGTCTACAAACAGCAGTCTTTGCTTCTGGTGCATTTTGACTGAAATAAAAACATTGTTTAGAATACTATCACTGATAGTACACTACCATGCTACCTCGCACAGGTAGTATGGATGGGGACATTTTGCTTTCAGCTTTAGAAGGCTCTTCAGAGCAAGTGTGGGCAAGCAGCAGCAACTGTCTGAAGTCTTTCAGAGAATGACTTACACAAAGAGACCTCTGGTAAAGCTATGACTGACACAATGTTGTGTCAGTCATGTCTAAGCACCCCCCAATGTGGAGTTCTTCACAAATATTAATGTCCTAATCTTGCTTTAAAGTAAATGTGTAGGTCATGAGTCCAAACATACATTAAATGTTAATATTCTGATAAAAAGGAGCCTGTGGTTATCTTGCTAAATAGGCAAATAAGATCTGTTGAAAGCAGAACACTTTTAATGCACTCAGATGATTGGAACCATTTATAATACTGTTCCTGCAGAGGTAAAATACAAAATAGAATGGTTATAACTAATATGCCCATAAATCTGTATGACAAATATTGTCCCCAACAGTAGGTATAATGAAAATACATCCAAAAGAATGTAAAGACTATTAATTCCAGTGGACTAAGTAGAGATATTCATGTAGCTCTATTTTCATTTCTTTTATATTGGTGAAGACAGTGTAAGGGGACTCAAGGGGAAAATATCAATGATGTGTGATGCCTTTTTTTGGCCTGGGAAGATCAAGTAGGGAAGAAATGGCATACAGCATAGTTTTGTCTACAGGATAGTTTGGACAAATACTGTTGACTGCAAAACTAGATTAAAATGGCCTTTGAAAGTGGATAAATAAGATTGGAGAAGTTGGAAGAATGTTTGAGTGACTGGTGGATATTTTGCCTTTTACTTAGGATGCTTGTCAGTAAGTCTCTCTTCCATTCTCTATCCAAGTGCTGTGCCTACATGCAAAATAATTTACATTTAAAAATAAGCTCTGAAAACTAGCCCAATGGATTGTCCAGTACATAACTGCTTATTTTATATATAAGCTTTTGTGTTTCATTCCTGGTGCTTCTCAAGTGCATTGGTAATATCTAGCAAAGTTAAGATAATTATTGTTCCAAAAATCTTTACATCAAAATATCTTGAATCATATTTGTCCTGAGAGATGGATCTTTTTCCATTACAACTTAATTGTGACTTCAGGAGGAGCTATTAGCAGAAGGAAATGGATACATTTGGCACCTTTTTGGTAATGCTCAGCCTTGGTTTTCCTTCCTTTCTCCTCATTGTGAGGAAGGAGGAGCAACAGTGAGCTGCTGTTGATCCATATTGGCATTGTTGCAACATGCTGTGCTCCATCACAGCTGTTTTCCAGAAGATAGAATATAATTCCTAGATTCCTTTCTTTTGCCAGCCAACCTGACAGCCACCTGCTGAAGTGAAAGAAAGCAAGTGCAGTGTGAACCAAGTTAGCTTTGCATCTGCCTTCTGTTCTGCTAGTGACTAGGTCTGATCATCAAGGGCATGCAGCCTCTGCCTAGTTTTCAGAATCTTTTTGTTAACACTGGAGTTAGACACAAGTGTTCACCTGCCTCTGGGAAAAAATGCTGGTAGACTTGGCTATTCCTTCATTCTATAGATTAAAATGCATGGAGAAATGATTCAAATCTGTTCACTGATTAATGGCTTCCCTTTGTCTGGAAAATATTTGTTTTCCTGCATTTGTTAAAACCCATAGTTTGGAGTCTCATGATTCTTGTCCTTCCCCTGGACACCCAGATTAATCTGATTTGATCTTTCTTCTTGTCTCCCATGCAATATTAGGCTCATGGAGCACATCCACACATCAGCTCCTCTTTCACTTGTGTCAGGAAGCTGTTAATGAGCACTCCAGGGAATTCTTGTGCCCTGCTGTGTTGTCCCTCCAGCAGGTATTCAGGTGCTTAAAGTGCCCATGAGGACCAGGGCCTGCAAATTTAAAGACTAATATACAAAACTCTGTGATATTTTGGCTAGTACTGCAATGATATTTCAGCAGTGATTTAAGGGAAGAGGTTTAATCAGGAAATTAGGATTTGGCTTTATTAGCTATTTAAGAATCAATTGTGGTTTTTACTTAAGATTTACATTAATTTATCTGTTACCTGAACTATTACAAATCACTGTTAAGAAAGTTGTCATTGCTTTGTCATGCATAACTCAGCTTTTGCATTTGTGAACTAAAATGACCTTTCATTAATAAAAGAAAGGGAAAACCCAACCTTGGGAGTAATCTTCCCAGAAACCCAATCAGTCTTCAAAATGAAAATGAAGAGTGTTTTGCAGAGGATAGCACAAGATCTTTTCCTCCCACATCAGCTGCTTCTGAAGGGAGTCAGTAAATTATACTGTGTTAGGGAAGCCTTGGAATGCTAATGGAGAATTTCATTACATTCAGCAATTACTCTGTAGGAGAAGCAGAGTTCCTGTCAAACTTGCCACAATGTGTTATTCTTCTAAATTTTAACTCAAAATTTCACTACTATTAACATAAGTTTTAATCAATTAGCCTTTGAGTTATTTCCTTTGAGCTAATGTTGGTCTGATATAAAAGAAAGAAGAATTTGGAGCTTCTTGGGCATATTTTAGGTGCTTCTCAAGTCCACTACTGGCTCATTTCAAGACTCAGATAATCTCTTTTTTTCCAAATGTCAATCTCACATGACACAAAAGCATGTCATATGCATGTGCAGATACAAAATGTGAAGATACAGCTTCAGACCTTGGTTCAAGAGGGCATTTCACTATTTCCTTCCTTTAAAAACAAGTAAGATGGGATAAATGGATATCCAAACAGATGCTGCTTTTTCTTTTCCAGTTTACTTGAGATACTTAAGTTCAAGGACATAAGAATGGTTAGGTTTAGAGCTTCTTTTGCTTGTGAACTTCTATTTGTATGTTATTTTATTCATGTTGTCTCATTTGGAATAATAGGACAAAACTGTTTTATAACATATATGTATTTAAATCAGTTTTATCTTGTCCATAGTAACATGGGGATGAAATTTGAAACATGGATAAGTAGGAAAGCTCTGTAATGGCAGAACAGCTCAGTCAGCCATTTAGGGCTTTTTTTACATATAAAGGAAGCAAAAGATTGCTGTCACTTGGTAATTTCAGTCAGGGGTAACTACAAGCAGATGCTCATTTAAATATGACACTAATGCAATCACAAGAGCTAATAAAATTGGATTCTGATGTTATAATTGAAGTAGATAAGACACTAATTGGTCCATATAGCATAAGAGAATTGTGATATGAAACACAGGAGGGGGATCTTGCCTTGCTGTGAAGACCTATAATGAGTGTTTTCTCATTGCAACTACAAATCTGAGTCAGAGGAGACATGGCTTCTGTATGAAGAAAAATGGGGCAAAAGTACAGTAGACATAGAATGTAATGATACAAATGGAGATGACCTTTAAGTGGTTAGTATTTGCTTTAAAAAAAATAAATATTCTAGATGTCAGTTTGTAACCAGTGGAAAAAAGCAGCTGAAAAGCATTTCTTTTTACCAGATTTATAACTGTTAAATTGCAGTACAAAGAGTTGAGGGCTCATGTTCCAATCCAAAATCTTCCACCTAAATGAAGACAACTTTAATCTTCTGTTCAACTGCAAATTCCACAATAACAAAGGAACTGGAGAAGACACTTTAAAACATAAACCCTGAGCTTCACAAATATTTGCTACTTTAAATTCTGAATCTCACTGTTTTGGTTTTGCAACAGAAAAAAACCAAAATGTTGCTTATGTTTGTGGGATAAGTGCTGTCAAGTCTGCTTGTCAGCATTGGCAAAGCTACCTAGGCACAGTTGGTGGAGTAAAGTGCTTTTAAAGTAAATCAAAAGCTCAATCATGCCAGCTCTGATTTAAATAGATAGAGCCAAATATATCTAAATAATGTATTCCAGAGGACTATAGTATAGTTGCAAATGTAAGTAGATCATAGATATGAGTTACATGTTTGCCAGCAGACTATAATATTTTATCAGTGACTGAAACAGACACTTTGAAATGAAATCAAAATCATGTCATACTGTTAAGGCTCATAAGCAGTGCCCATTTTGACCTCTTATTTAAACCTACTGGAAGATTTATTGTTTCATTGTTTAAAACTGACTTGGCAGAGTTTTGTCAATAGATGCTAGATTCAGTTGCAGCCAATATTTATTTGTTAATCTGTGCAGAAACACTGAAGTTATGGCAAACATCTGTATCAGGATCAAAAAAACACTCATTACCCTTTATTACAGCCACAACTGAACCTCTAAACTGATAATATAAACTTCACTTTAATACAGCAGTAAAACTGAGATTGTGCCTGAAGAGAATCCCACTGTAATCTCTTTTTCTGTCCATTGTATACTGATATTTACAGGTTCCTGTGACTCCCTCTCACTGCATTTATGCATGTGCATCCATACAGGGTTCTCCAATGCCAAAGTGAAAGATGAAGAGACTGGAAAAAGTGAATTCATCAAGATCTAGCCACTCTGTCTCTGATCTTCTTGCACCAACTTTTTAGATTTCTTCCCCCTCATTTTCACTGCTGTTAGATGTGACTCTGTGTTTTATGGGGCTGAACTTGCATGATCTAAAATCCATTTTGCACTAACAACAATGCTTCAAGAAGCCTCTTAATTTAATAATAGTGATTTCAATCAAGAGATGATACATTTGATTTAGTGAGCTCCAAGATAGCTGGAAGGAAATGTAGTATTTCTTCATGTATAAATATAAAATGTATATATTGGGCCTGTGCATTATTTGTTCTGTTACCTAAATAATGGGAAGGGATTGACTAACTAATGCTTTCCCTAGCTGTGGTCATGAGAATTCTCCTGAAATGAACTAATGACTCTAATGACAATAACTAGAAGAAAATGTTTTTAAAACAATCCTTTGAAAATTGTCAGCTAACCCCAAGCCCAACTGCAGTTGTGCCCATCCATCAGCATCAGTGCTCCTGAAAGTGCTCTATAAATTGCATCTTTCTTTTTCATGCTTGTAAAAAGTGGATTTTGCAAGATGTAGAATCAAGATGAAAATTTATTTAAGGGAGCAGAGGGAGACAAAAATCCCAGAATAAATCATGTTCTTATCTTTCCTCCTAATCTACAATGGTTCAGTCCTTTCCTGAAGTTAACATAAGTCTCTTCCTCTTCTATTCTGTAGTCATAGAGTAGTACAAATGTAATACCTTGTCCCTTTCCACTAGTCCTGCTTTGAAAAGAAACACTGAGCACTTGCTTGAAAGCAGACTTGCCAAAAAAACCCTTTTTTTTTTTCTCCTGTTCCATCACATGCAGCCACCCTGTAGCACCCTGTGTTTTCCAAGAGGCTTAGTTGTGACATCCTGATCTCACTGCTTTGCATTAGGGCTTTCTTAATGAGATTGGGACTTGTGGAATTGTAGTGGCTGGAGAAATAACTCATACCACTTTAGAAATGTCTGATTGTTGAATTCTATCTTACAGTTGCCAATCCCACTGAGATTAATTAGTGGGATTCTTATCCCTCAGGATAGGAATGGGCAGAGAAGATACAGAAAGCTTCCAGCATTGCATTCAATGCCACTAGCTAAAAGCATTGTCTTTACCACAAGGGGAACTTAGGTCATTTGTCTGGACACTAGATTTTTGTGAAGGCTTTAGGTTGTTTTCTACAGGAGCTGAGCTCTAGCTTGAACAGACAATTAGTAAATTTAATCCCTGATGAAACTAGTAGTGTTGGTTTGTGAATTGTTATTAATTAATAACAAATGTAATTGTTTAAGTAATCCAGCACATTCTCTCTATAGTAAATATTCCTCTTCAGTTCTCTGCCCTCAGCTGTAGTTCTCTTTAAGGTACTATGGTATGTAGTAGGGGAAAAAGTAATTTTTCATCTCCTTTCCAAGACACAGGTACAGGTAGATGACTAATACTGTTGAAAGGTGCTTTCCACAGTTTGAGAACTAGGGACAGAAGATTCAAGTAGCAAACCTAATCTTTTTGATCTGACACAAATTCTATGTGTTACTACAGCAGATGTATACTTATCCTGTATTTTAATATGGACTTACAGCTACAAGTTAAGGGCTCTAGTATATTGGCAGTGGAGGCCACCAGTGTTGTAGAGGATGTCTTAATAGCACTTAATATAGTCATGCTTACCCTTAAAATAGCTATATTATTCTACACCAAGCTTCAAAACTATTGGGCCTTCAGATGACAGGACATAGGTTTTAACCAGCTAGGTTTTTTGAGCCAGCATTCATTCCTGTACAGTTACTAGTTGTCTTATTATTTACTAATCATTGTGTGCATCTCTCTCATATCCTGTTCCACTGGCCCCCTTTTGATCCAGAGATGTGTTCTGTTGCTTTTTCTTGCTCATCTAAAGACTTTGAGTCTGTTCTCTGTCTTTGTGTGGTTAGGGTTTGACTACAGCAGCCAGGATGATGTTGTTTGTGATCTGTATCCCAGAAAGGCTTCCTGTAGTTGTCAGAAGTGGGGGTGGAAGCATTTTTAAACATCCAAATCAATGCCAAAAGTCATTTATTATGCACTGGCTTTTGGAAACATTGATTTTATCACCTTCCATTTTTTCTGTCAAAGATCACAGAGTGTGATAGTCCATTGGGTTTCTTGGAGGTAAATAGGTTGACTTTCTTTCCATGGCTTTGATTATACAAAGAAATTGCCTGGCATAAGTAAAAGTCTTAAATATTTCATATAGAGTTGGGGCTATAGGATATAATATTGTTGATTGTGTGATTATGTTCCTGTATTATGACTATTTACTAGTGGAGATCTGTATTAATCTCTGAATTTTAACATGAGAACTCCTAATTTTAGTGTTTTAATTTAAAAGTTGTGAGGCACACTATCTTTTTTTCCTTGTAACACCCTGTCCTTGTTATATCCCAAAAGGACAAGTTAAGAATATCAAATTAATTCCATTCTTGCTGGTAACATACCATGAGATATATAATTGCACTCTAGGTACTCTTTAAAATCTGACAGAGATAAATTTAAGTTGTTGGTACAGTATTACAACAACAGAACTAGACAGATGACTAACAAGTAAGGTCAAAAAAGTTTCAGGGTCTACTCTGGCATCAATGGTTTGCCTTACAGCTGCAGTTTCCCTCATTGTACTCCTTACTACATTTTTACTGTTTGTTGAACTGTCTGTAAAATGAGCTTCAGGCATGCAGGTTATGTTAGTAAGACTCCACAGAACCTAAGCCCAAACCACATACCACTTTGCTGAAAGAGCTGTGGAGATCCCTTAGTAATGCTGCTACTGGAAGATCTTTGCTCTTTGCTTTCACAGCATCTCAAATGAAACATGTGCTGACATGTACTGAAGTCCATCTGCTAGCTGTAATAATTCAACCCTTATTGGTACTGAAAGTGAAATATTAGTGTAGATTGAGGACAACTAAAAATGTTTTTAATAAATTGACTATTCAGAGTTACTTAGTTTGTCATACTTTCACCAAATAAATGTTATGCTTTGCAGTTCTATTATGACCTATTATAGTTTCCAAAACTCTTGCAAACAAAAAGAATGTCTGTTTCAGATGTTAAGTCTTTTACATAAGCAGTGAAATGCCTGAAAGTAGGTAGAATCTGAATAAAATAAGCAAGAGGCTTTTTAAAACTAAATGTTTTTTAAAGTAAAAATACTTTGGTATGGCTTTACTGTGAAAGCTTTGGTTTAAAAACTTATTTATACATGGATGTTGTGAATATGGAGAGTATAACTATAAACAGAATATTTGGTTGTGAGCACAGACCTGTGAACTTCAGTGAGGACTGGAAATGGTTTGTTCTTTTCCCAAAGAAGCTTCCTTTAGATTTAATGATGGATTATACTGCTAGGGTACTGCAGCCATTTTAACATTCTCTACCTCAGCCTCGCTGTGCCACAGCAGCAATGAATTATTTTGTCACTTTGTATTTTAGTGAGAGCTAGGATCTAGTTGAAATTGAAATTAGCTCCTGTAGTTCATGGCATTCAATTTTTCTAGCTTCCATCTCATCAAAATATGCACCAAGCTGCTTCCTTCAAACTTGCACTTTACTACTTAAAGCATTTATATAAATAGCAATGTAGCTATTTCAGGGATGAAAGGAATTATAACCTCTATGGAAGAGGATGTTTTATCACTGATTTTAAATTAAGTTATGGACATCTGCACCAGGAAGTGCTTTGTCCTCTACTGTGAAGCAAAGTGAAACTAGTAGCCACCTGATTCCATTGAATAGCTGCTTCTTTTTCCTATGCTCCTTGCTATCACTACTCCTATGTTTTCCCCACCTTATTCTTTTACTTCTGCTTATTCTGCTACATTTTTTGTCTATGCTCTATCTCCTGGAGCCCCCAGCTACCCTGCAGAGCTGATTCAAAAGCTGTCAATTCAGCAAAACAAAAAGCACAAGGCAGGATGGATCCAATTGTTAATTACAGGAGGAGTTGTCAGGATTTGTGAAATCCTGCAGATGGTGAAAGAGAACATTAAACAGAAAACCCAGGTGGAAGCTAGAGTGGGGCCAAGGAAATTTTCTGTATTTAAACAACAGGAATTCAGAAATAAATATGAAAACAAGATACCCAAATTCCACATACTTCTTAGTTTCCTCCTTACTCTCAGGCTAAAATGTCAACTCCCCAGGGCTAGCTGATTATCACCAATTGACTTACAATTTCTTTCTGAATCTCTGAAAGTGCAGAAAACTTGTTTTTTCAAATGTCAGAAATGCTTTTATTTTAAACTGCAGTTCATCTCACAGTATCAATGACATTACATTAAAAGGATATTTAAGGATGTATGGGAAAAGGTAAATGTCT
The DNA here is from genome assembly GCA_013399015.1 of Galbula dea. NCBI lineage: Eukaryota > Metazoa > Chordata > Aves > Piciformes > Galbulidae > Galbula > Galbula dea. The sequence continues at coordinate 1,193,296 of VWZX01008606.1, read as the reverse complement.
TATAATAGCAAATACTCCATATCATATTTTATAAACTGTCTGAAGTATGAGGTTTAGAATGAACTAGAACAGGACAATACATAAGTGGTTTCCTTAATCTTTATTTCATGGCATCTAGTGGTTGGGAAATGTGGTTTGTGATAGTGATTTTTTTTTGTTTCAGTGGCTGGGAAATTTAAAGGTATTACATAGGCTTAAAGTTATGTTTTATTTCACAGTAATAAAGGTAGAGTGATCTCAACAAAGGGTTACTGGTGGGTCACAGCAGCCTTAATTAGAGAACTGCTTTCTTCTCAGGTATCTTACTAACCTTTGATAACGTCTTTCCTGTGGGATAGCATGTTGCTACTTCAATGGCTCTGCAGAAGTAGAAGAAAATAGAGCTCTGTGATAATTTTATATACTTGAGGGTTAGCTGAAGAGAGGAAACAACTGTGGTCCCATTTAGGATAGAGGTCACAGCCATATAAACACTTTCTGTACACAGCCATGCAGAGCTGGCACTATTTCTATGTATTGGAAACAAGAAATGTGCATGGCTGTTGGGAATAGTGAATCACCAGGATTCTGGATAAATCTAGCTGCCCAGGAAGAATGTTGCAGTCTTCTGTAACAGGGCTTTTATAGACTGCTTTGCTTGTGTGGACCTAAGTTTAGTCTCCATGCCAATTCAGAGTCCCAAAATGCCTTGGCAATCTTGCACCTAGTAATCTTTGGGATGCCATGTACCTAGCAGCTATAATGCACTACTTAAAAACATCTGTCACAGCATATTTCTCTTTCTTAAAATAAATTTAAGAGTGTAGGACACTTGCAGGATTGCTAAGTGGAGGTTTTTTCTCTGCTCTTTTATTATATCCTTTGCAATATGAACAAATGCTTCCTATTAAGTACCTGTGCAGAGCACACTAAGAGAGAAAATGAAACTTATAATTAAATGAAATGACTATTTTCTGAGTCTCTGCAACTGAATGTAAAGACATAGTGTTATCTTCTTAAGTTGCAGTGTGCCACTTAGTGAATAGTAACCTTGGTGTGCTGGTTCGGAATGTGGTAATTTTCTTCCTAGTATGGGGCTGCATTTTGGATTTGTACTGGACACAGTGTTGGTAACATAGGGATGGTTTTGTTACTGTTAGAGCTTAGAAAGAGCCAAGGCCTTTTCTGCTCCTCACCCCACCTGTGAGCAGGCTGGGGTAGTGGGGATAAGAAGTTGGGAGGAAACAGAGCTGGGACAGCTGACCTCAACTGCCTAAAGGGATATTCCATACCATATGGTGTCATCCTCAGCAATACAACTGGGGGAAGGTTGACAGATGGGGGGGCACTGCTCAGGGACTGGCTGGGCAGCAGTTGGTTGATGGGGAGCAATTGTTTTCATTTGCATCACTTGTCCTTCTTGGGTTTTACTTCTTTGTGGTATTTACCTTTTCATTGCAATTTAGCATTATTGTTACAGTTTAATTTCAGTTATTAAACTGTTCTTATCTCAGCCCATGACTTTTCTCACTTTTACCCTTCTGATTCTCTCCCCTATCACTTTGGGGAACAAACAAGTGGCTCTGTGGGGCTGGAGAATAAACCACAACACATGAAACTACCAATGCTTTGATCTTTTGATGCTTGCTTGTTTGATTGTAGACAAGCTGTGTTTCCAACCATCCCTTCACTGAAGTAATTAGAATGACTTTGAAGAGTTCATTGAAGTACAACTGCAATTTTTGAATCTACTGTTATACAAATTTCACTAGAGTAATAACAGTGATCATTTGATATCTGCATAAAATCTCCTTTCTACTTGGCAAGAAAAGTAAAATAAACTGAGGTGAAGGTGTTTTCTCCAAATAAATCTGTATAACCAAAGTCTGAAATCTTTGATAATTAAGGTCTTAGATGTTAATTTGCTACCTGTGCTTATATTTGTTTGTGAGTGCATTTTTGGTCTGGAAGAGCAAACATAAAGAACCTTCTTTGCAAAAAGTAAAAGGCATTGTTTCTTAAAATTCTGCCTGCTCTACAAAACTCCCTCATTTTGTCCATAGCAGACAAGAAAGGAGCATCTCTTTCAGAAAGGAAGAATGTTCAGCAGATGACCTTCATCATTACTCATCCCTATCTGTTTGGCACTGCCAATTGCCAAAAGAGAAATAATTTCCTGAGTGAAACATTAGGTAAAATGAGATTAACATTTGCCCCCTCACAGCTCATTTAATGTGAGCTGCCTCCTTTACAAATACAAATTATCTGGCAAAGCAGTGAACACTTTCTTGCTGTTGAGGGAGATTGATTCCAAGGAACCTGTAGTTGCTGTGGTGTGAAGTTCCTATCTGGGTTTAACTCCTGGTTTCCAAATGAACATCAACAATACAGTCTTCAACAGATCATTATGACAAGGCCTGCAAAATGTGGGGGTTTTTAAAGGAAGTATGTGCTGCTAAGAGTTATCATCTGCTTTTAGTGCAAGCTGTCACTTTCAGATTTTCTGTCCCTTAAATTTGTAAGTCAGAGCAGATCTGATACCACCAGAATCAGGGAGGAGTGATGCTGTTGCAGCACTAATAACTCTTTACCAGTGGCAGTAAAATCTTTCCAGTTTAGGGTAAGTGGCTCTGTCTAATGCTTTTGTGGTGAAATGCAAAAAACTTTAATTCTTCAGAGTAAAATAGAAACAAAAACTGTAAAATACACAGAAATACTCTGGGATATTTTTTGGCATGTTACCACAAGGAACTGGGTTTCTTTGTTGCCTTTAACATTCCTGGAAAATACAGAAGGGGAAGATTTCTTTTCAATACATGCACTTAACAAAAGTTCTCAGCATTTCTGGGGCTAAGTCTTTCCTCTAGATGGACTAATATTAAAATATGTGCTTTTCTTTGGTTAAACTGGATTTTATCAAGTCAGGTTTCTAACAGAGCTGCCCAAAGAAATGTCATTAAAGCTCCTTTAGCATGTTCCCAAGAGCTCTCCACCTCACATGTGTTGGAGGCTCCTTTTGAAACACGTGGGAATGGGAATTTACTTGTTAGAGATGTGACTGAACAGCAATAACACAGTCACTGTATAGTGAGAGACAAACAGAACAACATGGGCATGAATTAGGAGAAAGAGCTAGTTTGTCAGGTAAAGTAGAGCTCAGTCTCACCTATACCAGTTTTAGATCATCTCTTTTCTGGGGAATAAAATGAATCCAAGCTTCTTGCATGTGGGTGTTGTTTGGGTTTTTGTTTGTTTTTCCTGGAGACTACAGTGTTGGGAGCAAATCTACAGGAAAGGAAAGGAGGAGGAAAAAAATTCTAAGTTGCTGAAAGATGAAATATTTAGAATCACCAGAAGAGGGGAAATTTCACTGTCAGGGGAAAAAAGTACAGTTTTATAGCTTATGGAAGAAAGAATAAGAAATAAATTGGATTTGATATAACTTAGCCAGTTCAATTTGAAGACCTTTATGTTTAGTATGAGGTTGCACACTTAACAAGCCCAGCCCAGACATAAATTTCAAACATTTCCATTGTAGACTCAATCTGAGAAAGTAGTTAAAGATTTCTGTCTGGAAGTCATGGCTAGAAAAGAGCTGCCTGGCTTTGAGATGGAATCTGTGGGAGTTCTAGTTTTATTCCAGCTCCCTTAGCTTTGCTGAAATGTCAGGACTGCCAAGCAACTAACTTTGTGGCCATGATTTAATAGGGGAGAGCTCTAGAATTTCCTGCATGTGGGAGATCAGTCCCAAGAGCTGTGGGGTTCCCCTGATGGGTCATCCACAGTAAGTGTGGGGTCTGGAGTCTGAGCTCTGCAGGAACACCCTGCTTAGGGTAGCTAAGAAGTCTAAGTTGTTGGCACTCCTCCTGGATCCTCTTAGAAGGAATAAAAGGCTATATGTTTTTGCAATTTCTGATTAAAATGGGTTTTTCTAGGTACCTGCTGAACAAGTCTATCAATAAATTTAGACCAGGGATGCTAAGCAAGTAAAGCTTGAGCCACTGTTCTTTTTTTTTTTTCCTTTGGATTTTTACTCTGTTTAAAAGCAGAAAAAGACAATGGAAGCAGGGAGTATACTTCAGTAGTGAAGCATGGGAAAGGAACAGAGCTGAGTAAGATAACTTGCTTTCTGTAAATTACTAAAATTCCTTTAAACACCTGAATAATGAATTGGTTTAATACATAGTCTCTGAGAACATCACATTTTGGATGTCTCAAGTTGAACTACCTGAAAGAAACTTAAATAACAAAGAAGTGCATGTAAAAATTAAGCTTTGTGTGTGTGTTGACTTGTATGCTTGTTCTTCTTGTTCTGGACATTGTAAGCACAGACTGGTTGCTGTACTGAGTGGAGATGAGGAATGAATGTAAAAGTGCAACAGAAATCCCCTTCATAGATGAAATGCTTAAGCTATTGAATATCTTAGTAGCTTTCAAGACTTATCTGTGTTTAAATCTAGATTTAGGGATTAACTGAAACAGGAAAGTTCTTTCCAGTTTGTTTTCAGAATTGGTATGTGTTTAAGTTTCTAGCTACAGTTGCTTTGGTTACTTCATTTCCAATCCCTGATGTTACTGTTTCCCAGGATACATATGGTCACAGACCTGAAGACAAGGAGGATTGTATCCTTCCAGGGAATGTTTAGCTTGGGTATCAGGAAAAATTTCTTCCCTGAAAGAGAGATTAGGCATTGGCACAGGCTGTCCAGGGCAGTGGTGGAATCACCATCTGTGGAGATGTTTAAAAAGTGTATAGATGTGGCACTTAGGGACATGGGTTAGTGGCATGGTGGTGATAGGTTGATGGTTGGATTTGATGACCTTAGAGGTCTCTTCCAACCTTAATGATTCTGTGATCATTTAAAATATACTCAGATATAACAGTAACTTAATTTGCCTTTAAAGTCATTTATCTTTCCTTCTAATTATGTGTAGTTATGGGGGCATTTTGTGAAAGCATACCATGCTACTCTTCATAACCTTTCCCTAGTAAGACATTGGCTACATCATCCCTGGGCAATGGGGCTTCTGAGTCATGTAGCTCTTATGTTCTATTTCACAACTTTTTATGCATGTGAAAACTGTAGATTCTATATAGTTTGGTAAAAATCATAATATAGGTGTGGTCTGTGGGTTTTTTAGTGAGCATGTCCCAAAGTGTAGCTTTTGATATCAGAATCCTTCTCCTTGCGTTGTTCGTGTGCAAACAATAAAAGGATTTTGCCACCTTCTGCTGTAATAGAGCTGACCCAAAACTCACTGAAATTAAAGAATTATTTGTATTTAAGTACAATTGGAAGTTGGAACCCAGAATTAGACTACAACTGAAAGTAGTGAGTTGGTCTGTATCTTTTTTGATCTTTCTGAATGTTACTAAACTTTACAACATGGGAATTTTAAATGGTTTGTTCTTTACAGTAAAGCTCAGTTGGTTTATGGCCAGAATTTTTAATGAAAATCTGGGGTTTAGTTTGAATCAACTTCAAATACATAAAAAATTACAACTTCTAGGTCCACTTATCTGTTTCAAATGGGGAAAACTGGCTTTTGCCTGATAAGCACATAAGAGAACACTTGTGGACCTCTGTGTAACGTTCAGATTCTAGTGTCAGGGCTGCAGTAAGTCTGCATGTCATACTCAGTAAAAAAAAATTCCTTTCATCCACCCTCATGGAGATGATAGAAGACACAAGGAAAAGGGAAAGCACAACTGTGCAAGACAAACAACCTTTTACTCCTTAAAACTGGGGCCCAAAAATGCCTTTGGAAAACTACAACACTCAGCTGAATGTCACCTAAACTCTCAACCATGCTGGGCCCCATTGTAGCTACAACGCATGTAGTGCCCGCTCTTCTACTCCAGCTCAGCTGAATACACCCTGAAAGGTGAGAAAGCCCAAAGTTTGCCTATGTAAGAAACATGCAGAACTGCCTCTTGTCAGGGAGCAGAGCAAAGATGAAATGGGAGAATAAAGACAAATGCTCCACCACAACCTGAAAGCAAATCAGGGAGAAGTGAAAAGGAGGAAAGGAGAGTATGGAACATGGTTTCATCTATTCCCATTTCTAATGCAAATCATATTTAGTTTCCCTGTTACTTGTAGTCCTAGCAAAGCTTCAGCCTAGCTAATGAAATGTAAATTTAAGACCAAATTTCCATGTGCTGTCTCTGTGCTGTTAATCATGGTTGCAAATAGCTGCAGACACGCAGGATGCATGCAGTTACATCTGTCCACGTAGTCCAACGTTACTGGCACAGATGATGGAGTGCCTGACAGAATAGGTACCCATGTGGCAGTTCAGCTGCTACAGCCTTGTTTTCATTTACACTGCATAATTAATTTTGATTAATGCAGATACTGATCTCCCTGTACTATGCAGGCTTTGCATAAAATGACTAAAGAAGACCACAATGCCTATATCTACACTTTGCATGGAAAGGTAAACTAGCAGGAAGAGGAATGCTACATCTAGGTAAGCCTAGGGAGCCTGAGTGTTGCTCTCAGCATAGAAGGGTGAGACTGCAGCCTCACTGATGTTGCTGAAGTGTTTCTCATCCGTTTGGAGTCTTGATCAATGATATATTTGGGCTGCTGTACTCTTCAGAGTTGGGGCAACATGGCTGAATATTTTAGTTTTCTGACAGCATCAACTCTTTATTTTTTTATTATGTTTTTGACAGAACGAGGTGTCTGTGCTTCATTACCCAGTTAGAAGGTAGAGGTTAAACAGCTAACTAACTTTCCTTTGCTTTACATAGTTTTTCTTTCATGACTGGGAGTTTCCTTTGGGATATGCAGATGCTGGAACAAAAATCAATGATACAGAGCACTGGTGTTCTACTTAGAAATTATATCTTTGTAAGATCTGCTGACTTCTGCTTTTGTCGTGCTTTCAGAAGCTTCCTTTTCTCTCTACTGTTTCACCAAATCAATGTCAAAGTGGACAGAGTAGAGGTTTATAGTCCCACTGACTTTGCTCTTCTGGAAGAAATCTTTACTCTGAAGACAAACTCTTGTCCCTACAATATTATTTGGATCAAGAAAGTGCTTTAATTTTTTTGCCAGTTGTTCCTGAGTCAGCAACCTGTTTCTTGGGGTCGGTCTTGGAAGGTCTTCCTAAATGGAAATTCACAGCCTAAGCATTAGAAGGCTTATTTTAGAAGTCAGTGCAAACCAAACAAGATACTAACTTTACCAAGAGATAATCTCTGCACAATAAATCCTTTCAGTTTTGTCACTGAGCCAATAAGGAAAATATACCAACTATGTAGCACTGAGCAATTATGTAGTCTTTCCAGGTCAAAAACTTTATTAGGAAGGATCTGTAGTCATATTTTTTCATATTTTCCCTGTCCATTAGTTGCAGGCTCATACAAAATATTTTGATCCACAGATCTGTTCTTTTTGGGTTCTGCTGTTGCTAAAATAGACAATGCCATGTAGCTCCTCTAGATGAGGGTCTGAAAAGCATGGCAACATCAGCATAAGACACTGTCTGGGCAACTAAGCTGTGCAGGCTGTGTATATTTCTGTAAAATTTAGTGTGCAAGTAGTTTGAAAATACATCTGAGATTCCTTATAGATCCTCTCTGTGGTATATCAATACAAGTAGAAATACTTTACAAATATGTTAAAAATACTAAGATATGGTAAAATCTAATGATGTAAAAATGCTGATTTGGGCATTCATAAAAGATTACTTTAAAATTTATCTGTCGAGCCATTGGTCTAGTCTAACTTTTGTCTCTGCTTCTAAATACAAGTTTGTGCCTGCTAATAACCTCAGTCACTGACAACTATGCTTTTAGAAAAGATGGATAGCATGTTTGTGCATGGAATAGCACCAGCTGACAGATGAAATAACACAAGTATCTGACACTACCTCTGAGTTAAGAATTCTGTTTAACTGAACTTCACTCAAAATAAAATTGCAAAATGAGAGTGCTTGCAGATTTCACCTTTCTCAAATATTAGAGAAGCCATTGGGTATCTCAATATTGTCACGTGGGGTAAAAGTAGTTCTTAACAGAAGGGCTCATCACAGTGACAGAACACATGATTTATCAGGGGTTTTTGACATCTGTCCAATGTTTTGCTTTATGAAGCACTTAATTAGATCTGCTATTGCTGTAAATCTTCCACATAACAATATGTGTAATTTGTTCAAAGCAGTTCACAAATTGGTTACTGCATTGCATTGAGCTGGCTCCCTCTATCAGTCACGGTGAAGGAATCCGTGACTTTGTCGAAAGTAATTATTTAGTTTAAAATCAATTTCACTGAACAAGTTTGGAACAAAATTGCAAAGAGAAATGCTTATAAATGATGTGTCAGGAGATGATTTGGAGCAGTGCTGGGCAAATCACAGAAGTGAAGAATCTTGTCTTTTGGAGTTTTGATCTATAGCAGCCTCCTTAGCCTGAGCCAGTACTCACTTCAGTCTCCTGCATCTGCTCTGAAGCAGTGATTGATTGACGTTGATTACATTATACCCTGGGAAAGGAGCTTTAACTGAAGGGATGATAAAAGCTGTCCAAATGGACAGTTAGTCTTATGGCAGATGATAATCCTAAATGAAGTATTTGGAAGATGCACTCGTAAGCAAGTTGTGATCTCTCCATATACAAGAGGATGTATAAACAGCACTATCGAGAGGCTGAATCACTCTATTTCTATGGAGCATTAAACAGGCATAAAAGTCTAGAAAAATTAATTATCTTGACCTCTCTTATTGCTTCTAAAATATTCTTCTTGACACATTTTACAATTAAGATTGCCTTCATAATTTCTAATTGAGGTTATTTCATTTATACTTATAAGCAATAAATTAATAGTGCATTCATTCTGATTTTAAACATTAGGAGACAATTTTGTCAGGACCATAGGTGACTTCACTCTCTTTTTTGGTATAGCATGTGGCTAATTACATGGTAATGATACTGTCATAAAAGAAACTAACTGTCCTATAGATCTTACTTTTGAGCAACAGACAAACAGAAAGAAGTTGGGAGTTTTTAAGCCTTTGATACTTTTTCGATGTAATTCTACCTGCTGCATGAAAAGCTTCCTTGGTATTTGAAACATTCTTCTCTTGTAGACACTGGTGGCATAGAATTGGATAAAATGTGGTAATCCACCTTCCAGAAGCAGGAGTCTGTTTTATATATAGGAGAAAATCAGTGCCTTTTTGGGCTAATTAAACTCTTCTCCATGTTTAGGAAAACATAGAAGATTTAAATATGTAGAGGGTCTGGCAAGACTGGTTTTGCTAGTATTTATACAGAAAATCTGAACAGAACTAAGAGTTCTTAGTTACTTTGGAGCTTGGTATAAGGTTTCGTGTGTCCTGCAAATAGTATCTTTTCTAATACATGTCTTTTGTTGCTGATAAAACAGTAGACTAGTATACCCAGCAAACTGCATGAAAATATAAATGATATATAGAAGCAGCTGAAGTACACAAACAAATCTGTGTTTGGCAGTTTAGAACTCTATATATTTTTGAGATTCATGCCATCAAAGCTTTCAAACAACCATTTTTCAGTAAATCTTCTCAAGACTGACTGTTTAAAAAGCTTTGGTGACGATTTTTTTCTCATCTTCACTTTATTTCTCTTTCCTCACTGAAAGAAACTAACTGCATGACATTCTCAGCAATTAAAGGGAAAAAAACCCAGTCAGTTCTGTTAAAAATGAGAAAATTACAAGAATTTAAGGGGAAAAATATTAATTCTTAGCTGCAGCAGAAATTCAGTAGCAGTGACATTTTCCAAAAGGAAGCATATACCCAAAGAACTTGTCAGGGTTCATAGAAGGTGATATTAATTTCTTGAGAAAATGACTACTTTTAAAAGCTTCATTTCTTTTATTAATGAAATTTCAAACATTCAGTTCTTCCTCATGGTTGCTCACTATTTGGTAAGGAAATGCTGGCATGAAACATTTGCAGACTTTTTTCCTGCAGTAGATCTTTTTACCAAAGATTGTTATCTTAGCTCCCTGGCAATGTGTCTCTCTGGATTCTTTAAAATTGTATACAAACAATAAAAACCTTTCCAGCTTATTTTAAAATTTGTCTATGAAATCTGTGACTTCTGCAGTAAATAAAGGAAACAAGATGAATCTTCTTAATGAAAGGGAGGACAGTCAATCTGCAGTCAAGATTTCCAGGAGTCCATAATAGCTTGAAGTCTTTGTAGTGGGTGAGAATAAAGTCTGAAGTAATTCTCTATCAAGAATCAGACTTGTTTCACAGTTCTCAGGTTGTATATTGAAACCTAAATGTGCCCCATATTGTTATTTGATGAAAGTCCTAGGTTGTGCTCAGTTTCTTCTGGCTTACTTTATCTGGTTTCTCAGACTTACTACCTAGTACCAACAGCAGCTTACTACATTCATTAGAAAACTTTATCTCATGTGATGACTCTGCTAAATATGTTTTCTCATTTAGATCTCTCAAGTATCTGTTCATATCTGAGTCAACATACACCACAATTTTTGATAACTTAAAAAAAAAACAAAAAAAGACCTGAAGGGAATCATTACCCAAGAGACTTTTAGTAGAATAAATGGTGATTTGGGATGTCAAAGGCAGACATTGCCAAACATGCCACTGAAAATTCTTTGAAAACAAATGCATTTGGAAATGCAAATGAGTGCTTATAAATGAGATTATTTTTAAAGGGTAGTTAAGTAGTCAAAGATGCAAATAAGCACCTGACTAATTTGATATCACTGAGCTGAATTATTTGAAAATCCTATTTTCTGCCTATTTGCATCTTTGTCATTAAACAAGTCTATGGTTCTAAACCAGACATTGAAGGCTTACTGAAAATTCCCCCTGTATTTATAGAAGTGTGATAGATAGAAGCAGAGGGAGAGAAATTTCAGTCTACTTCTACCCAGAGATCATTTTCTTCAAAGTTATTGTCATTACAAAAACTAATGTTATGCATTCTGGAGGAGAGAGAAGTTTGTCTGCTCTAGGGAGCAATAAATTATGTACATGTCATAATTAGCAACATTAGGATCTTGCATTATTTATAAGGACAGCAACATTTCCAGTAGCTTAACATCCAGGTGTTTGTATGTGATGGTAGATATAAACAGAGTTACATAATTAAATCCTCAAGGGAAGGTCATGACTCACACTGAGTCAATCTGGAGAAGTTAATTGCTGCAAATATTTGCCAATTAAAGGAAAAGGTTCCATCAGAAAACATTTTCATATGAAAGATGATGAAAAACTAGTTAGCAACTTACCAAAAGATCACCTGCTAAATGCTTCTTAGCCACACTTCCTTTCAAAATCAGCTTTGTATCAGATGGTGCTTGTAGGTTGCATATTTGGGTACTAATTTAGGAGGATGTTTTTCATTTATGTGGATTAATGAAACTTCTACCAAACCTAATTAGTTCAAATATTTTGCTAACTTCAAGCTGAAGTCTGAGAGGGGAGTTTTTAATCAAACTCCAGCTGGAACAGGGAATGGGATACCAAGAGAAGCCTTTCTTGGTTTGAATTATTACAGACCTGAAACTCAGTTATATTTGTAACAAATATTTTTTCACAGGATACTATTAGCTCCCCTTCAGAAGCTTGGAATAGTGTCAGACAGGAAGTGGTAGCTTTAGCCCACCATATGTAAATAAAGCTCAGTAGTTTACCAGTTTAACTGCCTAATAAGCAGAGAATTTTCTATATATGGGGTTTTTAGTTCTGTAATGTTTATGCCAGTTCTCAAGTACTTCTAAAGTTTTCTTTCTTACAATCATTATTGGAATTGTTTGTGGATTATTTGGAAGACAATATAGAATATAATTTTGCCAATACAAATCCTTTCATGAAGGAAGACTAATTGGAAAATTAAATGAACTTAAGTCTTAATAATGCTTTAAAATTGGGCAGGCTAGAGAAACATATCTTTGAGTATATACATAAAGAAGGCATGCAAGTAATTAAAGTTGAGGTAAGAATTCAAATGAATACTTGCTGCCATTCTTGTAACAGTATGTTTGCTTATTAATTTTGCTAAGATAATTGTATTACCTTTGAGTACTGGAAAGCACAGCATTTTCAAACAGGTAATGCTTAAAGCACACACAAATGCTTATTAAACAAGAAAGGAGAATGCCATTTTGCCACAGTTTGTACAGGCTGCCCTACCCCAATACATTCTGTATTAAACCTTTTTTTTTTACTACTTTGGAGGAAAGAATAGATTTTTTTTCCAAACAAAGGCCCTTGTGATGCTTACAAATATAAAGCTATTTCAGAAGCTGAGTCTGTGTTACTAAGACTCTCTCTGAAGCTATTTAATTATGAGTTATGAAGTTTAATTTCTGCTTGGAGGAGGTTAACATGTTTCCTCTTCCTCTGGCTAAATGAACAAGCAAATTCCTTCACTTGCTTTTCAATATAGTAAGGGACATAGATTAAGGCAACAAGATTTCAGTGTGTCTTGATGTGTGATGATGATGCTACACAAATGGGAAAGTGGGAGGCAAAGGGAAGGGAAGAGGCTGGGTACAAAGGTAATTGCTTATCCTAAGACTAATCATACTTGATTAACCATAGTACCATAGACTGTAAATGATTTCTTTCTAGAGTATTTGATGAGCAATTTCTAAATCAATAGAACACTACAAAAGCTGCTGCAGCTGAAACTGCAGTCATACCTTCTGCTGCTGGAAAATAAAGTAGCCAAGGAATATTTCTGTCTCAAGAGTCTGCTAAGTTATTTTTACAACATTTCAGGTTAACAGGATAGTCTTAATATCTGTTTTGTTGTTCCTGAGCTTTTTAAGCTGCTTTGTTGAGGAGTTCCTCTAAGTCCTGTTATTTCTAGACTATTTGCATTCAGGATCTGTAAATGCTGTGTTAGTTACGGTTGACGCTGGAAGGGATTCAACCAGCAACAAATGTGCTGAGGTGCATTCTAGCCAAAATGCTTACCTGTAATAATCTGGCTGACCTTTACAGGGGCCTGTTCAACCTTTGAGTAGTCAAATTTGAGGATCTAATTTAATTCTCAGTGGTTGCAGTATCTTGAAGATTTGAGACCTGAAGCTTTCCCCTCTTTATTCTGTCCAGACTCAGTTTTCACATACTTTTGGGAACATTATGTATGGAACAACAAAAAAAAAGGTGCTCTCATTTTTACAGCTAGAAAATCAACAGCTAAGTAGACTCAGATAAAAGAATCTGTTCTGACATGCTTTTCTTTGAAATTGTTTAACTTTCAGCTGAAATATCTCATCTCTTCATTATCAGAATATAGTAAAAGGAGTAAAAAGTTTAGCCTGTTGTCTGTTTACTGAAATGCACAGATTGTGGGGGAGCATCTGACAAGGATAAAGTCTATATGGATAGAGTGCTTCTCTGCTAGTTAGCAGAAAATAGAAATAACTTCAAAATAGTCACTTGCAGGGATGACAGACTCCAATAGTGTGACTCTTTGACATGACTGTTAACCCAGCTTGAAAAGACAAAACCAGTTCTGGAAAAGCCCATACTTGTCTGGTATTTAGCATATTTTAGGGCATGTATTCCAGATGGGTGCAGACACAGAATTTTGGGATGTTTCTGTAAAGCTGACATCTGCATTGCTGGTGACTGCTGTCATCTGCCAAAGTTTTGCTCTGTTCTTTCCCACACTGGTGCTTGTGGTGGGGGGCTGAGATTGGTTTTTTTATTTAGGGCCACAAATTTCTTACTCTTTTGTTGGAAAGATAATTATGCCATTTCTCAACTCAAATCAGAGTGCAATATGCTTTCAGGTTTATACAGTGAAGTGATGTAGAAGTCTTACAGCACCTGTTGTGGTGTTGCTTTTTTTTATTTTTTGTTGCTGCTGACCTAGATTATGTGACTGAAATAGGCAAAAAGGTTCAGTTTCTTGCCAGCCAGCCCATAGTGCACAAAACTCAGTTAGCTGGTTCACTAAAATGAAAAAGATTGTAGTAAAAGAGGGGGAAATGTGTGATTATAAAATTCAAATTCACAAAGGTATGACTATGAAAAAGATAAACAAAATTTAAATTGAGTGACTTGAAATTTTCCCTCAGTGATGCTTCTACCAAGAATCACAAGATGTTTTGGGATGGAAGGCACATTTAAAGGTTACCTAGTCTCTTCAGTGAGCAAGAACATCCTATTTAAACAGTCTATATTGTTAAAAATATAGATATACATTCTTTACATATATATATATTTACAGCTTATAGTATCTATACACAATTTATTTTTAGTATTTTTTTATTTCTTAATTCTCTAGCTTTTATTTCTCTGTGGTCAGTCTATATCTCCTGCTGTTGTAAAGGATATTTTTCCCACTTTTGTTAAATCTACAGAAATCTTTCACAGACTCCATTAAAACACAGCTAAGCTTTACTTACAGTTGAGGGTTGAAGACATCAGCAAGCTAGTTTCTAAACATATTACATCACTACTGTAATGAATTGTGAAGTAAAAGCTGACAACCAACAATTTGTTCAGGTCATGAACTGCTGTATAAATACCAGGAATTCCCTGAAAAACCCCTAGGTGTAAAAAAACCTGGTTTATTGGTGCATGTATCTGAGACAGATGATTCTATGGTCTTTACACTTGTTTAAAGTTCACATAGAGAAGAATCTGTGTGTAGATGCTACTAGAATATCAAGTTGTACATTTGTTTGGGGCCATGACTATGTTTTGTTGTATTTATTGAGGTATCATGGTCTGTAAGCTCCTAATCAAGTGTTAACTAAGACATAGAGTCAATGCAGCCTATTAAAAATGAGAATGGAAAGGTCTGCAAAGGCAGTGAGGGGCAGGTTTGCCTTACAGAACTACAGTATGAAATAAAACATCTCTCCCAGGATTATGATTTGCCTTCCTGGGAATGGAAATGAAGACATGAAAGCTGCTGGGCTTCACTCTATACAAGGTGCATTCATGGGAAAAATGGGATGTGTTGAGAGAGATGAAGCAAGCTTATAATTGCTAGGCTATTAGGCTAGTAAAGAGCAAAGTGCCTTTTGGCTCCTGTGACTGACTTACAGCCAGGAGCACAGAGGGCTGCACTCAGGGTGTTTATCTGCAGTAATAAGCAGTGGAATTAGTCCTCTGGGCTGGCTGTAGTCCTGCTGTCTTGTCAGCAGCTGGCAGACACAGTGGAATCAATCTTGCACCTTTCACAACTTCTAGATTCAATTTAGAAAATAAATAAGAAAATTATCAGGTTTTCTCTAGCAGATGACTGAAATAAACTGTTATCATTAAGCAACTTCACATAATAAACAAGGGAAAAGGCAGGTACAAATATAGCACAACTCCATGCATGCCACTGCTTACTCTGCATCTAATGCAAAGGTAGCTTGAATGCTCTGTTTGTTAATCCTTTCTTTTTTTAATCTTCAGTCCAGAAGGGCTTCCTCCAGGAGATCCTATCATTTCATTTTGGATGTAAATATGGCAAGTCTTTCACCACAGAGTAGCTTAACTCACTGAGCTATTGTGCTTGTGGACTTTGTGCCTCTCTGAGTCTTGAGCCCTACTGATTTTGCTGGTTTAGGGGAAAGTAATCCTGTGAGTCATGTGTATATTGAGCTGCTGCACTTTGGGAGCCCTCAGATTGACTGGGAAGTTAAGTTTCATCTCTCTATACTGCCACTATCTTGTTGCTGTTTGCTACTTTTAAGTACCACAGGGAGACTGATAGCTGCCAAATCTTCCATCCCAGGCTGGTGCTCACTGTAAGGACTAATTCATGAGACTAGGCATATATTTTGTGTACTGGCAGCTGGAGTAATCCAACCTGATGGCTATTACATGTTCTACTCTGATACTCTCCAGTTCCTGCTTCATGATGCTACACCACCTCTGTGTTGGTGTTCAGCAGTGCTGCACCTCTGGGGCTGCCTGCTGGGGTCTCCTTCCTGAACCTTGTTTCAGATCGTTGCTGTCAATTTTTGTTTCAGGAAACATTGCTCTGTGCTAGCTAGATACTTCTTGTCAAGGTCATACATCTTATTTCCTAACTTAAGGTGTAAAGAATAGCTCTAGCATTGATCTGGGAGAAGAAATACTGTAACTTGTGGGTTTGTCATCCAGATGTTGTCTGACTGCTCTGTTGTGTCTTTTTGATGTCTTTGTTGTCTGACAACATAAGCTAGAGGACGGTAGATTTAGGTTGGATATTAGGAGGAAGTTCTTCACTATGAGGGTGGTTAGACAGTGGAACAGGTTGCCCAGAGAGGTTGTGGAAGCCTCATTCCTGGAAGCTTTTAAGATAAGGCTTGATGGGGCTCTGGGCAAGCTGATCTAGTGGATGGTGTCCCTGCCAGGCAGGGGGATTGGAGCTTGATGATCTTTGAGGTCCCTTCCAACTCTGCCAATTCTATGATTCTAAGTGAATTCTTTTGTTTTGTATTTAAGCAAAACTTTAAGTATAGTACAAAGATACCATTTATTGAAATAGATATCATGAAATTCCATAACTCCTGTGTGGCTTTTAAAAAGTCAACTATAGAGCCTAGCTTTATCAAATTAGCCTGCCTGAAACTACTTTCACCCTAAGTCCTTCATTGTGGATTAGAAATTATTGATGCTTCATTTCTTTTGTGCAATACATGTAATGTAATATTCTGTCAATAAGATTTAGGTAGTCTGTGTAGAATATACCCTTTTATGCCCTTGAGCTTTAAAAGGTTTCTAACATGACAGGAATGCTTCATTCAAGTGACTCATGCACTTTGTTGTGGCTTGGTGTCTTGTATTGCTAGCTTTAATGGATCAATAATACAGGCTATACTTCTAAATTTTCCAGTTTCTCATTCTTTTACTTTATTTACTTAGATTTATCTAAACAATAATGTCTAGGTCACAACAGATATTGCTTCCCAAGTCAACATTCCTTTTACACCTGTACTCAGTAATGTTATATTTTTTAAGTAGGCTGATTCACTTCTAAGGCAGAGAAACCTAAGAAAGTTTTTTAGTGAGGTTTTTAAGTAATGTTTTTTGTCCCTGCTTACCTCATTTGTACCTCTAGTAGCAGCATCACTGTCATAGCTCCAGCAAAGGAGCAAATGCAACCTGGCAAAGTTTTAAGCCAGCTCTGTTGCATAAAGATAGACAGTGAAAACCAACAGTTTCTGTTGAAGGATATTGATAGCTCCAGAATAAAAATGGATTGAAGTTTCCAGCATAAACTGCAAGACTGTAACACACCTTTTACATTGAGGAGCTTATTTTGGTTTTGGCTCAAATCAGAATAAGCTTACAACTTATTTCTAGTGGAATTTACAGACTTTGTAAAATGCTTTTGAATTTAGTTACAGACTAGAAGTAGCAAAGGTACAGTTGCAACTGGTTGAACCTTCATTAGCTTCATGTTCCCTGGGAACTTCATTGGTTGGGGGTAAACAATTTTGTGTAAAATTCTGGCTTTGCTGACCTCAGTGAAGATGTGGCTTTATCCCTATCTTTAAACCAAGTTTCTCCTTTGACAAGTGAAGAACACTGATCAAATCTAAACCCAACTATAATGTACAGTTTTCTATGCTCTCCCTGTTTGACAAATAGAATCTTTTTTTTTGGTCTAAAGGACTGTTAATTTGGCACCACTTGGAGTCTAGAATTAAGATTAATTTTACAATGTAAATCTAGGTGGCTTCACTGAAATTAGTTAAGTAATTGTGAAACAGATAAAAATTGACCCTTAGACTTTTAATGCATATTAATAAGGTTTTACATTTCTTTAAATATCTAATTAGTAATTCTCAGACTTCTTCAGGAAGCATTATAAAAAAAAAGTTATGTTGAACTGAATTTAACAATGCTGTAATGGATGAAAATGTACAAGAGCCCCTCTACTTAGTTTTGTACATCAGTGATGTGCAGTTAGGATGTAGATGTTTCAGTGTTTATGGCTCCAAATTAGACTTCAGTGATTTCTAATGATAGACTAGTTCTCTCAAACACATGCTGAATTAGAATTATTTTGATATTTCATCAAAATTCATAAGCTTTAAGGTTATAGATTCCAGTGTTATTTGTTAATCTATTCAATAAATTCCTATACTTTTTGAACCAAGCCTGAGAGTTTAGCTTTAGCTCTCAAAATCCTTTTTTTCAAACCCACAATGATTTGTTTTCAGGTAGTGTTAGGCTGTGATTGTTAATCTTGCTTTGCTGTCCTGTCACCAATGTTTCCTTTCTGACATGGATAGATCTTCCAAGACTGGAAAAAGTAGTTTGTTTCCATGCAGATTATTTATCTCAGCTGCAAGCCCAAAGTGCAAAGGCTTCTAATTATTGAAATGGAAGAATTGCCTATTCTTAGCTGTGGTGAATAAGCATAGGAACTGCTCTTTTTATTTAGCACTCTGGGGGAGAAGAGTATAGGAGTTCTGATTTTGCTTTTTATATAAAAGTCTGCACTTTTGTGATTTTTAATAGGTTAAATAAAAGAAACATTTAATGATACACTGCTTATATGGACAGCATTAGTATATTATTCCTGTTGGCTAGTGCTGCATGAATGAAATCTCTTTCCATCTAATATGTTTGGTTTATGATTACTAACATCACCATATCACTGTCTTCTATTAGCTATGATATTGGGAATAAGACTGGTATGAAAAGGACTCTCTTCAGCATGTCATACCCTTTTAAGTTCCAGTAAAGATACTCTTTATAATAGACAAAGAATAACAGTCATGGAAAACTGCTGTAGGAAGTATTTAATTGGGAAAAATACTCTAAAGGGGGTAAGGCTGGGTACAGAATAAAGTCTAGTACTTCTTTCCACTCCAGCCAGCCAGGATGTATAAACAACCTGATACATAGCAATTAGGGAGGGGAGAGAGAGCACATGCATTTTGCTAATCTACTAGAAAAGCTGAAGATTGCAGGACCCCCATTCAGACTATGCACCTTGACACCTCCCCTCTCAGCAGTTGAAGGCTGATGGTGATGCTGCCTCACTCCCAGGCTCTGATGCTTGCCTATACTTTGAACTGAACTTTATCTCAGTTCTCCAGCTGATTGAGTGCTCCTTGAAGTCATTGGTCTGTTTCTTTTTAATTCAGTGGACACCAGATTGGGATCATAAAGAAAGAAGATTAAATAATGAAAAACAGGCTGATGATACATGAAAACCTTGAATTAGTGGGAAAACTACAATATCACCCAGTGCACATTAGTTCTCTTCTTGCTTTAAAGATGGAACCAACCTACAACCCATACATTCAACATCTGGTATGATGAAATCTAGTTGAATAGATTTAAAAGGAGGCTCCATACAAATTTTTTACTAAAGCCTGTCTTTGAGCTAGTTCAAGCACTTCAAATTTTGTTTCAGTTTTTGTAGCTGCAGAATGATGAAATACTTTGCTAGCATATTCTTACTGTGGTTAGATAAACTGCTGTAGGGCTGGAACCTGGATCCTTTTCTAAGTGACAGCCTATGGGGGTGTATTCAAATAAGACAGGGAAAAAAGACTTGTGTTTTCCAGCTGATAACATGCAATGAGCTCTCATATTCTTTACTTCATTAGACATGTTTACATTTGTATATAAACCTACCAAAAACTGGAAATACAGAATAAGTGAAAACATTAGGAAGAAACATTAATTAAAGCAGGTAGAATTTGAAGGTATGTAATAGGAATTGCTCATGCCAGCAAACCAAAAATAAAACCACAAAGCTCTTGAAAAAGTGTGTCTCAGAAGCACAATGTCTTTGTTTTCCTAATAGAGAATAAAACAAGTGGATGTTGACAAGAAATCAAATTATTTGGATCTGTCTTGGTTATTAAGGGTCATTAGACACATTCCTGTGTATGTGGCATGTGTAAGAGTGGCAAACTGGAATAGGTCAGAATTGCATGACCTGATATGGTACATCTTGCTATACATTTGAAGAAAAATATTTCATATGTTTGTATATTTAGAGAAAAATGTTAGTTGTTCTTGGAGTTCTTATAAGAAGCAAGCCTGAAAGCTTTTGTCTTTCAGTCTGTCTCTGTAGTGGTCAGAGGAACAGTGAGGATGGTAATTCTCTAAGAGAACAGTCTTCTGTGGAGTGACATATCAGACACCAGGCTTATCCACCAAAATGGGCAAGGGCCATAATGCTATCCCCAAAGCCATAAGGGAGGGAGGAGAATTCCAACTGTTTACTATTGCCTGCCTTCTGAAAGCTCAATAATTATATTTTGAATATCTGAGATAGAGAATGAGTCCAGAGTTACTTCTGACAGCCAGACATGGAATCTGCAGACAGTAACAGCTGACAATTTCTCCTTTGACTTTCACATTTAAAACTCACATAAATCCTCAAAAATGCCAAAAATTTAATTTTTTCTGTCTTAGCTGTCTGTGTTGAGTATGGGAATAGTTGAGATTCCTGGCAAAGCCTAGAGAAATTCAAAGTGCCAAGGAAGAAAGTGGAAAAGGCCAACAAACACTGATGGCCACAAAGGTCCACTAAATATCAGAGGACTGGAAATGACTGGAGTGGGAGGAGAACTGTGCTCTGCTCTGTCCAAGAAGCAGGTGGTGTCAGCAGGAACATGTATGAGTTGTGTGAGTGGGAAGCTTTGGAGGGGTTTTCAGAATGTCCTGAGGCCTTTCAATACTATACAGTTAATCCAGAAGACAAAGCCCTAAATTGAGCCAGTTTATCACTGATAAAAATAAAAGTGTGTCTTGGTAAGGAGGGAAAACTACCTGTATAGGGCTACGAAGATATCCTTGCTTTGTTTAGTGCTATGCCTTGCCAAAACTTGTGTAGGCAGCTTGTTTAGTTTTGGACATTGGTGTTGAGGGTGGATAAAGTGAAATTCAATTCTCTTGAGTCAAACAGTAACTGTAAATAAGAAATTAGTAAGCTATGTATACCAATATTTGACTCAGCATTCTGAGAGGAAATCTGATAATAAATCCCATTAAATGGTGTGACATAGCAGTAATATATCAGGATAGCAACTTCAATTCTCTAGCATCAGTTTTTAAGTATGTGTATTCCTGTATCATGCAAATAGTTTTTCTTCAGAGGGCAAGTGTGATTAGTAACTGCTATTCAATTTAATTTTCGTATTACTATCAGTGTTGGACTGATTTTACATCATACTTGCACATCAGGAAGGTTTAATAGAATAGCAGGATTTTAGTTCAGATTTCAGTCATATTCTTGAACCTTTGAAGGAACATGAAAATGGCATTGATTCAGAGTGGTCAGAAGAAACTGGTTAGTGAGTTGATACAGCTTCAATTACCTTTGGTTAGATGGATAAAAACTACCTTAGACCTTCTCAGCAGAACAAGCAGAACTTTCAGAATTCCAAAATGCAGGTGTCTTTAAGTGTCAGTGTAAGAAAGGACAAATCCCACTCAACATGCCTGCCTTACAAAGAGAATCCTAAACTGAGCCTTAACCATCTAAGGTCTGAAATGCCTGTATCTGTCTCTAGCTTTGCAATTCAAAGTAGTAAGGCTGTGTAAGGTATTTATTTCTCTGGATATTTTTGTGGCATGTCTTTTGCATCAGAAGTTTAAAGGATTTGCATAAGCTGCATACTCAGACCCTAGTCTACACTGTGACCAATTACCCTGAAGTGATCATGAAACATGAGTCTGGATAGTCTGGTCCTTTTCCATCCCTTTGCTTTGTTACACATGTCAGAACTGACCAGGCAGATATGTTCAGCCTTTTCCTGCATGAAGGGAGACTTTACTTTTTATATTTAAGTGAAAAAATAACAGGATGCAATCATGTTTCTTTGCAAAGCAGTGTAAGCTTGCCCTGTACTGTTGGTTAGGTGAATGCACATTTACCTTGGGTTTTCACTAGCTTCAAGGTACATAAAATTTGAGTTGTGATTCAAGGTTGTCCTGCTTTGAGCTAGAACAGAACTAATTCTGATATGTGGTTTTACTTTTCAGCTTAGTTTCTTCTAATTAACTGCACTTTCTGAAGTTAACAACATATGTTTGCAGTGTGTGCTTCTAGAAGTGGTAACACTTGACGTTTATAGTTAATACCAGGGATTGGGGTGCAGAAAAGCTTTGCTTGTATGTGCTCCCATAGAAACCAAGGTCTGTGCTAAATCCTGTGTCTCAGCTTGGAATGACATAGAGAGGTCACACCTGCACAGAGGAGGGGACAGGAGAGGTGACCCTAAACTCACCAACAAGGGATTCAGTTCCATGTATGTCATACACAGTATAAAGCTGAGGGATCACAAGGGTTTAGCTCTCTTCTTCAGTGGCTGGGGTCCAAGGAGGACTCTGTTCCACCTTTAAACCCAATCTGTGTGTTCCTGAGTCCAGTTCCACCATCAGTGGTGATGTAATTGCCATCAGAAGCATGTTTGTGTTGGGTTCAATATTGATTTTGTATATGTTTTATTTTATTGTTATTCTTTTCATTAAAACTGTTGAGTTTTCTTTTCCAACCCATGAGTGTCTCTCCCCTATTCCCTTTCTCTTCCCCTTTGGGAAAGCAGAGGAGTTCATAGAGAGCATCTGTCACTTATTTAGTGCCCAGCCCTATCCCTGGTCAGAGGTCATCTTTACTTTACAGCTTTTAACACTTGAGAGAATGTGCAAAACAGTGCAGAATTTCCATATCAAGTGAACCTTATTAACTTGATTATGATTTACTAGGACCAAACTGCAGTGAAGCAATAATGAATTCTCATGTGAACTATTACCTGTGCAAATTCTTTTCAATAAATGCCACATTTTTTAAAAATAAAGAATCATTGTTTTTCCATGGTGACTGCTTAGTAATTAATACCAGGAGTGTATTAAATCAATAGTAAGGATTTGAGATACCTGAGAAGAGTTTAGATGTGCTCATGTGTTAAGGGAACAGGTGTATGTACATCACCTCTCTGGGATTTAGCTGTATAGATTACATAGGCAATCCATTGAAAGCTTTAATTTGAAACCATCTGTAAAACCTCAGTTGTCAATGAGGCAGAAACTACAATTTCAGTAGTCCTTAAGCTTTACATTATAGTTTTCTGTTCAGTAATAAACACTGACAGTGTTTTGTGAAGCAAGTGAGTATGTCTAAAAAGAGATGAAGATACCCTCAATGACAACCTTGCAAAAGCCTTTCATTTGGAGGTAGATGAAATGGGAATTTCCCTCTTAGCATTTATTCCTGGTATTTTCACACCCTACAAAAGTCATTTTCAGCTAGTCAAACGTAGTCTATATGTAGGTTAGGGCTAGACTTTGATGTCAGATATTATTAAAGTCACAAACTTTCTACCACTGGGAATTGGAAGAAGCAATTTTTGTTTTTAAAAAGTGTTCTCTCTCTTTATTAGGGTGGTGGGCTTTTAGCCTGAAGGGGTGTGGAAAGGCAGAACTTGAAGGGTGGGAGAGGATACAGTTTCATAAAAGCACTGTATGGTTCAGATATAAACATGTATCTTGGCAAGTACTATGTGATTCTCTGAAAATAGGCTTGGCCTGTTTTCATATACACATGACTATGCATATGAATTTCATTTTTACTTAAGCTAGGGATAATTTTATTTCAGTCTGAGCACAGATGAATTTTAAACCAAGTTTAAGCTGTATTGACTTCAACCCAAGATAATTTGTTAAGAAAAAAGACCTGTGTATTAAAACTGTAACAGTGTTATGTGGTAATATGTGAAGGTTTTTTAAAAAGCAAACAGCTTATAAAAGAATTTTTCTAAAGTACAAATTTTGCACAAATAATGAATTATTCTTAACTTTTTTACACCTATACCAAACCACTGAGGGAGCAGTCAAATTATCATGTCCAAGAGAGACATCTAGGAATATCAGAAATCTAGGTCGGCACATTAAAAACCCTTGTGATATACAAACAGTGATTTATTCATAAACATTATTTACTGCACATTATTTTTGTTGGTGAAAACTTAACTTTAAATGAGAGTAGCAGTTGGCTTTGAATTCCTCCTTTAATGTGATTATACAATTAAATCTGTCTCACAAATGTGTTGCCCTTTAGATCATTTCCAACCTAGCAACAGTATCTCTGTTTTCATGGAGGATAATTTAGATGAACTTCTCCATTCATTCTTTTTTGTCTTGGTTTGTAATTATCAGATTTTGGATGAACAAATGTTACCTGTATTTCACCATAAAGAATACTGAAACCTCAAATATAAATATTAAACAATATACAACAAAGCTAACCCTATAGAATCTTATTCAGTTTATAGACTCTCTAATATTTTCAGTAATTTGACTGCTTTTTTCCCCCCCTTGCCTTTCCCCATAGCATATTAACTTCTTGATACAAGATTGTAGTGTGTGTAGTAGGACATAGATGGCTGGTGTATGACTAACAATATTTAATAACACGTGTGAGAGTGGCTAAATGGTGACTGAAAAGTATTTCTGTGCACTGGAACTGCAGTGCTGAGAAAACTGCTGCTCAAGGAAATAAAATCATTTGTTTCATTCATTAGGGTCACTAGGCAAATTAGCTGCAGCTTTTCCTTCAGACTGATACAAACAACTATATGAAATGCAGAAGAGTGACAAATTTAGAAAGGTGCTGATAGAACAAGGAAGTGATTTGAAATATTAATTCTGTGCAAGTCTATGGCAATATTCTATGCAGATGAAATTATCCTAGTGTACCATGATGAACACTCAGCTGTAATAAATATAATTGGTCTTTCACATCACTTAGTCTTTGTCGAGTGTCTGCACATTTATATCTTTCTTCCTGAGTCATTTCAATTCTTCTGAAAGTGAGCAAGGAGCTAAAATATAATACCCTTTGAACTAAATGATTTGAAACAAGGGGGCTTGAATCTGATTTACTGCATACTTATACTTGTCTGTCCCACAGATCACTCCAATTTTAATGCAGAATGGGAATCTGCTCTTACAGCTTTCTGAGGCTTAGTCTGTCAAAATGGAAGCAATAATGCCTGCAGAAAGTAACAGATGTGCTATGGCCACTGGCTACAGAAGCGTTGCCACTTCTACTCAGCCTCCTTCTACCACTCCCTTTTCTACACAATTACACATCAGCCCAGAGGAACAATGTTATAGCTTCAATCGTCTCAAGATCACACAAGTGGCAGTGTCTGAGTCCGTCCCGGTTTCTGATTCACTTCTGCAATGAATGAGCCAGATGATTGCACTTGCAATGACAGTTCTGTGATGTGTGTGGGCATTTACTGCTCATCAGCATCGGGGATGAGGCTATCAGGGTCGCTCACAGGAGCCATCAAGCAGTTAGTTGATAGCTATAGCTTTCAATGGTAATTGACCAAGGCTAGAACATAAGCCTTTCATCTCTAAACTAGCTCACGCAGTAGTCCTTAAAGGCTGCTAAACTAATCTCTGGTTTTCTCTCTATCAATAAAGAAAATAGCTAATATTTTCCGTGCCAGCATAATTCTATTGATTTTTACTCCTTTGTTGCAAGTCACTCTATATGAACTTTTCCTACTTTCTCTCTTTTGAGATCTATTTTGTCTAGTTGGATGATAGATAAATAGGCTGTAGATTTTGTTACATATGAAAACCCACTTTAATTCCTTTCACTTATATTGTTAGGTACAAATTGCAAAGCCATGATTTGCCATAACAGAATTTATGGAAGAAATGAAATATAGCCTCAAAACTTACCATCTTTGATTTGTAGAAATGCCTTTCCAGTGAGAAACCATCACCTGCAAATGAAGAGAGAACATGTCAGACTAGTGGTATAAGGTAGTCAGTTGGTAGTGTTGATATGAAAGTTTTCAGAAGGTGCTGAGAGTGCTATTCTTCTTAGAAAGCTGGCAACATTTTGAGAAGGCTTCTTAGTTCTCATGCTATTAGAAGGCTACAAACTGAATGTGTCAGAAGACCGAAATGTTTACGTAAAGAAATCTGATTTGAGTCCATGCAGATTTAAGGAGTCTCAACAGGCTGACATAAAGGCATTTTGATGTGTAAGAGATAAGAGCAAACTTACTCAGCAGCTGTCTCTACACATCTTACAGTCTCTAATAACCAAGCACCTATACATCTGGTTTATGTGACAGTAGGTTTTTCATGAATTAAAACAATTATCTAGCCAAGTGTGTTTTTTCAGATAGCAGCAAGTAGTTGGTGCACAAAGTTGCTTACAGAACAGGCAAGTACAGAGGAGTACTTCTTCCAGAAATTGTCCCCAACGTTCTGCAAATGAGAGCATTCTCCTCCAAAGAATTCTCTGCTTAAGTCCTAGGTACATTTTGCTTCTATCAATATTTCTACCCATTTTCTAAAGCCAGACGGCCTTCACAGTGTTTTGTAGCACAAGTTTCAAATTCTGTATATTTGCCCCATAAAAAGTTATCTGCTTTCCTTTGGTTTAAATTTCATAACTAAATATTTTATATTCTTTTAGTTTTTAATAACCTGGAAAACTGTAAGCATTAGTTTATTCACCTCCACAACTTTTGTATGTTAGCATAGAGAGTGTCACTTCTTGTTTTGAGTTATACTTGAGCAATAAAGTATTCCCTACCTGAAGAGTAAGCTTTGAACTTTCAACTTTTCTGCTAACAGATACAAATGATGAACATTGTGTTTTCAGCCATAACAGCTGTTTAGTGTTGCCAGAAACATTGGTTTACATAATAAATCTATGCATTTGGGAACATTGGTAACATGTATCCTTCATCTACTTGGAAACATTCACTTAGCGTTTTCCTGCTTTCCCCGCAGCTAAGCAGGAGGCTAAACAATTTCACCAACTACTTCACCAGGAGCAGCATTTTATCTGTAACTGCATCCTGACACTTAGATCAACTTCCTAGGATAACCACAGTTCAGGTACAGAAAATATGATTGCCCAAAAATGCTTAATATTTTTTATCTGAAACACAAAACTTCTAGTAGAAGATTCTAGTAGAAACAGGAGTGGCTCTTTCTGGTAACATGATAAACCTTTGCCATATCATGCAGAATCCTAGCATAGTAGTTGTTGGAAGGGACCTCTGGAGATCATCTAGTCCATCCTCCCTGCTAAAGCAGGGTCACCTAGACCAGGTTGCCCAGGATTGTGTCCAGGTAGATTTTGAAAGTCTCCAGAGAAGGAGACTCCACAACCTCTTTGGGCAGCCTGTTCCACTGCATCCAATGGTGTGTCTATAAGTAGGTTCATATGAATACTTTGGGGCCTGAATGATATGAGAAAGTGTCTGGAGTCAAGGCTTGCTGTTCTGTCTGTAATGTAAAAAGCAAAACTTGGAGACAGGGAGCCCCCCAGCCTTTGAAAATCAGTTTTGATCATTTGGAACTAAGCTACATTTTTAGTTATGTTTTGATTGCAGAAGTAAGTTAGAAAAGAAGTAATCAGGAATGTTTCATGTGATGGAAATATTAAAGAGCATTGTACCTTATTCTGAATTATTTCCCTTTGGCAATGAGGAGAAAAAGGTAGGCTGAATCAATATCTTGGAGGTATTCTATTAGCAAAATAAGTTAGAAGAATTACCATAATGAAGTGTTGAAATGATATGCTAATACACTTGCATGTGTTACTGAGTTCTCTCACTGTAATAAAGGTGTCAGAAGTAAAGCACACATTAACCCATAATTTCCAAGACAATTTTATTCTCTGCAATTTAGAGTCCATGAGAGAACACAAAAGGAACTTAAAAGGCAATGCAGCATTAACAGTTATTGTATAATGCTTTTATTTACAGATTAATTTCATTTCAAAAGCATATATTTTTTGAAATAAGTATGGTGGACTGCCAGAAAGCATGAATAACTCCAGGAAATCATAATGGAATACTGAATATTTTAGCACTGCCTCATAGATTTGGACATTGTCCCCACTAGTAATATTTCAGTGTGACATGACAGCTGTCTTGTTGCTTGGGTGAATTCTCTTGCTGAAGGATTTGACTTCCCTCAGGTTTTTTATCTCCTGGCTACATCTTTGCCTAGGGGATGCAGGTGAAGTGATTTTCTTTCTTGATCCCACATATGTAATAAGAAATGGGAAACCACTAATACAGGGGATTGGGAGATTTGCTCAAAGTTGAGTTCTGCAAGTTACTGTTTAGTAAAGTGTTATAAAATGGAAGATTTCAGCTCTGATTCTTTTGGACTGAGGGCTGAGTTCTGTACAGGTTTTCAGCTCAAAAGAGCTCTTACATTACTCAGCTGCTGGGGGGAAAAAATGTAACTGGCACCACTCCTGATGATTCTGAAAACCCAAACCTGTTCTTTTTGTTTGTTTGTTTGTTTGTTTTTGTCATTTAAAACAATTCAGAGAAAATAATTTCAAGCTCCCTCAGTTCTAATTATTATTCACTCTGTAACCTTGTCAGTCTGTTGGAGCACAGTCTGCTTTGTATTTGTTCTGAAAGGCAAGTATCCTTCTTCTTGAAATGTTCCATTGCTAGAAATGGAATTGTATGGAATCGGTTATTTTTCAATGTGATTAATGAATCACAATCAGTTCCTGTCCTATGAACTGTAGAGTTATTTCACCTGGCAGAGCAATAGTTTTCAGGTGCATTTAGCTACCCTGAATACAGTTGGCACCTTTCATGGTAGAAAGACATACAATCAAATCAGTTATCCAAACCTCTGGGTTTGGATACTCTAAAGCAGGCAACAGCTATTTGTGTTTCAAGTAAAATTTGCTGAATTTGGTACAAATGTTCAAGACCCTTCAAGACAAAGTAATCTTACAACTCCAGTTAAGCATCTTGAAATTGGTAGTCAGTTTTGAAAGTATTCATTCAGTTTTCTTTTTACCAGTTTCTTCAATGAAGGGGAAGCATTAAACCACGTGAATCTGTTACTAACTTTGCAAATCTTCTATCAGGAAGTATTTAAAATATAATTCCCCCAGTTGGCCAGGTCACTTAAGGAAATGTTTTCAATGATTGAATTAGCAAATTTTTTTGGATAATAAATGAGCACTTGGCATTTCTACTACTGTCCAGTCATAAAAGCATTTTGTACTGTCACTGATTACAGCAGCAATTGAGGATTGAACTGTTCCATTTAAGGAATCAAGACACAGAGTCCATGGAGTTGTTCACAACACCTCAATGATCAAGACTCAGAATTAAGGAATGTTTGACTCTGATAAAAACAGTGTTTCACATGTTCTGCTGGTGTATGTTAGCCAGACAAGAAGTAACCCTTTCAGAATTATGCAGTGTGAATAGAGTACTGTCATTGGTAAGAGTACCATGATGATGGAACAGAATTGAATGGTTCATTGATTTTAATGCTTATACATATCTGACTGCAAACTTGGATTAGCTTTCTAGCAAATCTGCCTACTAACCTATGCATTCCCTGTCTATCATTGCACTACTTGAATGTTTGTTATTAGACTCTTCTTTTTCCACCAAGGTTGATTTCTTTTGAACATAACAAAAATTTAGAAGCTTATGGGGTTAAAGAACTAACCCTCAAAAATCCATGTTCCAGTGCCTGAGAAAACTGGATATTCTGGGGAAAAAATGGTTTCTATGAGTCCTCTTGAAGCAGTACAGAGCTAAACCACTTAGATGTCACAACCAAGAAAAAAGCCACTGTGAGATTGAAAGACCAGCTAAAAGCCACCCAAGTTTATGCCTTTATAGGCAATTTCTCTTTCATTTTGTCCTGGAGTAACTTAGGTGCCTGACTACGAGCAGGTCACATACTGTAGGTTTTTCTTTCAGATTTACAGGATAATTTTTGAAGAGTTGGCAAATTGTGTAGGTGTATTTATATCTCCATCTATCAATGCTTTAAAGCACCTAATAAAGTAACTAAACTATGAAATAGTGCTGGCTGCTCTCAGAAAGTTGTGATAGGGACTTCACAAGGACAGGGAACGAACAGCATCTCAAGATCAATGGTGTAATTTCAAATGGAGTCAGAGTATTTCCCTCTTATTTTCATATCATATCTATTACAGTGGCATAATTCTTTGTTGCTTGCAGTGAACATTGATTCATCTTTTATTTAGGTACAAGATGAGGAGCTTATAAAAAAATCACTAATATGAATCTGAAGCTGTAGCACAGTTAAAACAGTGATTTACTTCAGATACTTAAAGGTCTAATTAAGCCTTCTCTGGATGTGGATAACAGCAAGTAAAGTGCTAACGTTTTTCAATTGAATTTGTACTGTTATCCTAACAGTTAATATGTATGGGGAACTGCTTTTGTCATTATCACTGTTCTAATAGCCTTTTGTGGAGACTAACTGCTAGAGCAAATCTGGTATCAGTAAACAGCCCCTAGGAATTTCTTCTTCAATGTTTTCTTTTTGAACAACAGATACATTTTCAGTAGGGACTTACAATCCCATTCTGTAAAAGTATTTGCCTTAGTCTGGAACTTTTTTAGGAAAAAAACCCAACCCTGATCTTAACTTCTCTGGCATTACTGCCTTGTGTGCTTTAGGATATGATTAAACTAATGTGTCCAATCCATTTCACCTTAAGTACCCATTGTGTTGGATGCATAGAAGCAATGAACTCTGCCCTAGGCTGCTTACAGTATTTTTTTGCTAGAAGACAGTCAAAGCTCTCTTTTCTAAAAAGCACAGACTGTTCAGAGAGGTCTTCACTGAGTGATTCCTACAGTTGCTTTTTTAAAAATAGATTGTGTGTGTTCAGCTGGATAATGGTGAAGAGAGTAGGGAATAGTCAGCACTCTGACCTTTCCTGCTCTTACTATGAGCAACTGTTGTATTTCATGCTTTTGCTGCTGGTTTTACATGTGTCTATTCCTTCAGACAGGACTACGTATGAATGAGTGAAATATGCTGCCATTTAGCAGAAAAAAATTCCTGGTGATTTCCTCTCTTGGTGTCCTTGAAGGGTCATCTGTGCTGAGATTTGGACTTTCTTTTTGTGTATGTGTGCTTTGGAAAAGGTGTCTCATTTTTGGTTTACAGATTCAGGGATTTTTCTCATTCTATTCTTTCCTACAGCATACCAGGCAGGCTGGATTTCTTTTTCCCTCATGTATAGCTAAATGCAGTTGAGAGTCAGGATGGGAAGCATTTTAACTCCTGTCATTTTAATTATAACCTTGTGGCATTGGCATATTGCATCGTGAGGAGGCAAAACACCACTGCAGTGTCAGATGGCTATGGATGCATGGAAAGGCCAGTGAATACCTTTTCAAAGGATAAAAATCACAGCCTAAAGACAGTCAAATACATCCCTATCCTGAACATGACTACTTCTGCTTAACATAAGCATACAAATACCATGCTTTCAACTATTCTGATAAAAATGCTATGTAAAACATTTGCAATCTCTTGAAAACTGTGATTCATCCTGGGATGGGGGTGCCTATGTATACACTGTATATCCTTCTGACAAAGGGGAAGAAAATTTGTAATGTAATTACTCTGCCTTCTTAGGTATCAGGACTGAAATGTGCTTCTGCACAATAAATCAAAAGAAGATAAACTGGTCGAAGTTGTGGTCTCACCAGTCAATGATAAAATGAAATTCATTTTGAGAATACTAGGTATTTGGGTGACAGGGTTTTGCCTCGCCCTACAGCCAGAGGTATGTTAATCTAGATTCTTGTCTGGAAAGAATCTGGAGAGTATAAAGAAATGTGAATAAAATGTTTGAAAAGATATCTCCCCATATTTCCATAATGTTTGTCCTTGAAGCATCCTGATTCCTTTGATCATTGTCATGCCTTACATTGATCTATGCAAGATCAAATGTAAAGATAACAACAAGGAACACAGGAAGGACAAAGAGAATCTGCACTTATTTTTGTACAGTAACGTAGTTGAAATACATAAATCTTGAAATACATAAATGAATCCTGGCTTAATATGAAAATAGTTTCAGGCATTTCATTTAAAAACAAAAAAGTTCTCTAATTCACTGTTTATTTCTATAACCCTTTTTCTTTAGTGAGGAATTCCCCAGGCTAGGTTTCTTTTGTGAGCTCTTTTCTCCAGCCGAGCTGGATGTGTCTTGGTGTTGTTTCATTGAATGAGACATTGATTCAATTAGGGTTAAAGGTAATTCCTCTTAGCTCCTGTTTTGCCCTTTCTGTTAGAGTCTTCACGGGTTACTGCAGGAATAGAAAGTGGCAATGCAGTTTGTGAACTGGAAATGTAAAGAAAAACGAAAGAAACCTAGCTTCTAATTCAATTATCTTCTAAAGGAGTAACAAAAATTCAACAATTAACATTAATTTGAATATACAGTAGCTTTTGTAG
This sequence comes from Galbula dea, assembly GCA_013399015.1. Lineage (NCBI taxonomy): Eukaryota > Metazoa > Chordata > Aves > Piciformes > Galbulidae > Galbula > Galbula dea. The sequence goes on along the minus strand of VWZX01008606.1, from coordinate 1,161,103 downwards.
TTGGAGGCACACAATAAAGTAGATTCTCCTTCTTTGGAACTTCATCAGTCCTGCTTCTACCTTTGTAATCACACGATGTGCAAACTGTTGTGCCTGTGAGACTAAATCCTTGAGTGCCATGCCATCAGGTTCCCAGTACTGCCATGGAATGTGGGGTTTGTGAGTACTCAACTGTATGTATAAAGTGTTCATATTCCTGTGCCTACAGCAGAGGACTAACATAGACTTTTATGTAGTGCCTGTGGTATTACAGTAAGAAAAATTACTGTTATTTTACAACTGCTGTGTATGTGAAATCATGATGACATACTGAAGGATTTAATGTGGTGGGTTTATTTTATTTTGTTTGACATTTATTTACTGTGTAGGAAAGCCGCACAAGATTTTCTTCTCTGTGAGATTTTTTTGCTCATAGATTCCTATGAAATAAGAGAAATTGTATCTAGATTTCTGCTAATACAGTAATTTTTGGGGAATTACAAAATATGAGACTATATTCAAATAGGTCTGGAGTCCCAGGTGACAGAAAATGGCAAAATGAGAGGTTGGAAAGGGCCCATTTCTAAAGTTGTTAATACTGTAGCTCATATCTTATAATAAGATTATATATGAAACTCTAGTTTAAAGGTTTTTGAGAAAGTTATTAAAGTTCTGTTTTGATGAGGTTTCTCATTTTTAGAGGGTTTCACTCTAGACAAGAGTTTCACAACTTAGGGTCTCAATCCAGAATCAATCAAAGCAGAATTGCTAACCACATTTTAGTTACACAGAAATATGCATCTCAGAGGGCTGTTAGTGTCAGGATGTGATGAAAACATGTGGCATTTAGTCATCTGTGGCTTAAGGGAGGAATCTCCCTAGGAAATTTCTTTAGTTGTTTTAAAATCAGAAGGAGAAACACAAATTAATGAGGAAGCATGCTTGGCTCATCCTGCTAAACTAAATTCCCAAGGGTGAAATCTCCCCGTAGATGAAAGATTAGAAACAAAAGAACCAACCAATTAGACTTGAATAGGTTAATTTGGAGAGGCTGATGAGCATAATTGATTTAGCTTTTGAACTAGCCAGGAAAAAGAAGGATGTTTCTTGGTGTTGGCTGAGAGTCAGTGAAACAAAAACGCAATGGTTATGCAAGTACTACTAAAAAGAAAGATCAGAAAAATGAAAAGGCCTTTGTTTATTGCAAGAAAGGAACGAGAATGAGAATCATCCACAACCCTGCTCTTGGGGCCAGTTTGAGAGCCTGAGGTTTGAATGTGTTCTCTTGTATGAGGGGCCCATAAGTGGGAAAGGAGGCTGTGTGAAAATATAAACTCTCAGACTTGAGAATAAGAGAAATATGAAGAACTTCTTGCTTTCTGTTATCTGGTTTCCTTCTCAACTCTGTCTTGCCTCAGTGAAAGAGGTGAGAAAGTACAAAAGGACAAATAGAAAGCACTAAGTATTACTAATTTTCTCTCATTAGAAAAAGGATAAAGATACTAGGCTGGGTTCAGGCAGACTAGACAGTTAACACTTTGTATTGTTCATTGATTTTGGCAATGGAGGCATAATTTGGAAATATATAGTTACTGGTTTTGGAGGGAGGACACTGTATTTCCTGTGATGCATTTGACTCATACTTGTCATATGGTTCCTAAGCATCTAGGGAAATTCTGAATATTGGATGTTATTTTAAAAGAGTAAAAATATAAATTAAATAAAAAACCTTAAGAGCTTAATCCAAATCTCACCAGACTCAGAGGATTCTACTATCTCTAGCACTCTCTGGTTCAGATTTGCTTCTCACCAATATAAAATCTCTCAGCTGTATCATTTGCTAAGTTGCCAGAGATTTATTTGCCTATTGTTAAGGCTGGTTGCTTTCAGACAGCCAGGTGTTGTAAATATTTACGCTGGCATAAAATTGTCAGGGGTGTTTAGTCCAAATGAACCTTGTGCTTGAAAATGTGCCTTGTCTTGTTCTGCCCAAGGGCTCTGGTAAGTTTTTGAAAGGTACTGCAGAAAGATGCTGTTGTAAGTACTTGATTTATCAGGATCCCTGACCTTTCTGTCTTTCTCTGTGGCTTGCATTGTCTTTGGATATGGAAGCAAATATAACTCTCCAAAGTGCTGTGGAATTTAGCTTTTGTAACCCATGAAAAAGGCACCAGATGTTACTGGGATCCCAAGTTTCCCATCTTTGCTTTGGACTTGTCTTCCTTCAGCATGGTTATTAAACTTTGGCTAAGCAATAAAAGCTGCTTTTTGAAGACAGTGACAGTGTTGTCTGATGCTCTTATGTCACCGTTTAAAATACTGTACAAAATGGATAAATGGCCAGCACATCAAAGCATGTCAAAAGCAGTAAAGACTGCTTCCTTTTTAGGCAAAATGATAACAAGATTAGCATATTTATAAGCACAAAAGTTTAGAGGACAGGTTTTTGTCTTCAGCTATAGCCCTGAAATAAATTTCCTCCTCTGTTATTCAAAACTGACCCAAAAAATTACTAAAATCTACAAACAGAACAGACCTTATGTGCCTTAGGAAGCCTAATGTTCACTCATAGTGACTGTTCTGTAAGGCACATTCATCTTTCCTTCCTGGGTTAGTAAAAGACAATGCCACTGAGGTGTTCTTTTGTGTTGTCTTTAAAACGTTTCTAACAGTCACCGACTTCTTCAAAACCAAAATACCCTGAAGGTTTGAAAGCCTGGAATTTTTTCCCTCACTTAGCACAGGTTTTCATTAGCAAATTACTGTAGGTTAGAAATCTGTACACATTTTTGTGGTTTTAGAAAGTTGATCTAGAAAATGTTGTCATATTTGCTTATACAACTTGGTAAAGTTACAGAGATTACTTTATTTGCCTGTTTCAGAAATGGATTTTCAGGAAAGCAGTTACCATTCATTGCTTTAATTAGCAACACAAGCAGAGGTCATGAAATAAATCTCTGTCAATTCCCAAGTCTTTTCAATGGTTTTCATGAAAGAAGAGATATTGTTGAATCTTACTGTGCCATGCTTTTCAATTTTATTGTATTTTTTTCTGAAATGTTCCACTCTGGGAGAGGGGGAAGGAAATCTGCACTTTGACTGAGCAGAATACTGTGGATAAATAGGCAAATCTTTAAAGAAATCAGATTGTTTCAATTTTTTGATACCTGAAAAGAAGAAAAACTTCCTTTTTGTTGCTTTCAGTTAAACAGTTGACAGGTAAAAGAAAACAGAAAAAAAAGAGCAGCCACTTTTCAGTGGTTTCATTTGGTGAAAGGAAATCACTAGGAGACTTCTCACAGATGCCCACTGCTTTTGAAAGTCACTTCCATAGATCATGACAGCAAAGCCATTAGCAGTTTCATTACCTCCTAAAATCAGCAGATACGGTCTATCAGAGTTGCAGGACCTGCTGGAAAATATTGATCCCCTTGAACCTTACCAGCACTCCTTCAAGGAAAGAGTTCTTATGGTTTATGCTAACATTTTGTACAGTTTACCCCAGATAGTAATTGATATTTTTATTTGCAATGAAGCATTAACCATAGTGAGCAGATTCACATGTTGACTTGAAAGCTTGAAATTGTAAAAGAAAAAAAAGCAAAAAGCTTCTCATCTGCCCCCTACTACCTGGGCAGTAACCACCAACTGTCTGGAGTTTTTCCTAACTTATCCAGCTTAAATACAATGAAAAAAACCCCACAGAAAATAAAAGAAGGGCTATGTTTGCTCTCTGTGTGTATGACTGTAGGAGAAAAAGGATATTACAGAATATAACTTACAGCTTTGAAGTTTTTCCTGACAATTTTTCATTATTTTTAAGAGTCTTTCCCTTTTCAATTTGTAATTACACATACATGTGTGTATGTGTAACAAGTTTATAACCTAGAAATAAATTGAAGACTTTACAGATGAAGCCTGAACTCTTAACTGAATGTGCAAGTGATAGATGACTTCATATGTAGTAGTATGTGTTACACAGTAGTTGCTTGTTCCAATCTCCTTTTATATATGCTATGAAAAATACTCTGGGACACTGCTGAATATTTGAGGGCATAAGTAATGAAAGGGGTAAACTGTGGTCAGCACAGCTGCAGAGACTGGTCAGACCTTTCCATATCTTGCAGATAATGATTCTTAGCAACAATTCAGCTTCTCCAATTTGGAGCCAGGCTACTAAGCTTAGACCTCAATCACTAGCAGCTATTTGAACTCGTGTCAGCTGGAGCTTAAGAAAACTCTTTCTATGCTCCTCTGTATTTCTTCTTTTAAAAACCAGTAATTCTTAAATTCCTGAGATTCTTTCACAGAAATGTAAACAAAAAATAGAGACAGAGAAAAAGGTTAAGGATTTATTTGACAGCATAAAGGTGAATAAGGTCAAATTCAGGGTTCTGGGGACAGGTAGAACTATTTTGACAAGAATGGTCAGTGAATCAGATACTAATGTACCTGCAAACACTTCTAAACCTCCTGTTAGTACCCTCTTTTGTCCTGGCATTTTGTCAGTGTCACTCATGTCAGGAGACAAAACTTCTTCTGAAAGAACGACAAGAATTTGGCAACCCCTATGTCATTTTATCACTGTAGCCTACCTTAAGGGACTGGCTGCACAAGAAATCAGAACAATGCAATTGGTGTTGGACCATGTATGAGAATTTAGGAGCATGAGAAGATATTAAAAAGCTAAAAGCACAGCTCTCTTAATTCAGTATGCTCATAGCAGGTTTCCTATTTCTTACTAGAAATGGATTTAGAGAGAAATGAACCTTATTTCAAACTCTGTATTTCTCTCTAATAATTAACTGCATTGAAATGTTTCCAGAAGGGTGGCTGAATGTGCATTCCCTGTGTTTTTTCATAATGAACCTTTTATTTTGTCTTGTGTTTCCAAATGTAAGCACCAGTGATTTCCTATCTCATTTAGAGGAAAATAGCCAATAATAGAGGTAATCGTGTTATTTTGAAGGTTTTTTTCTTGAAAAGCAAAAAGAAAAGATGGAACTGGAAGGAAAGGGGTAGTTCATCTTTTGCCAGAAATATAAATGCAAGAGGAGAAGGAACACATACACAACTTTTTTATATGAAACATGCATACAATACCAATACATAATATAGAGAGCTTCTCTGTAAAGTACTCAGGAAATCACACACACACAAAAATTCTCAGAAGTTTCCTTTAAAATTCTAACTACTTTTTACTGAAAAGTAGAGACTGGGAAGCTTTTACTAATCAAAATATTTACTGCTGCCATCGTGATAATTTCTTTTCACAGAACTGGTAATTGATGTGAGAAGTTATATGTAAGTCTCTTTCCTCTTTAGGTACTTTAAGCCAAAATGTAACAAATAAAAGTTCAACAGGAAATAAAAGAGAATAAATGTGTTCTGTGTTCAGATGTTAGAGTAACCTGATTGCTCCAAGAAGGATTAAAAAAAAAAAGGCAATGTCCTTTCTATTAAGAAAATTCCCTCAATGTCAGTGCCTCATTTCACTTGAAGAGCATAGTATCGGCTGTTCACCTCTGCAACATTAGCCATCGAAAGGGCAATTATGTGTGCTAGGCTACTCCCATGGTTTTTTAGTGGATGTGCTTTTAAAGTAGTTGAAAAAGCAGTAGATAAAGATCATAATTTCACAGTAAAATTTACTGACACCTGTATTTTCTCATCCCTCTGTTTTTCTGCTGTATTAATAAACAGAGCATTTGTGTGTCAAGCTGACAGGTCTCTTAATGTTCTTTTGGGCTGAATAAGCACTACTATTTAGATTTCTCTTGGCTACATGGAATCCTCTGTCAGAAAACTTATGCTTATTATACTGATGACAGGGCTACGTGATTCTACTGGTGTTTTCATGTTGGATTAAATTCACATCTGACCATCAGCCAGTGCCACTCACTTTTCCATATTATTTATAGTTTGAAATACTTCGCACTGGATTATGGCCAAAAACCTATGTCAGAAAAGATGATGGAATAACACAAAAATCATCAGAAATACAGGCTAAGAAAAACACTAAATATTGGCTTCTGAAAGCCATTGCTCACATCATAAAGTATTACTGATCCTTTGAGTGTCTCTCATGTAGTGCAAAGTCAAGCAATTTGGCTTAAAGAACTTTGGTCAGTGGCTTTGCGTGGGAGCACTGACACAGTGCCCACGCATTCCTGTTGAATGACTCCACTGAAGACCCTAAGCCTGCTTCTTATTTTGTATGATCTGTTCATGCTTTTCTGTTCTAGCAGACTTTGAACAGTTTGTTTCACCTAAGCTCTTCCTTCACTGTGCTGCATTTTCAAATAGCCCTTTAAGCAAACTGGTTTAACTTTGAACTCGGAGTCACAGCACAGGCACACGCAGTTTAAGAGGTCACCTTTTCCTGTCTTGCAGCATTAAGTTGCTACCGACAGTCGAGTTGCAGTCTAGACTTTCTACTAAGTTAAATACAAAAGGAGCAGGAGTAAGGAGGATCAGGGAAAAGCTCTGGACTGGGGCCAACCTCAGTCCAATCACCACAAATTTTGTCATCTAAAACGGGTATGTTATCTGTGTGCCTGAGTTTAAGAACACTTGTACAAGTCAAGAACAGTAGGTAGGTTATCAATTATCAAGATAATATTAACAAAATGTAAACAAAATAGCCATTATCTTGTATAGGACCTTTTCATATTTTCCTACATATGCTTTTTTTTTTTTCTTAGCACAAGGTACCACATAAGTTTTGGAACAGGTAGCAAAATTCTTATCAGAAGTCTGTTGCACATTTTGCTGGACTTGCTTTTCAACAGACAAAAGGAATTGACAGGAAGGCTTTTTTTACTTAACAAGGATCAGGGTTGATTTGCTGTCTCTGGTGAAAGGCATAGATGTAAATGATTTATTTAGCTTATGGCATTCATTCAGAAATTGGAGAAATCCTGCCTAAGCCATAGCAACTCAAACTTGCATGTTCCCATCATATTTGTCATTTAATTTGGTAGATTTTTATTCAGCTTGTCAGCAACATTAGCTATCTAAGCAAGCTCCAAAGATTAGTATATATGGTCTGGTACACCTAAAACAAAGGCAAGTAGACCCTGGTGTGAGGTGAAAGTATCTGTCACCTTCTGTGAGCAGTAAAAGGAAACACTGGCATTCAGTAAAACATGTTTTGTCACCTTAGAGATGCAGGTTTTGTACTGTTATGATCTAACACTGATTTCTTCTTCCTTCAACTTTCTTCTAGAGTCTGCACCTAAGATCATATTTAGGAGCCTTGGAATTGTTAATATATTCAGCCTTGGCCACCTGGCACACGGAAAAGAAACACTGCATGGAGTGTCTCAGAAAAGCATTGGGCAGGTCCTTATTCAGAAACTGAGAATTCTTTGGGGAAAATATTTTTTAGAAGTATAGAGCAGCTTTCTCACAGACTAATTGGTGATGTAAAGAGTGCTGTGTCTCTTTAACTTCTCTAGTTCCTGTCTGGTTTTCTTTCATCCTTTATTTTCCAGTCTTTCCACACACCCCAACTCCCTCCCACTTCACCGTCCATTACATTTAACCTTTTCCAGTCTCTTTTATCATTGCTTCAGCAATCTTGGTCTCTCTAGCATAAATAAATCCTCCTTATCCTAGCACCTGAAGTCAGTGGAGTTCTTCAAACTAAGCCTAAGCATAATTTAACTAGAAGGTTGATGTAGGAGCAGACAGGCAGAGTAAGTTTACTTGCAATAAGTAGATACCTTATAGCTGGAAGTAGGGCAAGAAATTATCTGAAAATGATGAACTTGGATACTTCATCATAATGACTCAAGGCTTCCTCAGTGCATTTTACATAAGATGAAAGGATGATGGTTTTGATTACAATAGCATTTACTAATGAGAATTGTTTTGTTTTCTTCATATTTCAACTGGGAAATCATTGGAGTAATGCAAGTGTGTGCCTTTGGGTCAGATTTTAGCAAGGCAATGGAGATTATCCATAAAGTCATCTTGGCTTAAGGGAGCAACATCTACCATCAGGAGGTTTTTTAAAAACTTTGGTGCTGCTGTAGCTGGGCAAAGATATTTTTATTTATTCAAAAGCAGTTCTGCTGTTTTCAGTATATGTCAGGAAGATTTGTAGTATTTGGGTCATCAAAGGCAAACTGATCCAGCAAATCTAACAAAAATGATGAGAGAACTAAGGCGCCTGCAGTCTTGTAACAGGAGAATCTCAGGAAAGGTTTTGTGGGGGGATTCTGGCTGGTTGAGAAGGCTTCAATCCTGCAGTCTACTTTTCATAGACTCAAAAAGGATTGATCTGGAGAGAGCTTCTTGTGACAATGTGATCTAGGTCTACAAATGGACAATTCAAGATTGCAAAGGTGGGATATGGGACCCTGTTTTTTCACATTCTTTGATGTGGTCCCTCTATACTTAAGGAGACTCTTGCTGAGCATATAATAGAATAAGTTTGCCATTATCATGCAATTTGTGTCAAATTTAAGCTTGTAGCTAATTTTGGTCTGTATTTCAGGACTTCCCAGAGTCTTATAAAAAGAAAAAAAAGGGGGTGATATATCATTATTGTTATTTAATGTTTTGCATTGTGGAGGATTTTTTAGATGTCAGGTCTGGACAGGCTTGTGTAGGCTGTACACAAAGAAATTCTGATGCAGAACGAGAGAGTTTAATCCTGTGATAGGAAGTCAGTGGATTGATCAGTTTGGACCTACTTCCACGATCACAGTAACAAAACTAGCAGGAACAGTGATACTGCTGCAACTGCAGTGAGACTTACAAAATACCTATCTTTTTTTCCATTGAGTATGAAAATCTGTTGTCTCCATTTCACCTCACGTAGGTTATTCTACACACTGAACAGGATTTCTGTTTCAATTTCTAGAGCCTAGGTAAAAAAATATATGCCACAGCTGTCCATAAATTATTTCATCTTGACTCTTATTGTCTCGATTGCCAAGAATGGAATTTGCATTGGAGAGAAGTGAAGAGAACTGCTTATTTGGTTAGGTTTATTTATGTTGATCCCTTAGGACCCTTCTTACTTTCTTAGCCAAATTCATTCTGTCAGAGGTCTATGCAGTGACCCCATTCTGTCTTGAGTCAGGTTCAGAACTTCAGTGAGATTTCCTCCAGGTTTATACTGTCTTTGCATTGCTGACTTAGAACAATCCCATATGTAGTCTAATCCAAATGTCTTATGTGCAGTCTAAATCAAGGGTTCCTTGATCCCTGTTAGTTTTCCAAAATCTAATGATTTTTCACATAAAATAGTTTCAAAACAAAGGTTATTGTCCATGAGAGATTAAGAAAGTGGACAAAACAAGGCTTATCTTTTCCAGAATGTGATGGTTTGCATAGAGCTATGATTCTCTGAGCACTGTGCAAAGCAATTCAGAAAGTGAAGCATTTGAGCAGCGTGTGTTTACTAACCTACTGCTTGCTTAGGGACTCCTAGGCAAATTCCTTTCACAGAAACAACTACTTGAGTGTGTAACCTGTAGTAGTAGTGTGTCCAAGAGTATGTCTATTGTAAATAAGGTTAAACAAGGTAATTCTTCTTTTATTGTCAACAGATACCATCTCATCCTTGTAAAAACACTGCTCTTCTCATATCATGGCCACAAAGTTTTTGTCTGGAAGAAATTTGGAAGGCAAAGGGAACTTAGTCTAGGCATTAATAGAACAGATTCGGGGTTTCTTTTCACCAGAGCATAACAGTTTGTGACTTGAAACTGATTCAAGAATTTTGAGATTTTTTTTTTTAAGTTCCTTACTCTGCTTTACACAGAAACTTAAGCCTTTTTTAGCTGAGATATGTCTAGATTAACTGTCTCAAAATCAGCTCATTAAGTAAGATGAAAAATTTGCAATCCATGGATCTATAAGGCTTGAATATGTGTCCTGTGAACTTCAGGAAACAGGTCTAGCTTTTTTGTGGATCTGTCATGTTGTGTAAGTATAAAAATGTATAGATATGGTGCTTGTGGGCACGATAGTGTTAGGTGGACAGTTGAAGTCAATGACCTCAGAGGTCTTTTCCAATCATGATTCCATGATGTCTAACAAAAAGATTATATCACACCTTTTATACACCTTTTAAACACATCCAGGGGCAGTGACTCCACCACTTTCCTGGGCAGCCTGTGCCAATGCCTAACAACACTTGCAGTGAAGAAATTTTTCCTTGCTTTCAAGGAGTTTTAGAGAGTGAGAAGGTCTCCCCTGAGCCTCCTCTTCTCCAGACTAAACAATCAGTATTTGCTGATACAAAGTCAGGGAATTCACAGGAAGCTTTATCTTATTATCATCCTAAGTATTTTTGTGGGAGATCCACTAAAGCAGGTGTGCTGAATTTGTAGACTGAGGCAGCAAGCAAGAAGGTGGCATTGAGGCTTAAATGAGAGAGTAGCTTAATGTGAGGGACAGCTGGAGAAGAAGGTGGAAGAGTCTGAGGGAACAGCCAATTGCGAGGCTTGCCAAAAGCAATGGGAGGAAAAACATCTAGCTAAACAATAAAAGTCTAATAATGAAAGGTACTTGCATGCTGCACTTCTGCATGGCACTGTAGAGATGTAAAATGCTGTGTAATTGTTTTGATTTATTAATGCATTCATGTGCTTTTGTAATAGCTCTTGTATTTTCTAATAACAACCAATACATTTATTAATGCACTATTGGCAAAGCTGTTTTAGTCAATGAGCCGCTTCTAAATTTATGTAATTCCTGACACATTATTTTAGCATGCACTTTAGAGTTTTCTGCATATAAAAAGCTCCTAATTTCTTTTAAATGGGACCCTAAGGAATTCAAGCCCAGGAACAAGATTATTTAATAGCTTACTGAGTTGCTAACACACACTGTTTTATAGCTACTTGAAAGCAGTGCATGATTTGCCTTCTCCTTCATGGGATGGATTACAGTTGTTTTCTTTTGTGGAACTCAAGGTTTAACAACCAGACCTATGAATAGGCTATCTTATCCCAAGGAACTGCAACATCAGAAAAGAGAAGTTCTTCAAGCAGGATAAAATCTTTAGTCTGCATAGACTAACTAATATTGATTCACATAGTTTTCTTGATAGAACCTAACACACTTCAAATCTGCTTTCCTTTTCTCAGGCCTGACAGCTTTAGCTTGGCACCCCATGCTGCTATGGCAGCTGGAGAATTTGCTCTGAATTCCCCAAGAGCTTCATGGCAAATTCACTTTTGGTCACAGCACAGAGGTGAAAAAAGCCAACTCTTCACTATCTTGTTTATCGGTGCATTTGATAGAAGTGTAATAGAAGTATAGTTAAATAGAAGCACAGTTAACAACAAAAGATTTTGAAACAAAATAATATTTCTATTTTCAGCAGTAGCAATATTGGCATAAACCTGATGAACATGTTTGCTAGGTGTTTCTGGTCAATTTTATTTTCATATTTAGTTCTGGTAACTCTGGCAACTCATTTTTGTAAGACTTTAAATCTTGTTTTTCCTCTCTAATATTTACTGGAAAACATGGCCCTGTATTCTAATGTTAATCTTATTGCTAACTCATCCTGTGATAGAGCAGAACTCTCTTCCCAGGCAGATCTCCTCTTGTAGCAGAATTTATACATTCTTGTTTTTTCTCTTGAGAAATAGATTGTAGTTGACTAAAGCCAATTTACAAATCAATTCTTTGTGGGGTTTTTTTCTTATTATTATTTTCTTGTGTTTTTTTTTTTTCTGGGGAGAAGGGATAGCAGTGAGTGAACAAAAGCTTAAATGCTGTCTCATGTCCGATGGTTGGTTTTAAAGGGATCTTAACCTAAAGATTTAAAAGGAAGCACATTTCTGTAGCTTTAAAGGTGTATTGGAATTGAGGGTTGGCTCTTAGCTTGACAATACATAATAGGCTGATCAGAGCTGAGTGCAGGAAAAAAATCCAGAAGCCTCTGTCTCTCTTTTTAAATGTTTTACAATATGAGCTCTATTTCTTTTTACATAAAGGTTGAAATGGGAAAAGAATTGAGTATAGATGGAAAACTAGATTTTGACCATAAATCAAGATGATTATTTCTCTGTTGTTCCTCGCCCTCTGTTCAAGACACTGAATATTCAACTACATCTGCTACATGATGCTTTGATTGCTCAGTTTCAAAATAGGTTAAAGAGGATGTTGGGGAGAATGGGATGAGAAATGTATTCCTAACGATTTCTGAAATGTGAAAAGTAGAAACCATTAGAAAACTCAGCCTAACTTGTCTGCTAGCATGACAGAGGAAAGGAACAATGCTAAGAAATATCTGAAGTACAATATTGTCTTGTTTGAATTCATATTTTTGTAATTTTCAAGATGGTTCACAACACTGAGAATGATTTTGGGTTGATAGGGATGGCAGATGTAGAGAGCTCTATTCAGCAGCTGTATGCCATTATACATTGATAATTTCAGGCAGATTAGTCTAAAGGAACAAAGGGGCTGTGAAGTGCTAATTACACTTAAGGACACCTGCTCACTCTCAGATAGCTTCAGTGTGGTCCCATTTATGCAGTGACTCCTTTTCTATCATTCCAGCTACTGCTATGCAAGTGTAGTGCAATCATGTCAGCTAATGTTTGATTGCTGTTTAATGCTATCTGACATGATGTCATCTGACATGTTCACCTTTGGGCAAAAGAGAATTTTCACTGTTGCTCTTAGCTTCAAAATAAAAATTCATCATGTCTGTGTGCTGTACCTGCCAAGTTGCCTCTTTAGTCGGAGTTAATAGTCCCTTCATAAATAGCTCACTAACCATTCCCTTTCAGAGGCATTGAAGATACAGCCAAAAGTTAATGCAGCTAAATGACATAATGATAATTTTTCAATGTACAAAAGTGACCTTACTTAAATGGGATGAGTAAAAAGCCTCCTTTACTTAGTATTCTCAGCCCCAGTTGCTTGCATAGTGGCCGGTGGAAAGAAAGGCACCCCAGGACAGAGTCCATACACAGATGTTTTTCTCATCACTCAAAAGAAAACCAATTCCAATATCCAGTAGCCCTTTATTCTCAGTTGCAGAAAACCTAAAATACTACAAGCTGGATACTTGATTGATTTCCCTCTATTGTTGCTGATTTTTGCAAAATAAATATGCCCTTTGGGAAATGTGCTACCTGCTTAAAGCATCTGGAAACAACAGGATTTGTAGCTTATTTTCCTACAAGAAATAAACTCCTCTAAATGCACTCTAGATAGAGTGGTCCTATACCCAGAAGTTTCCAATTTAAAGAGTTTTCAGAATTTTTTTCTCAGTTTTGCTCTCCAAGCTTTGCCTCTTTATATTATTCCCCCAAAGCCTATGTGAGTTATGAATTCTGAAAAGAAAATTAATTATTAGAAATGGGTAAAAAAATATAGCTCCCATTTCCAAACTCATAAATTCTGTTCTTCTCCACCTTCTCCCAAGATCAATTCTCTCATAGGCCTGGTTTTCTGTTTTCACTTTGGCTGATTTATTTTTTATGCTCTTAGTTTGTGTAGTTTGCTGACCAAACCGACCCATAAAATGTTCTGGATGATATTGCTGGACCTGATTCCCTCAAAGGTCAGCATTTCTCCTTAGTTGATAGAGAGCCCACAAGGCTGAGCAGGCAAGTCCTGTTGCTGTGCAAACACAGACAGGAGAAGGGGCTGTGAAAATCAAGGGATAGGAGAAGACTAAGCCTCTGTCCTCCTCTACCTCCACAAAAACCAAATCAGTTACTGTCTTTGGTACTTACCTACTGGTCACACCTCTTTGTTCCCATTCCACCAGGATTTCCCACGATTTCCTAAAGTCTGAATTTTGGGTTATTTGTCTTCCTGCAGCATTTGGGGTCAAGACACCACTCTTCTTAGCACAGCAGAGTCAGAACCAGGCATAATTTCTGGCTACCACAATACATACATAGTTCCCTGACCTAGGGGGAAAAAATCTAGAAAATCACTAGCAGGTAAAAGAAGTCTGCACCTCCTTGCTCAGGGAGACATCCACAACTGAGAAACTGCAACACTCTACTCTCTAGCCCCTTGCCCTAGTCCAGGGAGCTGAGCTACTACCTAATTTTTTCTACTTTTTAATTACTTTTTTTTCTACTTATATTTCTTTCTAATCCTCACAATGCTGTTTGAATTCTTCTCTACTTGCTAAGGGGTTTTGAGACACAGTTTGAAAATTCCTGCTTACCTCAGCTGTTTGGCACTGTGGGAGCAGAGTATCTACCCTGTGGCTAGCTGTGTTCATTGCTCATGGACCTCTGAGATCTTGAAACTGAAAATGTCCTTCAGCAGACTTTATGTAGGGAAATATCCACAAAAAGAACAGGAAAGAAATCTGGAGAAAAAATCATTTTATCCTCATGGTGGCTATTGTTTACATCAAAGGAAAGACCAGTATTTGTTGAGGACACATGCTCACAAATGTTGTCTCATGTGAATGGCAAACCAGTTTTTTGGTTCAACACTTACTCTGCTTTGTAGGCTGTATTTAGGGTATTTCTACTTTTCTTGACCCTTCCCACAACAGTAGATTTTCTAAAGCCTTCTGTCTTATTTTATTCTGGTGAATAAAAGAGAAATTGATTTCATTTCCAGCATCTTCTAGCATTCCCAGGGCTGATTTTGCATTAATAGGACAGATGTATTATGCAGAAGAAACTTTGGAATGAATACAGATGCACAAAACACTTCCTGTAATATAGGAACCCCTCATGCCTGGAACAGTCATCTATTTTTCCAGTCAAACTAATGCTTCCTTAAAATTCTGAAATACTCAGTTAAATAGTTTAATTTTCTCTAGTTTCTGTTTCAGCCTGGGGTCAAAACAGAAATGTCATTGGACTGGCTTTTCTCAAGGTACTTAACATTCTGGTTTAGCAGACTGATGAAACTTGATAAAGTCCTTGTGTTTAATGGGTACCCAAATTAAACCTTAATTCAGCATTCTTTAAGTTATGGAAAGAAGCCCTGAAATAGTTTGTAAAATTCAGAAAAGCTTGATCTACATTTTTTTAATTAGTCAAGAAGTCTGAGACTTTTCACTCCCTTCCCCCTCCCCCCCCCAAAAAAAAAGAAAAAAGAGAAACCTTTTCCTTTTCAGTATATTCCTCCTCATGTTGATTATGCATGCAAAACTCTTATCAAAATTGTATGACTGAAATCCCAGTATTGAATATCCAACATTTCTCTGATTCACTACAACACATGAATCTGTGAGCTGCTTATCAGTGTCTGTTGTATGCTGAATGTGTATTCTAAGTTTCTTTTTCAGTGTCTTTCTCTTTGGAGCAGATAACACCCTCTTCACTTTTTTTTTCTCCCTGTAAAACAGTTCTACTTATACAGCACATGTGTGAATCATCATCTAATGTGTTTTTCATTATATAGCATTCTTAATATAAATCAGAGATAGGTAAGACAATAGATTATCTTTTTTTTTAAATAGGCTTTGTTGTGCTTCATGGTCTTTGATTTGGATAGAATTAGAAATTGTAACTTCTTTTCCTAAAATATATGAAGTAAACATTGATTTTGGGGGGAAGCTCTCTTTAGCTTGCCTCATATCTTAAAAATGTGGAAGCTGTTCTGGTATACTCTACTCTGTCATGATGAAAACTAAAGGCAGTTGCCCACTTTGAGTCTTAAGAAACACTACAAGTCAGGTTCAACATGTACATTGGCAGATTTATTTAGGGATAGTACTTAGAACAGATGCACTATCAAAAAAAGGCAACCTATAATTTTGTCAAGAGTTGGATAAAACTACTACACTGGAGTCACCATTTTTCTATATAACTCATAGGGACAGCAAGGTCAGGCCTCCACAGAAGCATTTCCATTTCTTGCATGCCAAGAAGAGCTCAGAGGGACCTTGTTCTGCTCAGTTAGACTTAATGAGTAATGACTAGCTCTCTTGTTTTGCAGCCAGATGTTTGCAGAGGGCACATATTACAGAAATTTAGTGTTGTAGTGGGATATAAAAGTTGCTATGTAGCACATGATGCATTCCAGGACATCAGTGCTTTCCATAATATACAGAGATACAATTGATACATTTCTATAGATTTAGTATTTGTGACATGTTAAGTTAGAGACTGAATACATCTTTACTTCTGGCTTTGCAGGATATACCACAACAAAGGGAGGGAAATGAGACAGAGTCCTGGTGAGTCCTCTGCAGAGAAGAGTTGCTGAGAAGCTGTTTTGTTAGCTAGGTGAGAGAAAGCAGTGGAGCAGCAAGTGCTAGAAGCAAAAGCACTGGAGACTATAGTACTGAAATCCTTCACTACTGCTTGAAAGCATCTGTACACACCTAATACTCACGACAGAAAAAACCTGCAAGATAGGTTTTATATTGGTATAGGTAATTTAGACTGAGATCAGTTCTGACATCAATTGGTGTTGGTTTTCCTCTCTCCATATAGTAGCTTTTTTTCCCCCATTGTTGAAAAGCAAAATGTTGGTTTAGGGAATTCCATTAATGCTGGCATTAAAAGCTTACCATATGGTGAATCTCTTCACTGAATCACAGTTTGCATTCCCTGCTACAATACCCTCACAACAGGTACTTTAAAAATTCAGTATTATGCTGTTATTTGTCCTGAAAAGCATTTCATTGTATTTTCATGGTAGATGAAAGGAGGAGCTGTGCTTTGCATATGTCTTATAATTAATGAAAAGTCTAATGAATTTTTTAGCAGCACAGTAGTAAGAATCCATCCTTCCTCGGGCACCAAAGCAGTCTCAAGCCTCACTCATTTCAATATTAGTTAATGGTAGTAGTCTTGCAGTACTAAACCTAATGAGTAATAAGCAGCAAGGAACCGAGACTTTTGTAAATAAGTGGATCTAAGCCATCTGGTTCCTCAGCCTGGAAGAAAATGAGCATAGAAAACTCCTGAAAATTACTTATCCTTCAAGAACAGCTTTTTACCACAGGAGGCAGGGAGTTTGCATAATCTAGAGGCTTGAAAGGCAGTTGAGATTTTACTCTGAAAATCTCACAAGAAATAAGGCTTTTGTGTGTATGAAATGATTTTAAAAACTGTTTATATGCAAGTAAATCTCTTGTGGATGCACTGTTTGCTTCAAATCTTGATGGAAGCCTTGGTATCCTGCAGCCTAAGCACCCACTATCATGCTGCAGCCTTATCAATCACAGGGAAGTATAATGGTGACTGAAACTCAGCCTTTCATTTAAAGAAGCCAACATGCAGTTAACCCAAGGTAGAAGATCTTGACACAGCAGAGCAACTTGCTCTTCATTAGTAATACTCAGAAAATAGTAAGTTTCCTCAACAGAACAGTTTTTGAAGACATTAATTTAGAAGGGTGCTTTATTGACCATAAAACTCAATATCTCCATCTTAAAAGGTAAATCTGTGGTTTATTTTTTTATCTTTATTTGTATACCACTTGGTTCCCATTGCTTCTAAAGTACATTGTTCCTTTATTGTGTGGTTTGTTTGGTTTGGTTTTGTTTTGTTTTCCTGAACATTACTATTGGATGTAATACTTAGGTATAAGAATATCTAAATTAAAGCAAAGTGGGGTTTGAGATATTTATGGTTTCAGCAGCTCTCTGAAATTAGGAATATGTACTTAGAAAATCTGTGTTAGGTTTGAAATGAAATATCAACTCCTCAGAAACTAGGAATAGCTACTTTATGGATGAGAAATTCAAGGTAAAAGCTTAAATGATTGTGTTCCAAACCATATCAGATGTGAAAATATGGCAGTTAATCAAACCAAACCTAAACCTTTAAAGCTGGTGATGTTATGACCTTGCCTTTATATCATAACATTGAATATGCTATCAATAATCAGAAATAAAGCATAACTTTAGAATAAGCTACACTTTACAAATACTCTGCAGGGAGAAGCTCAAAGCACAATCTGCTGTTATTCAGTGTTTTTCAATTAGACTTCCACTTACAGGGTTAATTCATCATTGTGGCCTGGATCCCTAATTTTATAATCCATTTGGAGGGGAGGCAAAATTTGATGATAAACAGAAATGAGGGTGGTTATTTTGGCAGCTGCATATTTTCATCTTGAAGACTTTTCAAGTGAGCTTTTGATTGTTTTGCTTCTGATCTTGAATGTAAGTCCAAGTAATAGAGTGCTAATATATAACATTTGCAATAGTTGTGGCCTTACATTTTTATATTAAATAATATTTAAAACTACTATTGTTCATTTATACATCTGTCATTGAGGCTGTATTATGAGAAGTTAGCAGGAATCAATGAAACAATTCCTGCCAAAGTATTTTTCAGATTAGTGTTGAGGACATGTGCATCTTATTTCAAAGGTTTCCAACAGTAGAAAAGAAAGGATTACAGAAAGAGAAGAAAGATTCAATATTTTATAATGGTTGAAACCACTTTTGTTTCCACAGAAACATGACTGGTTAGTATACAGCAAACTAGAAAGCAATGACTTTCTAGACTAAGAAACAAATGAAACTGGAAAAGCCACAGAATGCAGAACAGATAATTAAATAATTAGGTCGAGCTTAAGTGTAAATTTAGCATACAAGAGTGAGTGTCAGTCAAACATTTAGCAAAGTAATGTGTGCTTAAACAGCAAAAAATACAGACAGCAGCCCAATAATAAATCAACACACTGATTAATCTTATGCTTGTGAGCACTAATTAAATTTGTGTGAACAGCCTACTTGGGTATCATAATGTTCTAAATCATGACTTTGTCTTGTTAAGATAACATGGTGATTTCTAAATACAACAGAAACTAAGTAATGCCTATGATTCTTCTGTTTGAGGAAAATAAAATCCTCAAGGAGCCTCAGATCCAAACCTTCATTCTTAACTGGGTGGGTCTGAAATCCAATAGAAGTGACAGGCAATCACTGAATAATTAAAGGTTTGCCTAGAAGAGTAAGCATAGAATTAAAGAAAACAAATTACATTGATTTACAAGTGACTTGGGCAGGACTGCTATAGAATAGGGATAAAGGAATGAGATGAGTAGAAGCTGTCTGAAATAACCAACAGATTTCAGTACAGCTCTTAAGAGGACTGTACCAACCCTTTTCCTTCAGATGAGCACAAGTTGACTAAACATTCAAAATTATAATGCTGGGTTTTAAATTCTCCAGCTGAGAGCACTAGCTTTACCCATGGCCAAGAGAGACTCCAAGCTTTTGGTTCCAACCTCCTAATCTGAGTAATTTAAAATAGATATCTAAGTTGAATGATATGATTATCCAGTTTTGTTTCACCTTCTGTCTTCCTACAATCTTCTCCAAATAATAGCTACTTACATGTCAGCAAGTCAGGAATTTCATAATAAGCTCAGTATTTTTTGTGATCTGCTTATGATTTTAGGCAAGGATACATAAGTAGGTAGGGAATTGGTTTTGATTTCCAGGTTGTTTATGTATTTTTTTTAAGAAAGATCTGTATGACAGTGAAGCAAGATCTAAATGAAATAAAAAGGAAGATAAATAATTTCTCTTAAGTAGACTTTTGAAATTGGATGAGCTTGATTTCCCTTTTTTGGCTGATTGCAAATAATAAGATACACTGTAGGAAAAGATGTATGTGATTAGCATGGCTTCCTGAATTTAAAAAATACAGTGACAGGAACATTTCTATGTCTCTTGTCATATCTCTCCTGAAAAACTTCAGGACAAGTATCACAATGTGCCAGTGTTGCATGTGAGCTGTTAGGAGAGCTCTGAGAGCTCCACCTTAAAACACTCAGGAGTAAATTTACTCATCTAAAAGTTAATGAAAATCATATGTATGAGAATTTGGGTATGGCTTGGCAAACTGTTTATATATACATCCACTAAGGACCTTTAATAGCATTTTGATCACTTTCAGTAGAAAATAACAAAGCTGTTGGATACACTTTCTCACTTTTCCTAGTTTTTCTCAAGATACAAAAATGTGGCAGGGTAACATACTGCTGAGACAGCCTATGAATGCTTAGCTCCTGACCTCTGAAGATGCACCCAGAAAACAGAAGGTGGAAATATCAGACATACAGAGCTCAGGGAAATAAAACTTTGCATCTCCCCCTGCTTGTAGTGAGATTAGGAGAGAAGAAAAAAACAAAACCAAACCCAAAATCTGGAAGTAAAGCTCAAGAAGTGTAGCACAAAGATGTAAATTTTTCAGTCAAGCATTATTTAGTAATTGAAAAATCAACAAAGAGGAAATTAGAAATATCCCTTTATTATGGAAATGCTAGAAGGGAAATATCACTAAAAGAAAAATTTTACTCTTTCCAAACAGAATAGACTAATTTATGCTTGTTTGAGGAGTGTGGCAGTCATTATTCACTAAAATCCTGTTAGGAAGGAAGGTTTACTGCCCAGTTTAATACAAGGAAAATAAAATGCCATAGCAGCAAATGCACTAATCCCTTCTTCAAGGACTAATTTCAAAACCACAAGACCAGTTCTTTTCAGTAGATACCAAAACTCTGAGGTTGAATATCCTTGTATAGTCCATGGTTACTACCTATGTAAGCAACAAATGCATTCATTTTTCTCACAATGGTGTTGCTCTTTAGCATAATCCTACAGGTAAACGAAATTGAAAGCATGCTTCAAATGAAATTGAAGCCTAAATGTTTATTGAAATGTTTCTCTCCTGCATTTATTCAGTGTAAATCCTAGAGGAGCTTTACAGCAGAGTGAAGTTGAAAGTGAAGTTTTTACAGTTTAAAGTGAAGAGTATTCCAACTTCCACGCATTTTCCCATGAAATGGTGGTATGTCCTCCTGCTACTGCCCTCCTGAGTAGATACAGTTTCAGAAAGATGAAAAAATTTCCCCAAAAATCTGATCAAAGAGTATTTCAGTAGAATGGTTGCCAAAAGCAGGCACAAAGGCTATCAAGTGTGAAATGAAAATTAGGAAGTCATTGGACATTGATTTGAATTAACTCATAATGACCGAGTTTATGTTTCTGGTCTCTGGAAGTATGACTGGGACATAAAAACAGCTTTCTGTGAAGGACATACGAATATTAATGAGCTAGTCATCTGAACATGAGCAGTCAATGTTTTTAGTTAAGGTCCTCAGAAAACAATCAGCCTGCTAAGATGCTGCACAGTAAGCACTGGAATGGGATGAAAAGACCCAGAAGAGCCTAAAGAGGAAATACTTCATTTTCAGAAGCAAGCATAGTGGCATAACTAAACCAAAAAGATTTTGCAGCTTTTAGAAGTGTAACTTAATTACAAACATAAGAGAGAAAGCAGCATATGGTATTGTGGATTATGTGATCTTGGCACCTCTGCAAACTAACTGAAGGTCAAGTTGTAGGAAAGCTATAAAGAAATTCAGTGTTTTTCCATTGGAAGTGTCCTGGGTGCCCCACATAGACAGTTGTGTTGTTAGAGGGGCTGTAAGAGCTTCTCCATACTGAAGATCTGTTATGTGATTCTGGTTGACAGAACATTATTCTTTGAAAATACATTGTAGGAAATGAAATGTAAAACCCGAGAATGGT
This sequence comes from Galbula dea, assembly GCA_013399015.1. Classification (NCBI taxonomy): domain Eukaryota; kingdom Metazoa; phylum Chordata; class Aves; order Piciformes; family Galbulidae; genus Galbula; species Galbula dea. The sequence goes on along the minus strand of VWZX01008606.1, from coordinate 1,139,658 downwards.
TCTGTGCTCCTGGAAATACCCTTGAGATTTAAAAAGGAAAAGGATGTTTATTTATGGTCCCCATTGAATTTCTTCAGTTTCTTTGCATTTTTTCTAAGTTTAGTGGAAAAACCCAACAAAACAAACAAAACCAAAGTAAAAAACCCCACCAAACAAACTAAAAACAACAACAACAAAACCCCTGCATGTAATAACAATTTAACTCCAAGGGCAAAATGTCTAAACTGGATTCCCCTATTTTCACAGTATTCTAGCCTTGAGATATGATAATGGTCTAAAGAATGCAAATGCAGCAGCAGAGAATTCAAATGCTGAAAAAAACATCTAATATTGATAATTTAGTTGGTTTTAGGGTTAGCTGCTTGAAAGCACTAGCAGTTGTTGTTGTAGCCTGTACTTGGGGGATGTTATACTAGTCATTCTTCAAAACATTTCATGAAATCAGATTTGATACAGAACACAGATAAGCATTTTAGAATTCCATAGGACTGATTAATCCTGAGTTATTTCATTGGATTTTAAGGTATTTTTTCACAGCTTTTGGATAAAATCTATGCAGTACACACACAAAAAAAGTTTAAAAACTTTAAAAAACTTTTTTTTTAATCCATAATATCGTGAAGAAATGCTGCTATCGTATCTGAGCTGTGGCATACTGTAAATACAAAAAGAATAGCTTTTAAAAGCTATTATTAACATTTTTTTAATAGGATTTTTGCATTTAGATATTTGGTGTTGAATGTGCTGTCACTTGGAAGGTCTTTATTTGAGAGAAGGAAGGTTTGAAACTCTCTAATTGACCCTTGCTAATTACAATATTGATTTAATATCACTGTCATTCTACTCATTTTATTCATGAGTTTTATGGTGGAATCAATTTTTCAGAGTAAATCTCACCTTGACTGAGAGTCCTTCATTATTGATCCTTTGTGTCTGATTATTGGGGCAGAATAAGTATGAATGATACGAGTTTGACTATCCAGTAGGCTGCAGTCAGTTATGTTGAAGACTTTCAATCAACATCATATTAAAGGACATCTTTTCAGTATGTGGGATCTGATAAAACCCTTAGCAACAACTGGAGATTAACTTCTTGTGCACCATACCCCCCGAAAACATCTAGCTTACAACGTCCCATCAGTGCCTCTAGTGAAGGAGGTGTGAAAATACAGGAGTATTACTGCAGCTTCATTCTACAGTGATACACTAAACCACTCCTCCCTGTGATCATGGTGTCTTTGATGGTCCAAATAATGTTTTGCTCTTCAGTAATTATAAAAACTAACCAGGTTTAAAGTGACAGAAAAGTTCTAATAGCAGGGAAGCTGTGATCTCCAACTTGGTAAGATCTGTGGACCCCAACATGCTTTTAGGACCCAGGGGAGAGTGGAGGGGAATAGGTAATTTGAAATAAGAAGGTGGTATATAACATACTTTCGAAATACTGATTTAAGATTGTTCTATTGAGGAGTTATTTCTCATGCTTTCCTTCTCTGGATTCCAGTTATGGCTCAGGATATCTAGCAGAGGGTGACATTCATTTTACAGAAGACAGACATGTCTTAACTGTTTGTAAGGACAGTTAGCTTAATTTAAACTACTGACATGCATTAAATAAACTAAACCAGAAAGATTTCTGCATCATTGTGGTGCTGCTATGTTTTCACTGCATGCCTCACCTGTGGATATTGTCAGATTGAGCAAGTAAATGATGTGCAAATACGTTCTGGGTTTTTCTATCCAGCTGGTGCATAAAATGTCTACAGAGGCTAAGATATCTTAGACTGCTTTGGAAATATCTGTGTGAAGTATCAAACATCTTTAAAAAGTCTTCTGTTTTCAAAATTTGTTTCAGTTGTGTAAAGCTCCTGCAAAAGCACATTCCTCTCCAGATAAATATAGAAATTAAATATATATACACACACAGAGTATAAATATTAGAAAATATATAGAAAAATATATATATATATATGAGTACCAGTACATAATGAGGATGATTTTATGCAGTGGGGCATGGGATTCTTAGTATGCCATTCTAAAATTACATTTCAAGAAAGTGCTATTGGAAATAATTATTCTCCAAATACAGAAAATCCTTAATGAGACTGCACAAAAAGTAAGTTTTTAAAGGAAATCTCTCTCTTGCCTAGATATGGCTTTTGAGGGCATTTCCTTTCCTACATGTTTGTTCTGTTTAGAAACTTTTTAATTGCTTCTTGGATTACAGCAAACCTTTGAATCCCTTCTGAGTCCCTAGGAAGAATATCATCACTGCTTCTCACCCTTCTTGGAATTTCTGGAATCAGCCTATGCTGCTGTAGGGACCTTGAATTTAGCTGTCAGGTCCTCCCTGCATGCTTTTCCCTGTTGTAGTATTCTCAGGGATGGACCTGACTAAGCAGAGTGCAGTAACTCTTACTAGTTAACCCAGCCCAGTCTGTACTGAAACAAAAAACTGTAATACACAGCACAGGGAGAAAAACACTGACATTCAGCAACCAAACAGAAAATCATGAAGTTGTCAGCAGTTTGGGCATAACCTTCAGTTCAGAAATAGTGTGCTATGCATTCTTTAAATGACTTGCATGAAGTCAGCATTGATGTGCATCAAGTGCAGCATTCTGGGATCTTGTGGGATCTCTCTTGTGGATTAATGCAGATGAACTTAACATATTTCCATGGATTTTTGATAAATCCTATGAATTTAATTGCAAGCTTCTCTGGAGAATAGAAACTAAATGAAAACGCAAGGATACTGTAGAAAGGCTAAAAAGAACAATAAATTCCATAATTTTTAATTATAGAATAGAATCATGGACTGTCCTGGGTTGGAAGAGATCCACAAAAATCATTGAGTCCAACCCCTGCCTCTGCACAGGACAAGCCCCAAAATTACACCATGTGCCTGAGGGCCTTGTCGAAATGCTTCGTGAATTCTGTCAGGCTTGTCACTGTGACTACTTCCCTAGGGAGCCTGTTCCAGTGCTCCATTAGCCCCAGGGTGAAGAACCTTTTCCTAATATCTAACCTCTAAACCTCCCCTGGCACAGCTTCATGCCATTCCCTTGAGTCCTGTTGCTGGTCAACAGAGAGATCAGCTCCTGCCCCTCCACTTCCCTCATCAGGAAGCTGTGTAGACTCCGATGAGGTCTCCCCTCAGTCTCCTCTTCTCCAGACTGTACATGGATGATATTTCCATATATAAGCATTACTGCAAATTTCTGCAGTTTATCTACTCTGAGGCTCACTTGATCATTTACTTTTTTTGAGACTTCTTTTAAAATAGGTAAGATTTTAGAAATTAAATCTTTCATTCACAACCAGAAAATAATACATTTATTTCTGATAAATAGGAAAAAAGCACACTGGAATCTTCTTGAAAACACAACTTGTAAATATGTTCTGGCTCAAACTAGCAAGTCAGTTGCAAAGGTGAGCTGAACAGGTGCAGAGTATTTCAGAGCTGTGAGGAGGTAGGCAGGAGGCCTGCCAATGTTGCAGGCATTTTGGCTAGGTGATGTCTCTTCCTTAACAATGGCCAAAAGCTTAAGAGTGATTTTCAACTCTCAAAGTTGTAATTTGCGACAGTTTAAAATTCTGTGCTCTTTAATTCCCCACTTATCTTTTTGTCGATCTTTTTCTCCCTTGTAAGATAAGAGAATAGCAAGTTTAACTCTGTTTCTAATTAGTTTTCCTTTCAGACCTTGGTTTAGTAATTCAAAATTGCAAAGTATAAGAAACAAATGTTATCCTAGATGCATCTCTGCTTGTTTACATCTATTACTCACGAAATTAAGTCCTCAGTAATGGCATCTCTGCTTGCATCTTAAATCAAAGTCTTATTAAGGCAAAAATATAAACAGGAAACAAAAATCTAACAATGTACCTTGAGTTGAAGTATTTGAGAAAAGTATTCTCAAAACCAGGTTTCTGTTATCAGTACAGTGATGGGAGTGGCAGAGGAGAGGAGGAAAGAGGAATTACTGACTAGTAGAATGGACAAATCCTAGGGAGATAAATCATTGTGCAGCATGATGGACTTTGAAAGAAATTCATAGGCTCTACCTGTGTGTACTCATATTTATTTAATTGCAAAGCTTCCTTAGGTAGTCTACTTGGATATTTATTTTTAAACTGTATGCACAATGTTGTTTGTTCAGTGCTGTAGAATTGCATTTTAAGTCACAGGCATACTGTTACATATGGGAATTAAAAAAAAAAAAATCAACAAACTAACCTCTTCCCCTGCCATGATAACCAATATTTTTCACCTAGACAAAACTGGAGTAAATACTGAAGATCAGCTGTGAAATGAGATCTAGAACCTAAATGTCCTTGCAGTAAAATCTAAATTCAGTACATTCTAAATTATGCTTACAAAAACTTCTCTTATTTCCAGAGCTTGTCACAGTGAAATATCTTGTGCATCCTAACTGATTTTGTTTTGGGATTCTAATCAAGCAACAAACTTATTAAAAAGACCCGCAGTTCAAACTCAAAAATTACTTTTTGTGAAGAAGCTAAGGCTGGTTCAGTTTTAAGAAAAATTGTCTGTTATAATGAAATAGCTGTAAGACATTTGGCAGAAGTAAAATGCAGGATTTCAGCCCAGAAAAGCAGTTGGCTACAGCATCACATGTGATACTTCAGAGCTATTGGCTCCTCACAGGAAGGGGAGAAGCACTATTTCAGTATGAAATAACAAAGGTGTAGGTTTGGAACATGACTGGTAACACTACTGATCTGGTCAGTGGGGCTATTCCATCACAGAGCATGATAAAAAGTAGAGCTTTATCATTTCACATGCAATAGGTCCACTGTCTCAACATCTTTACTGTCCATCAAGTGTCAGGAGATGTTGTCTGTGTGTCTTAAAGAGGACCTCAGCTACATAGCTCTTGCACAAGGGTTCTTGTTTTGTAAAAGAGAATTTTTCTATTTAACATAGTAAAAGATAACAATTCCTTGATTAGGAAGATTAGGAAAAGTTTCTTTTCTTGGATTGGTGCAATACCTGATGCATGGAAAAAGAGCTCTTTAGTCTGAAGATACTATTTGAGCTAGCACAGAGGGGAAAAAAGGAATAAAATCACTTTTCCTTACCTATTGATAAATGCTTATCCATGCAAGTTGCCATTTTCTTTTCAGAAGTCAGATTAAATGGGTCGAGTAAGAGTTGTAAAAATGCTTTGTTTTGGAGGAAAAGATAAAAGTCCTACATCAAAACTGTCATTTTTATAATTTTTCTTTTAACAACCTCCTACTTAGCAGTTATTTTCTGCTGTATCATGTTTAAAGGAAAGACAAGCAACAAAGAAAAGCAACATTACAATGTTGAGTGCTATAGTGGTTTGGGGGTTTTGTTTTTTTTTTTAAATCACTCCAGAGAAAATAGCTTCTAAGGGTTTCTTAAAGCAATTTTATTATGAATAGTGGTTTGCTATTTCACATTGTAATGTGAAAAAATGAAGAGAAATCACACTTGTAAAACTGGAAAATGTTACTTAATAAAACCAGCAATTTTAGTCAAACCAATTTTCATTAATCAGAGGACTGGAGCACCTCTCCTACGAGGACAGACTGAGAGAGTTGGGATTGTTCAGTCTGCAGAGGAGAAGGCTCCGAGGAGACCTTATTGTAGCCTTCCAGTATCTGAAGGGGGCCTACAAGAAAGCTGGTGAGGGAGTTTTTAGAAGGTCAGACAGTGATAGAACCAGGGAAAATGGGTGTAAGCTAGAGGTGGGTAGATTAAGGCTGGATATTAGGAAGAAGTTCTTCACTATGAGGGTGGTTAGGCAGTGGAACAGGTTGCCCAGAGAGGTTGTGGAAGCCTCATCCCTGGAAGCTTTTAAGACAAGTCTTGATGGGGCCCTGGGTAACCTGATCCTTGTGGATGGTGTCCCTGCCAGGCAGGGGGGTTAGAACTAGATGATCTTTGAGGTCCCTTCCAACCCTGACAATCTTATGATCCTATGTAGCACAGAACTGTTACCTGAGCTCTGGACATCTTATACCTCTGTATCCAATCAGAAATATGTCATCTGAATGATGATAATTTTTTTTTGTGATGGATGATATGGTAGTATCATTGTTTTATTGTTGTTTTGCTGTTATTTCAGGGTGTGCATTTTACATATTTTTGTTTTTCCTGTTCTAACATAATTCAATTATTTGGTCAGCAGCAACTGTCATGAGTGATGCATAGCAGAGATTTGTGGTGGGAGCACAGCATTGATAATGACATATTTTGTATTGTGGTCAAAGAAGGCATGGGAAAGAACCCTTGAAGGAAAATGTGGAAACACTAAATAGAAGAATTACTATCCCAGAAATGAAATTAGGGAAAAACCCAGCAACTTACAGGTAAAGATGCGTCCCAGACACCACCTATATCTTAAAGGTGAGGGACTATCAGACTTAAGCAATAATAGTCAAAAGACAAACACAGTTATATTTTAGAAGGGAAATTAAACCTGGTAAAAATGGTCTTTTAGTCATAAGATAAAATATCTCCATGCTTTGACAATGAGGATGAGATTAGAGCTGATTGAGATAATGCTTGTGAACCAAAGGAATACATTAACTCAGTTTTCAGTGAGAGTGATAACATGGAGCACAAGAATGGAGATATGATAACTAGTGGGAATGGAAATAACCACATCAGAAGAAAACGGAAATTAATACAGTCATAAGAAGGATGAAGAGGAGATGGACAATTTCCATTCTAGAATACTGAAATTGCAACAGAACTGCTCTTTGGGGAAAAAAAAATCTATCTAAGTGGATGTAATATTAGATAATAGGTAGCTAACACATACACTGAGGCAAGAAACTATTGATTTGTTGACTTAGAAACCCCTAAGACTATAACAAATACACCAAGAAAAAATATATAATTAAAGACTTTGAGATAGGAGTTGGAAAGAGGATTACTGAAGGCTTATGATGCAAACCTATATTATTGACTGTAGATTGGACAGAAACACATACCAAGAAATTTGACGTGCATTTGCCAGTTGAGATTGACTCATGTCTAATGTCACCAGCATACAAATGTGTGTAAAAAAATTACCTAAATAATGCATTCTTTCATGCATATGTTCTCCTTAAGGCAGTTACTTCTGTCTTTAAAGCTACTTTAGACTAAAAAAGAAATAGGGAATTAATATAGGTACATTTACGACTTGTTCTTGTGTCTTGCAACTGTAGAACATAAATTAGTTGTACATTTTACCACTGTAACTCTTTAATTATTAAAATAATTTTAATTTTTGCAGGCCTAACTCATATATATTTCCTTACTTTCCAGAGAGGGAATTGCAGTTCTGACAGCAGTGCCCTGGTAGGACTATTTGCAATTATTAATTTCTGTAATATGCATACTTTTTGGATCTCCATGTCAATTCAGAGTACTGAAATAAGAAATATTGTATTGGAAATTTTTAGAACAATTGTAGTACAAAACATACAAAAGCTATTATAGTTTTTTGTGAAAAAAGGCATTTCTACTTCCAAAGGGAACAATTAACACACTTGTAATACAGACTCAAGAGAAAGTCAATCACAGTCCTTTAAAACCGAATGTAGCTGACTTTGCTGTATGTTAGTCATTATAACAAATACTTTTCATTTGTTTCCCTCATTTTATGATCAAATCTCATACTCTGTGTAGGAGGCTTTATTTTTCTGCAAAAAGAGGTATATACTGCTGGCTTTATACATTTATAGCTTATAAACACAGATTTACTTTCACTTATGTATTACAGCTTTTCTGCTTTAAAGAGACTTTTGTGCATTTTCTGTTTCTCAGAAATGAAGACTTTTTTAGTTAGAACAAATAATTTTTAGCTGTCTTAGTCTATACAGTTCTCTGCCTAGATTTTGATACTATCCAAGTTCCCTGACACAGTATTTAGACATACATGTTGTCATACTTTGACACATGTATAAGCACATGGAGAGTGCTATGTCTCCAGCACATTAATACCTCCCTTAGGTTCTGAAGTAGATCTCATTCCAGAGCTGTTCATTTAACCATAATATTTGCTTTGAGCTAGTGCTTATTTATCTAAAAGGCTTAAACATGTCCCACTGCAGTGAAACATTTTCAGTTGACCTTAAAGTGCTTCCATCTTTATAAACTGGCTTTCTAAAGATGTCATATTTTGTTGCTAATTGTGCACAGTGGTAGCACAGTTCAAAGATAACCTAAATCTTGAAACCATGAAACTTTTTTTGTGACCAATTCACTAAAAGGTGGGTTCACAAAGCTCAGACATGGCAGAACTAAATATTGAATTCCAATGAATAACTTATGCTAGCTGCAGAGCCATGTTTGTCAGGTAGAGTCATTGCAGAACAGAACTGTCAGACACTTCAGTACATTCACAGCATTTGCATTTTTTTCAGCTTTCTACACAATTTTTATTACCCTTTGGCACCTGCTGATTTTCAAATTAAAATTTGTTAAGTAATTCACTGGTTTTCTCCCTCTTGTTCCCCCTCCACAACTGCACAACTTCTCACATCTTTTTAATGTAATGTTTTATGTAATTTATAAGTTATGGATGTGATCTCACATACTTCTTGTGAAGAGTCAAGCTGAGGAGGCTACAAAGCAGCAGCTTTAGTTGCAGCTGTTTCTTTTTTTGTTCACTCTTGGTTTTTAATCTGCTGAAGCTTAACTTAAAAAAATCCACAAATTCAATTAAAAACCTCTGAAAATGAGCACTGTATCATCACTTCCTAGTTCAGAGAGGTACATAAATACTCAAACATCCATTTGTTCTCCCTTTAAATTACTATCATGCATTACCTTTTCATTCATGACACTGCAGTTATTTAAATTTGAAGTCAGGTTCATGATTGTTTGATAGAAGGATGTTAACTTCAAGAAAAAAAGAAAATCAATACATAAACAAGATTATAGAAGCCCAGTATTCCAACTTCCTGATGAATTTGAAAGGGCAGATGGTAGTTGTGGTGATTAGCAGTGTTCACAAACCATGACTGTAGAATGTGTGTGAGAAAAGAATGAAGAAACCACCCACAGAGTAGATGATCAAACAATTAAAAATGTTATGTTTTTTTTCTTTCATTTTGAAAGAAACAAAAATTAACACCAAACTGATTTCTGTTTGACAAAGGGGAATCAAGTGAGAAAAATGAGTTTATCTTTCATTTTGTACCATTTATGCACAGAGGGACATCTAATCAGCAACACAAGGTGTTCACAGTATCTCTGTGATAAAGTAGTGTTATTAAGCCAAGTTTTCACTCATATTTACATAGGTTAGTATTCACAGTGTCTAAACAGCAAAAAGGGTGTAATGGACACTTTCAAATAATATATAGCAAAATATATGCCAACTTACAGGTAGTCAAGTTGTAGATGGCATTACTGATTTTGAATAATTCTATGAAAATTTTTGGTTTGTATTTTTCTCATTCTACTTCTTCCCACCTAAGTGTTAGTCTTTTACTGCTATGTGTCAGTTTAACTCCATGGATCTCAATGAATCCAAGTGTATTTCTGCCAGCCTCATAAGGAAAGCAGCATCAGATAGGTTTTCTAAAACCTATCTGATGCTAAAAACATCCTAAGTTTTCTAGGTATTTGCCACAGTCCTCATAACCAAAATTACTTTTATTGGAAACTGTAGTGAAAGAGCTCAAATATAAGTATTGGAGGTTTTTTGTGCAAAGTATGAAATTTAGGAAAAATTATTAAATCTATAAATGTTAATACATGTAGTATTGCTATTCTTCCTGTATGATATAGTGCAAAAATTGAACAAATCATGAAACTGCAGTTGCCTGTTCAGCCACCATGAAAATGTGTATCAGGTGAAGAAACTTTGCTGCCTCACTTGTCATGGGTCAATAGCACCTGAAGTCTTTGCTATCATATGCATGTTCTAAGCATCAGAGTTGGATGAAACATGGTCATATGTAGAATTATGAGTCAGTTCCCAAACATCTTCAATTTAACATGCCTAAGTCAATTCTCAATTTATCAATATACTGTTTTTAATAGTTAGAATCTGAAAAAGGAAATAACTTGATACAGTCTAAGAAAGCACTGTGCATCCCAAGTGGAAGTGTACCAAAATAAAAATGTGGATAAAGCCAATCTGATGAATTGTTTAGGTGCCTGTGTTCCATCTCTCCACAACTGTGTGGGGTAGGTGGCAAGTATTTTTTCTAATTTAGCTGCTGTGGCTTAAAGTGTGACTTCAGTTTTTTCTCACGTGGATCAGCATGAATCACCAGCATGACTAAATTAACACTTACAGCAGAAATACTCCAATTATCTACTTTGTGAGCTAAATATTCAGTAGTATTACCTGTCAGTAAAGGAATAGTGTATACTCACTGTGAATTAGCCAAAGAAAAATGAATATATGAGATATGTTGAATTAGTGAACATAAATCATGAATACAGCTTTGCTTCATAACACCATGAGTTAAGCACACAGGGAAAACAATTACTTTTTATGAAAGTACAAATAAACAGGTATATCTTAAGACAATATACTAGAGGATATCTGCTATATCAGTTTGCTGGAATCATTGTCAATATGTTTATTCCTTTCTTTGTACCAGAATTATCAGTAATAACATCTTAATATCCCTTTAAAGACAGACAAGAGAATAGGAAACTATTAATTCTTTTCTTAGAAGTAAATAAGAAGTTTCCTGGATTATTATCAATGAGATTTAATGATCTGATTCACTGGTCCTGCGCTTATATCAATGAAATATACAATATACAGTGAAAATGTCATGTGTTGAGGACCACTGAAAATCAGCCTATAAGAAAATGAGTTCAGAAAGCATTAAACATTACTTGGGAATATTTTGTTTCAAAGATATTCGTTGTGCTGTATGTGTGAGAAATTACCTCTAGAACGATAAAGTGGGAATGATTACATGAAAGGCTACATATCTTAAAACATAATACAACTAACTTTAACTTTACTAACTATGAGTACTAAGAGGTTACAGAGTTTTTTAAATTAAGTCCTGGGGAACTAGACTGCATCTTTTAACAAATGAAAAACTACTCTGACCTGCTTTGCTAATAAATTCTAGTTTGGATGTTTTCTCACTATAGCTTAGCCACAAAAGCTTTCAATCTACTTTATAAGCTATTAAAAAAGTTCCATCTTCCAGGCTTGGCAATTGACCCTGAGATTTAGTGCAAGTTTGGAAAGTATCACATAGGGTGGAGATTCTATAATAAATCTTCAGTCATCTTCCACCTGGTATTTGCCAGTTCTCCAAGGTATTGCATAACGAGCACAAACAGAACGGACAAGCAGTAAGGCAGCACAGGAAGTGGCTCCTAGTTATCTTTCAGTGAACTAATATTTTTGGTTTGTTTTTAGGAGAAGTTGCCAAATGGTTCATTTTCAGAAGGTCGATTCCCTTCTGCCCAGTTTGTCTAAGAATGTACTGGAGGTTTCCTGTGTAGTGTGGGAGGATATCCCCCACTGTGTCCCTTAGGTAGCATTTGACACAAAGTTACAGTTCAAAGTTTGCCAGAACTTCAAACTCTGAACAAACTGGAGCTGTTGTTTTTCCACTGAGCTTGCATCTGACCCAGCTTCCTCTTGCTGACCGAATTTATCTGATTACTCTGTCAGAGTGTGGTCATAATGTAGTTAGACTAATTGAAAAATTTGGATAATTAGTTTTGTATACAGCTTAGCAACTCTGTGCCATAAAAAGCAGAATCTTGCCCTTGGTATTGCACTGAGTTCCCAGTGAAGAGCAAGATCTATGATTCCGTAGAAAGGTTGAATGCCTAAATGAAAGTGAGGGACTGTTAGACAACCTTTGCAAGGAACATCTTTTCTGTGGTCCAAAGTGGACCATATGTGCAGATTCAGATACTCTTATTCAGAAGAATTACTAGCTTGTTTCTTGAGTCTAGCTATTTGTTTGGAATGTGACTGCATACACATTAAATGTGACACCTGCCAGTTTCAGCTCCCTGCTTCTTATAACAGCCATCAGAGACTCAAGAGTTATGGGGTAGGTAGTGAAGTAAAAGCTATGTATTACTCTATTGTGAAGCACTTCTGGTTCATTGTGATGACAAAAACATTAAATTCCCCTCTCATTTTCAGTTTTCTGAACTTCTTGACAAACCTCAGATACTGCTCAGAAAATGGGGATTCAGGAGATAAGGATTTAATACAACAAAGGAACATACCAGGTATAAGAAAGTTGGGACAGAGACTTTTATTACTATAAGATATTTGCCTTAAAGATTTTCTTTAGCTCTCAAAGCTGCAGAAAAGGGGCTTATGTTTTAGTTCATCTAAGGTCACACAGGTCAATTTTGCACGCTTTATTTGCAAATAGGCTCATCTTCCAACTTGAAGTTTGGCAAAGAACTCTTTTTCGTGTGCCCACTTTATACTTGTACTCTTATTTCTGTTCAAAATGATACGTGGAAAGGCTGTGCTATATCTGGAAAACTGCATGGAATATAAACCTCATATTCCAGACTGAAAGGATATTTTTTAAGATACTCAATATATCTATTTCTGAGTGAGTTCAGACTGACTTCACAATTTCTGGCACAGTTAACCACAGAATTTCCAAGAAACATGCTGCACCGATGTCACAAACTATACTTGTACTCAGGCATTTAAAATCTCCACAACACAAAAAGTTCCATGTTCTTCTGCTCTACAGTAAGAACCTTTTACCTCCATTACATGACTTTTATGACTTCTGGGAAAGCTGCTAACACATATCTGGGAGAAAAATCTGCTCTTTAGAACTGGAGAAAAATAAATTGCAAAGGATTTTGAAAGCTTAAGTGCTGCAATATATCATCCAACTTGCCTGCGTGGTCCTATTTTGTTAGCAAAATAAGAAAAAATAGACCAATATAAACAGAAAGACTGGAATTCTCATTTATTTCATGCAGAAAGATTGTAGAATCATTTCCAAAAGCAATGTGGGTATAATCCTGACTATCTTTTGCTGCCAAATAAACCGAGGGACTTCCTTCAGCGAGAGATTTGCTTGCACACAACACAGGGCTGAATCTGCAATCATGCCATTTTAGTTTAAAGCCTGATATTTTAATCTTTGCATATCAATGGTTAATGTTTTATTCAGAATGCAACCAAAATAAATTGAGTCATTTTACCAATTAACATTGAGGGTCAATAATTAAAACAATCATAAAGTTTATGGGAGAAAAAAAATTAGTGTTGGCTCACAGGGCTGGTATTTTGAGGCTGAGGGTCATACCAGCAGTGATTCTGGCATTTGATTGGGTATGTATGTTTTGTTTGTATTGAAATACTCTTAGAACAACTGAGGCTTCCTGTATATATCTATGTTTTCTAGTTTAGGTTCTTGAAGGTGAATAACAAAGGCTGAGATAATGCATTTTGTTATCTTAAACGGCCTTTTTTAATTATAAATGGGCTTTTTGTTATCACAAGCAGTATTTTATGCTTCAAATCATGTGTTTTCTGCACAGAGGTATTTGCATATGTTTTGTAGGTCAAAAATGCAAATTATTTTTATTTTGTCTTTTAGTTTTGGTTCGAGTTCATGTGCAAATCCCAATCTCAGAAACATGTATTTCATTCTCTGTGCTTAGGCTGGACTTGGACACACGTTCTCCCTAGCTTCATGGAAAAGTCCAGCTTGAAAGTGAAAGCTGGCTCACACATCAAGCCTTGCCCTTCAGACAGTGTGAACACAACCTTTTGTAACCTCCTCTAAAGGCTGTTTTCACAGTCACAGGAAAGAAAAACCAGCACATTAAAGTATTTTTGTTATATTTTTTGTGTCTGACTCCCACATTAAGCAACAGAAATTTTCCCCTTGTGAATCTGATGGATGCATTTATTTTTTGTTTTCCTTTTGGATTTGTTTTCTCTTCTTAACAGTGTGTGAGTGCTGCTCTCTGACTTTTGACTTAAGAGCTGTGCCATTTCTTGTTTTAACTCTGGTACAATTTTCAGAAACCTGGAATGAATGCTGTATCTGCTTGTGTTCTTGTTTGAATAAATAATGTGTAGGAATATCACAGGCTGGTACAGTTTCAGAAATCATATAAAGATGCTGGGAAAGCTGTTGCTTATTGATACATGGGTGAATTTGCTGCCTTTTATTCTAGCCACCAATCTCTTGTTTCCTGCTTTTTCTGAAGATTTCTTAGGAATCTGACTCATTTCAGTAATAACTCCAGAAGAGTGCTTTGTGGCATGGAAAATAGAGAGGGTTTTCTATCTTCTGTCAGAAGTTTCAACTGATTGCAGCAGAAGGCATTTACATTTTTAATTAAATGTTCTGCAGGTCTTATGGCAGAGAAGAAACAACTTTTCTCTGAAATGGCACAGACTACAGTATAACTAGCTAAACTCTTAGTAAAGCTGTGGCTGCCTTAAAGCTGATGAACGAAGTTGCAACATGAAGAATTGTATGGTTGTGGTGATAAGCCAGTTGAGTGCAATGTTTCAGTACTTGTGTGTTGCACATGAATCCAATGACTTAAAGCTTTTCTCAGGCTTGTAGTTCTGTACCATCTCTCTCAGAAGCCCAGGACAATACAGTCAGTTTGCATGTACTAATCCTTAAAAAAAATGCTAATATAAACTACTTCTCTAAGGCCTTAAAATGGGACAGTTATTTAAATGGCATATACATATTTCTGCAGGATTCTGTACCTGCTATGCTGCTCTTCTGAGTCTCTCTTTGAACAGCAGCTCCTGGACTCCCTAACAGTGCTGGAAAAACATGTGTTATTGAGTACCTCATTTGTAGTGCTAGAATTTAGGTCCTCATGGTATGCTGCAATATTGTTCAGTCTTACTGTATTTATGTCCCTTTTAGAAACATTCTGTTAATACTTCACTACAGATTCTCATTCTGTATGGGGAAACCTGGTTTATCAGGTTTTTAATTGCTACTTCTACATCTCTCATTTTAATTGAACAATTGCTGCAATCCAATTTTATAATCTTGTGGTTTTCTCTGGAGCCAAACCCCAGAGTTTTCCTGTCTGACCTCTTTGTAGATTGTTCTCTGGATAGCATAATAACAGTCAATGGGGTTTTCCCCATCATTTTTAAAAGTGAAAACTTCAGCTTGGTACATCCATTCAGGTTCCTATTTGTTTCAGTTAACACAAAATCAATTTTTATCCTTGTTCAGCTTTAAAGTAGGCCTAGTCTTAACATAGAGCAACTGTTTAAAAGTGAACTCAGGTTTCTGTATTTATTCACTATATTCTACCTGGTTTCTTGCTCATTCTGTGTGCTGTTGGTAAACATGATACTTTATTTTCTCAATCTGTTTTGGTGCCAAGCCCAGTGCTAGAGATATATTCAGTGGATTGACAAGGCAACATTTGTGTCTTTTAGACATTTATTTCGCATCTCTCACCTTGAAGTGTGAACTGGTGTTAGGAACACCCTAAGAAAAGACTGTTCTAGAAGCTCTATTGCACCTCTGCGTTAAAGCCTTCAGCCAATGTACTGCCTTAGGTTACTGCTGTGCTGATGTGGTTACCTGGCTTCATCTCAGGTAGCTCACCTGCAGCATACCTGGAATTTAACATGCAACTGTACCTACTGCAGCACAAAACCTCGGAATAGTGGTCACAGCAGCTACAGTTAGCAATGCAGGAAGTTGCATTTTAGGGACTGGTCAGGAAATAAAAGGTAGATCTTACTGCCATAATAACCCCCTTATTTTTAAACAAGATTTGGGCCACCACTTTATTGCCTTAGTCTCTGACTTTTGTGAATAATCAGGAAAACTTTGCACTACATTTGTACTTTGTTTTAACACAGTCATGTTTCAGGGTGTTGGTTAAATAACATTATTCAAAATATGAGACTTCAGCAAAAGCTAAAGAAATGAAATATAATTATTGAATTATTGAATAATGAAGTAGAATACATGATTATTGTATTTCAAATATATGCAAGTAATTTCCCTGGTCATAATCTCTTAATGATTTTTAATAAAATTATTGGCTTTTGCATTCATACTTTTTAAATAACCATCTGGTTCGTGGCCTGTGCTCTCAGCTGATGGTACTTCGTTTCTGTTTTGTTTGTTTTGCTTATAGTAACTGTTTTTGGGGGTGTGAAGAGTTCTTACTGCTTTCTTTGGTGTGAATAAATCACTAGTTGACAGGGATGGTTCTCTTGCTTCTCCACAGATACTGATGTTGATGCAGTAGAAAGGGTTCTTGAATTTCAACAATTTCTAGAGAGTTGTGTAACTGTTCTTAACAGGTCAACACTGGTTAGTACTAGAGTCTGAACTAATCTGTGGAGAACATAGAGATCTGGGGAATGGAAAAGTGAACTACAGGTTTACATTTTCAGTGCTCGCCTTCCTTGTCAAGTGTTCTTTGGTAGAATCCAAGAAGAGGTCTTCCTAAAGTTTTCTAGGTGACAGTGCAGCCATTCCCTATGGATGGCATGTTTAGATACATCCATTGTAATAAAGCTCTGAATTGTCATGTGGCTATTTTCATTTATGCTTTATGTTTATTTTAACATTCACACAGTTTATTATTACCTAGTTACAATTTTTGCAGTTCAGTGCTCTCAAGAAAATGGCATGGAGTTAAAGATTAATTTATGTACCTTAATTAATCCCTCCACTGTTTTTTCCAATTTCTGTTCAGTTATTTGGGTTTGGTTTGTATTGTTTTCATAAATAGGTGTTTGAGTTGAAACAAGAATATATGAAGAAAAATAAAGTCAGTACATGAAAGACTTTTATCATAATCTTTCAGAGTTCAATTGGCTGAAATAGGACACAAAAGCTATTTCCCTCTTATGAGAAACTGAAAGTTAATTCACAAGGGCTATGCTGTCTGCAGTTCTGCTTCTTTATCAGCTGGTCCTCATCAATCATATTTATTGTTAGCAATCCAAGCTGCGTGTGTAGTAAAATAACCTCTTTTCAATCCTCTTTCACTAATCTTTTACCACGCTATCTAAATGCATCAAATGGGTATTAAGTAATATATATTGAAGTCTTCAGGATGAAATCTTACACATATATGAATATATCCAAAATAAAACTAACTTCTTGGTTATGTTCTGAATAAATGATGTCTTAAATCACACATCTTCTGACATCATGCCACAAAATACATTAGTTTTGAAAATAATTAGAAAACAAGTTTGTTTCCATTTCCCACACCGTATCACAGGAAGAGACAGTTAGCATCTCTCTTTTGAGAGCACTATCTGATTGCATTGGCATCTGAGCACACCAGATGTCCTTTTGGATACCCAGTGGCAATAAAAATAAGATATTCACCTACTTTGAAAGACAAAAAGTAACAAATATCTCTCTCGAGTAGTCATTTTCAATACCCTTGGAAAATATTTCTGTATATCACAGACCTTTGATTTTATTTATTTGTCTTGTGCCTAGGTACAATAGACCCACTAGAATGGGTCTTCCACAAGACTCCTACCACCTCTCCTGTCAGTGAAATATGATTTATGGTGGAAGATAAATGATTACAACAGCATTTGAAACCAAGTCAGTTTTGTCTTTCATGGAAAGTCTTCCTACTCAGGTATGCAACTGTGTGTCTAATGCTATCAACAACTTAAGTGGAGTTGTTTATCTGCCAGAATTAGACAACCCTAAGTGATTAAACAGAGTGGATTTAGGACTCATAATATCCAGTCATACATTGAAAGGGGAAAACTGTACATAGGCCTGAGCTATCCAGAACTAATTCTTCCTGGAGCTGCCATTTCACATTGTACCTGTACAAAAAAATGTTTAAAAAGGCACAGGAACCTTAAATTGGAGATTACTTTCAGCCCCCTTGCAAGCCTTTCTCTCACTGTGTGACTCAGATTTTGCTTAGCTCTCTCCCTTACTTGCACAGATTACTCTCTGACAAAAAGACTGAAAACCATAAGAAACCTTCCCTGATATTCTAGTAAAAGTGACAAAATTCATCTTCTACCCTACAAAGAATGTCTGAGATTACCTGAAGCTGTTGAAGGAGGTTTACCTTTCCTCAGTACAGCACTACTCTTGGGAGCTGCTGAAGGAAATAGTATTCCCTACAAATTGCAAGCCTCTTTTCTCATTATCCCAGACAGCAAAGCTTGCTTTACAGAAATGAGCTATGACATGAGGTAACCTTAGCAATGAATAACTGTAAGTTTTTATCATCAGTGAATTTCTGTAAGTTTTCCTCTATGTATTTTGTGGACAAGGTCATGCCTGTAGAGGGATGAAAAAGTAGAAACACTCCAGAACAGCACCCACAGATTTAAATTAAAATTTAAATAAATGTAATCCATACTACCAAGATGGATTAGTCTGGATAGCATATGAATGGTGTTTTCTAGCTACAGAAGGATGAGAAGGTGAACAGGAAACAACTCATTTTCCTTTCAGATGCAAAAAACAAGAGGCATAAAATGAAACTTGCTAATGGGAGATCCAAAACAATTAAGTCTGGTGGTCCTTAACAACCTGTGGAAGCCCATCTTTTTTTGGAGATAGTGTTGAGCTAACAGGACTCCTAATCTAGTATGCCTGTTCTCCTCTGTGCCATATGAAGCCTGCTTTTAAAGAAAATTCCACTATTAATTAAAAGCCCCTTTGCAGCCCAAAACCTAATGTCAAG
This sequence comes from Galbula dea, assembly GCA_013399015.1. Taxonomy (NCBI): domain Eukaryota; kingdom Metazoa; phylum Chordata; class Aves; order Piciformes; family Galbulidae; genus Galbula; species Galbula dea. The sequence goes on along the minus strand of VWZX01008606.1, from coordinate 1,120,994 downwards.
GGTGCATTTTCTTCCTATTTTTGTTTTCAAAGTATAATTCTATATGAGGTTGATCAATTTCAGTTTCTAAGTAACTGACAATTTCTTCTGTGTCTTTTGCACAGAGATCAATAGAGAATTGAACTCTGATAAATGTACCTCTCCAGACATAGAGTGTTCTGAAATTTTGAGCTATATGAGTTATTTTAGACAGCTTGATTTTCAGTAAGCACACTCTGCAGAGGAAGGATGTGTGCTTGATTTTAAAATGACAATAGCTCTAAGGAAATAAACTGTAGAAAGTGCGGAAATAATCACAGTTTTATTAATTTGAAAAGAGGGATGTTCTGTGATTTTTGTATTTTAATTAGAATAATAAAAAAGACCAAAGACTCTCCTTCCTCTTGAGTCTTCTTCCAGCTGTTGAGTTTTGTGAGACCAGTCAAGTTAACTTTTTCCCTTTTGTGCATGACTGCATTCAGTCTTCCTGAGTCATTGAAATGGACAGCTGGGGGCAATGATTCAGAATTTGCTTCAACTGCTGACTTTGCAGATCACCCAAGAGGTTTTATGTAAGTGTCCCTGAAGCTAAGGTGTTTGACAAATGTTCATATAAAAGAGGCATCAATGCTCCCAAAAGCCATCTGTCCTAGTAGTACCCAAACATGTAATGATTCCTGTTCAGAAAGATACTCCTGACTCCACATGAATCTTCTGCATAGTAGCAAAGCTGTAGTAGTACTGCTCCTGCCAAACATCCTAAATGAACACTACAAAAATTGTGTCTTAGGTGTGCTACACAGGGCATGTAATTAAACTGTGAAGGCCCAGATCTGTTCATGGAAGAAAACATGCATCAAAGGGTACTAACTGCAACAACACCATCTCTGGCTGAGAATGAGCCTGAGCCAAAGTTTGTTGAAGGCAAGAAATGTATTTTGTTGCCTCTCATATCAAAAATGTTATTGGTGATATCATAGATGGATATCATATCACAGATAAATACTATTCCAAAAAATGCATTAAATACATTATTGCATTAGGATCAAGTTTTGCTTTTTGTTTTCCTGCTTTTCATTATAAATGAAAAATAGTTAAAAGTTTTTATATTGCATTGTCACGTCTGAGGCAGGTAGTGTTCTCCCTAGCACAAATCACTACACAAGTTGGTAGGGACTCTATCCTTCATCAGTGTAACCTGATTTGTGTTCTGCAATAAATTCATATTCACTTTCTCTGATGTATGTACTTAACCTGGAAGTTTCATCTCCTTGATAAGTGGCTTCATGTTACCACTTTCTCTAAAATCTGATAAGTTGATCACAATTTTATCACTGCTTATGTCAGTGAAGATATTTTAGCTGATAAGTCTGCTTCAAACAGAGTGAGACTTCTACTCATTTGCTAATGCAGTGTTTCTACATACAACCAGTTAAACATCTGTTTTTCCAGTTGATTCATTAGCTATAAAATAGATATGCATAGATGCTCCCATTTTCTCCAAAGTTTGAACCACAGACATTCAAAATCTTCAGTTTTCCATGAACAATGATCCTTTGCTTTTATTCATTCATGGTATGTTTTTTTTTCCTTCCCTTTTTTCCCCCCCTCTTTATTTGTTTTGGGAATATTTCAATAACACTTAATCTAAGTGTAAGTGAAAACAAAATGTAATTAAGCATGGCAAAAGTTACACATTCAGCAGAGAAATGAACACGGGAAATTTTACATCAGATTACTGCAGAACCTGCATCCTCATTAAAATGTATAGATTAACACCAGGAGATGCCTCCAAGTTTTTTGATATGGTAAACTGTATTGCAGTATTTGTATCAGAACTTAAAAATCTGAGAGATTTTCTAAACAGTGTGGTTCAGACAGTACTGCAAATACCAAAAAAGTGTTTGGAAAGCTAAATAAGTTTAAAGACAGTGGTGATGAAGTATTTAGTGAGCACAGAAGTGATAGCCAATAGGTGCTGCTGGAGGAGTATTTTTAGTCAGAAGTGAAGATCAGTGGTTTGTGTTTCATAGGCACTAACAAAACTAAGGAGCTAAAATGCTCAAACAGAGGATGAGGCTGTGCATTTAGTTCAATTATAAGAGATTTCATGCCCTTATTCGTGGAAAGCCAGTGTAAGTTAGACCTAAAAGAACGTAGTATACTTAACATTCTAACATCTGGTAATACACAATGTAATGAATGTGAAGTTAAGAAATCTGAGTGGTACTCAGGTAAAGAGGCTTTTGGAAAATCATAGTAAATTAATTAAGAAAAGCAGTACAGGTAAAGGATACCTAACCAAATGCAAACCTGTAACAGGTGATGTTAAATTGCAGGCTGCCATAAATGGCTTTGTCATCTGCAGATCTTCATTAGAAAATTAGGAGCAAGAACACCTTATAATAAGAGAAATTAAAATGCTTATAAAATGAAGGAGATGCAGTTTTAATTCCAGACTCAAAGACACAAATAAAGCAATCAATTGTATGACACTAGACTCATTCCAAAAGTCACCTAACATTTAAAGTTCCATCCACTTGAGTAAAAAAGACAGTTATGATCCCACAGGATTAATGTCTTTCACAGGTACTTTAGCCACTGCTGAAATCCTTTACAAGATGTGATCTGAAGATGCCTGTCTCTGTTCAATTTGTCTTGATATCCTTCATGAATTCCCTAGTATTTCAGGATACTTTTGTGTCTGAGTTCATGTCTTTATAGAGTTTTCATTATAGTTTCATTTTACTCCCCAGAAAAGCGAGGAGATCAGCATAAGCTTTCAGCTTGTTCTTTAATGATTGTGATTTAGCTTGATCTTTATGCAAACTAAAGGAAAAAAAAAATGGTGGATCTTAAGTTTGATACCAGTTATGATGATGCAAAGTTGAAATTACTCAGATTCAGACCTTGGCTATCACACATTTTCTGTGTGATTTTAGGCAGGACGTTTATATTGTAATTCAACTAATACTCGCAGTGCTGTCTCACTGACTCCTGATAGATTTTTGATCAGAATCATATCCTGAGCTGGTCTATTTTAGAGCAGCTTCACTGGAGTAAAATAGTCTTCATCATGTTGAGGATATGGCTGGTTCTGTGTTAGTAACCATCCACTGGGACAATAGAAATACACCCCTTGCTTTGAAGGGGCAGTAAGATGCACCTAAAAATAGGAGAGACTATGTGCATTCACCTTTCCTTTTCCTTTTTTCTTCTTTGCATAGATATTTGAGAATGTGCCTATTGGAAATTATCCATGAAAGTTGCTTTCTACTATTATACAGTAAAATTCTAATTTATACAAAAAAATCTTCTCAAATGAAAGGGCTGTTTTCTGATACCTCTGGTGTTATAGACGTTGGATCAGGTTTATTCTCTCTCTCCTCCCTTCAGCATTCTAGTTATACAAGAGCTAATTTGTGTGGAAATGAGAGAACTGATATTCTAGCCAGCTCATTAGCTGCAATTAAATGAAGACCATTCCTCAGGGTCAGTGAAAATCACTACCAGAGAAATAACTGTTCATGTTAGAGGGCTATCTTCCCTTAAGTATAATAAAGTTGTGCTGGCCTAGATTTTTCATCTACTTTTTCTGGTTCTATAGAAAGCAACACACAATGAAAAAACAATCACTTTTGTGAAAGGAGCATCTGAATCTAGCCTCTTGCCCTTTCTTTTTAACAGAACCTATCTACCACCTGTCTATGTTTAGAAAGTAGATTTTCAAGTGTCACTTCAGTAGTTTTGTAATTCAAGATTTTTTTACATTTTATTTTTAATGTAAATCTCTGTGACAGAACATTAAAGATTATATTATAATAGCTGGATCAAGCTAATGACTGTGTATAGTTATACTGAAAGGTAAAATTTTGGACTGTAGAAAGTATTACAAAATATTATAATGATACTTGGACTCATTCATCTGCAATGATTCTTCAAAACAAAATTATGGAAGTTATGCTGAGATTAATTATTTTGAGGCTTGCAACTCTCTTGTTTGTCTTCAAGAACATTTTAAATCATGCAAGTGTGGAGGACGAGCTTATGTACTTCTTGGTATGCAGATTAATCTACTCCATCCATCCTTGAAGCTCTGACATGTGCCACAAGAGAGCCTATTTTTTCATTATTTTTTTCTCAGATACTTGAAACCAGAGCACACATTTTCATCATCATTTTCAATATAGAGTTGTTTGTTACAATATGCTATCCAGTGTTCTGTCCAGTCTCTATTAAATGGGCTGCAGCCATCTCCTCAGGCATACTACGTAGAATTTAGAAGATCTCAATTTTAGTAAAACATTCCTAATGTTCATTCCAAATGTTTGATTTATTCTGTTTCACTCTACTGCTTCTAAATCTGTCCTCTTAGACCTTGCTCAGTGATGTTCAGTGCTCTTTGGACAAAAAAACCCCATCAAACAACCAACCAAAAAACCCCAACCCCCAAACAAAAAGCCCAAATAAAACCCAAACCCAACATTTTTCTTTTTTAAGTCATCCAGAGCAGGCTCCTAATTTAAAATTCTTCCCTCTTTCATGTTGTAATCTAGTATTCCAGAGAAAAATGACAGGTAACATTACAGAAGTGCAAATAACTGCTGTGATACATTAAATACTGCAGTATAATTACTATCTGAAAGCTACAAGAAACCCTATTTGATCAGTTGCTTCTTTGTGATAAAAGACCTACTCTTCCCAGAACAGCAAGACTTGAGTGCCTAATAAAGGAAAACATTTGTAAATGACAGTTGTATTTTTTCTATTGATCAAAGTTGCAATTACTACAGCAATTAACTTTTTGATCTCCATTAGTGTGCAAATGAAATAAACAAAGGTGGAAAATGGCTGTTATTTTTCTGCAGTGAAATGGATTAGCAGTAGCTGTCAAGAAGTTGAATCATGCTCTGTTCCATGTACAGAAATCGTTCTGTCCTTTCAAAATGTATGCAAAAAAAGTACAGAAAACAGTAACATAATATCTTTAGAGAGGTATTATTTCTGGTGTTCATCTATTAAAACTGAACCAATTGGTTTTCAGGTTCTGAACTTTTTCTTCAGATAAGTCAGTTAACAGAATTCTACACAACTTGTGCATGGTTGTGTTTGACTTAAGTTTGCATTAGCAGTATCAATGTAGAAAAGCTAAGTTGTATGATGACTGTAAGGCCAAATATGTATCATATACATGTGCTACAAAAGTTTACAACAGATTTATTTAGATAAGTAGCTTTAAAGGATCAGTGTAATTAAAATGAGAATGTTTCATCAGATCTTATCCAAGGCAAAGTTATTTGAACTTAATATGCTACTTAGTTTCATTGGTTTGGGCTATCAAGATTTTTCTCCTTCTAAACCTGGGATATCCTAGAAACTCTCAGACTAAAAAAAAAAAAAAATAGGAAAAAAACTTCCATGCTCAAGATAAATATCAATTATCCTCACTCCTATTTTGCTGCTATCAATAATGGAAATTATTCTTTTCAACTCACTGTAATCAGCTTTCTAGAGTAATATAGCAACATAGTCCACTGTAGGATCTTTTAAGGCCCTGAATTTTCTCATTCTGGCAGCAAATAAAATTTTACACAAACTTATTCTTTGCTTAAGAAACATTTCCATATTCCTGGTCTTGTGGGAAGGCATTGCTACATTATTCTTGCTCTTCTCATTAAAAATTTCTTCCAATTTTAGGTTACCATTTAATGGTAGATAATTTATATGTATCTCTTCTTGTGCCAGCAATGTCCATTAGCATAAGTATCTTAAATAGCTCTAAATAAGTAACTTTCAGAATGAGGAAGAAATGTCAGCAGAATGCCTCTTTCTGCTTCCTACATAGTAACTGACCAATAAAGAGTAACAGTATTAATCACTGTTGCTCATGACATGATATGCAACAGGACTGTTCATTATTAGCTTATGCATAAAAAACATTAAACTTCAGCTAATAGGATGTAAAGAAATGAAGATTCTTTTTGAAGATCTAGGCAAGAAGCAGTTTCAAAGCCAAACATATTACCTCCCAACACCTGGTGAAATTTCCTAGTTAAATCCCTGAAAATATGAATTTCTGTCTGATTATCACACATAACTTATTTGGAAATACAATGTTGTCATCTCACACAAAATCTTTTGTTCCTCAGTTCCTGTTCTAGGATCACTTATTGCTGATACTATCATACTATATGAATGCTGATTCATATCAAATATGAAAATATTTGCCCTGGAAAAAGGTTAAAAGTGAGTAAATATTAACATGCACTTTAGGCAGTGAAGAAGCCACAGAAAAAAACAAAAGTTAGATTTAGCAGAACTGGAGTCATTGTCTTATGAATTATTCTGTTTCTGTAGCTAACTTCCACAAACCTTAACTTAAGCCTTACTCCTCTGTTCCCAATTTTAGTTCTGTCACAGAACACAGATCCATACTCTAATAAACAGACAAAAAACTCATACATACATATATTTCCTTTCTAACATAGCCTGGCTCTCATGTGATGTTTTCTCTCACTCACTTGGTCTTTTTTACTCCACACATTTTTTATTCCATATCACTGTGCTCCCTTCTAGATTTATAAAGGCTGGATGAAAATTAATACACAATAAAGTATTTTGTGGTTATTAAAAGCACTTAAACCAATACAGAACTAATTTGAATTCTCAAGGTTATGAACAGTTGGGCAAAAAGCATTTAAGCTATTTATTAGGCTAGAAGTAGGAACTGCCCCTGAGAATTTGCAACATGATTTCATGGAAGATTAGGAAATCTCTCTCTCTTAGGGTAGTCATAGTATATATAGTAAAGTCATCACATCTTTTACAAATTTAATGCAGGTATATCAGCCTTTATGTTATTATTATCAATTTACAAATGTGGTTGCTGATGTTATTTAATACAATACTCAATTATCCCAACAAAACAGTACGAAAATAGGAAAAATTATGGTCTTCATTTCACCAGCATGAAAACAAAATGCAGAAAGAACATATTTTACAGATTTACTTTAGCTTCTAGTTAAAGTGGTGCATAGATAAGTGAAAAAAAATTTAACATGTAGTACTATTAAAGCCAATATGTTTGCCTTGTAAATGTTAATATAAATCCCTTGACAAAAGGCAGAATTTCAGCAACTGAGATAGTATCTATTGTAAGTTCAGAGGTAAAATAGATAATTTACTGCAGTCTAGGCAAAATTTGGTTTTATACCAGATAAGCTATTTTGCACAAACTTGAGCTAGCCATTTGTCCTAGTTTCAAATAGTTTGCTTCACTTCAAATGCCTATCAGTAACTGATGATCACAGTCAACAATTAATTTTTCACACAGCATTTTTCCCAGCAAATAAATCCATAGTCATATTAATTCCAAAGAAGGGCAACATAGCTGGTGAAGTGTCTGAGGACAAGGGAGGCTCAGGGAGACCTCACCTTGTTCTAAAACTTGCCTGAAAGGAGGCTGTAGGGATGAGGGGGTGTCAGTCTCTTCTACCAAGTAACAAGCAATAGGATAAGATGAAATGGCCTCAAGTCACATCAGGAAAGGTTTAGATTAGGTATTAGGAAAACTTTCTTCAGTGAAAAAGTGGTTAAACATTGAAACAGGCTGCCCAGGGAAGTGGTGGAGTCACCATCTCTGGAGATTCAGAAAATGTGTAGATGCAGCGTTTAGGGATATGGTTTAGCAGCGAACTTGGCAGTGTCAGGTTAATAGTTGGACTTGATCTTGGAGGTCTTTTTCAACCTTAATGATTCTATGATTCTAATTTGTACTCATTATAGTACACTTTTCTGCTAATGTCAGAAAGTTACTAAAGCATTTGAAGTTATACCAGCATTATGGCATTGGAAAATTTGTTCAGAAGTTGTACTCTAACAGACTATCATTCAGTCTTTAATGACAACTCTACAGAATATACTTTTTTCAGTAGATATACTGATGCACAATCAACTTTTTATGCAAATGTTCCCAAGCTGCATCATCATCAGCTGCTCTTAGTTCCAGATTATTTTACAGGGTCTTACATAGAACCAAGAAATATCTGAAAAACACCAGTTACTAGCCAGCAGAATAAGAAACTATTTAACAGGCATGGGCTATGCTGGACAATAAATAGATCATTCTTACTGCACTTTATTCTCACCTTGACTTACTCAATATCTCAAGAAATAAGATACATAAATTTATTTTACTCCATTTAATGAGGCTTTCATTTCTTACAGAGGACAGTCTGAGCTAGTTTCTTTACTGTGTATACACCCTGTGTGTTCACAGTGGAGGTGTAATACTATCTAATCAGAAGAACTGGGATAGTTACATGCTTGACCTTCTACAGGCCATCTAAATTGGTAGATTTACTGTATAGAGACTGCATATCAGAGGCTGCACAATCAAGAGCAGTGCATTCTCTGGAGGGGGAATTCAGCAAGAACCAGTAAGGACAAGTCAGCCGGTGGGATGAACCCTTAGAAGGTGGCCTCATTCAACCTGAGAATTACCTAATAAAGTAAAACTGAAGGGCAAAAAAATGAGGACTGCATTAATGAAGCAATTGTTTATCTCAAGTACCCTGCTATAAAAAACTAATTTCTGGAGAGGTGACTTAGTGGATAATTCTGTAACGACTGTAATTTTATCCTTCATATAGACAGCCTAAATATAACAAAGACTTATAATGACTAGATGGCTATCAACAGCTCCTTTTAAATGAATTGGTCAAGTATGAGAAGGACTGTGAAACCAGTGTGGTTCTCCCCCCTCCATGGCAAAATTAGATGGCACTGTTTCTATAGCACATACCAAGTAATTCAATAATAACATTAGCTCATTTCCCACAGCGAAATGTATGGATAGCACAAATATTCTCTTCAAAGAGAGTAAATTCTCAGGGTTAAAGCAGTAGTATTCAGACATGCTGAGAAAGAATGTGAAATAGATCATTTGTATTTATTATTCTTTGTGTGAAATCAATCAAAACTAGCAAACACAGCAAAAGGCCAACTTAGTGTCAGTGTTGTATAATTGGGAAATATCACACGAACAAAGAAACAAACATATTTACTCCCCATTATGCTCTAATCAAACTGTTCTGATGGTGAGCTCTGCAGGTACAGAAGAGGATAAATACATGTAAAATATGTTTTATCCTGGGCTTTTTCCATGTAGCATTATTACTATTTTATGAGTAAATAGCCCTTACATTTTAATGCCAATCAGGGTCCAATAGCAGAATGCTTTTACCTTTATTTCCACAGCAGTTTTTCTACAAAGATATTATGACACATTTAGCATGAAGCTATACATTTTTTCAGCTTTGGAATACTGTGTGTGCTGCTTGAGTTTAGTGGCTCTTTAACAGTTTAGCACTGTGATATGTCTTGTATCTAATGGAAACAGAACAACTGCTATGCTCCAGCTCAAAATGCTGGAGGCTAGTATATAAAACTTTGCTGGGTTTAATGTCGTTTAGGGATTGATTATACATCTCTCAAGATACCCACCAGTTCTTAAGAAGCAGAAGTGAACATGTGAATATGGGAATCAAACCCACAGCTGGAGAAATGTAAGCGCTAGCAAATCCCTTGCTGCTACAGAGGTCATTACTAGTCTTCTCTGCATTGCTTTGTACTCCAGAGTATGTTTTAAAAGCACAGGAAAATTACCTTTAAATTGAACAGGAGGCTTATTCAAGGTGTAAACCCAGATTGGTAATACCATTGTCAGTAAACTTACAAAAAAAATACTTACCTTATGCCACTGAGCTATGGTGGTGATCACCCTTCATACTCTTGTGTCTTGAAGACTGTGATTCTTCAAGGGCTCACAAATACCATCAGGAAAAGGAAGTAGGCTCACACTGAGTAAGATTATCAAAAGAAAATAAATTAATAAAGCTCTCAGGGCTCAAATGTGTACTTTAGACAAGAAAAACATTAATTTTATTTCTTGTTGTTTATTCTTATGTTCATACAGTATTTAACACTGGGACTAACAAGAACTGATGAATTTTGTCATACTTTTCACAGCCTGAGTTAAGGGAAGTGAGATGATTGAGTTATAATTCTTTTTTTCTTATGTGGTATACAGGCTTTATGAAGAATGCCATAATATATTTTACTCACATCTCTATAATATGATTGCAAACAAATACTAGTTATGAATGTATTCCCTGTGAGGAAAATTTGCATAGTGTCTATGAGGAGAGGATCATTTATTTCTAGATCTGAAAGAGTAGCAAGTAAGTGAAATAAAACAGGAATCCCTTATACCAGTGCATTACTGCCACAAACACTTGCTTGAATTTTATTGTTTTCTGAATAGTATGATTGTTGCCATCAATGTATTTGTCTTATTGCTAATGCAGTGCTTTCCACTCCTCGGAACAGGCATCTCAAACGTTTTGGAAGATCATCCTGAATGGGCAGGAGAATCAAGCCCAGGAGCAGCAGCAAAAAAGAAGGAAAGAAGTGCTAAAGGGAGGTTAAATATGTAGTTCAAGAACTGTCTGAAATTCGTTCTACTGAACAGTATTTAACTGCTTCTGGAATACTCCTCCACTGCACTGCTTTGAAGCAGAACTGGCCTGTAACAGAGCAATGACAGAATGTGCTTTGAACATTATACAAAACCATAACACATTGTGAGAATACTACCTATGTAGTGGAGCCAAACTGACTGCAGCTATTAAAATAATGAGATGTTATTAGAGCACTAAGATATGTATGAAATCCAATCAGCAGAGTACTTGTGTAATTAACACTTCAGTTATTCATCAGACAGTTGACTGCTGTAGTCCACTGTGATAAATGGTGTCACCTGGAACACGTTTGCAAGAAGCAGCTTGTCCCTGTGGCAGGGTCAGGATCACACTGCTGTGCTGATTGCTATGTTTATATTCATGTCAGGTGAACTAATTAAGGCACACAGAAGCTCAGAGAACTCAGGAAAAAACAGTAACATCAGGACAAGTCAAACAGAAACAAACCAGGTACAATGTAACTGCTTTTGTGTTATTTGTTCCATGTAAAATACACCACCTTTCCAGAGTTGTCAAAACAACTCACAGTCTTGTTCTGTCATTTTAAACCTTGATTCCTTGAAAAACAACCCTTAAACTTGTGAGAAAGTGACCTCTTGTCTTAGCTTTTTCTGCATTTTCTATCATTTGGGCTCTTCAACTTGAGGAGCATCACAACCTACAGCTAAGCTAATGAATCTGTGACCGGGCAGGTTTTGACTATTGAGATGTAGTCATTCTTGGCTAGGTGTCAGCCTCGGAGAGACATTTCCAGCTTCTGGAGGAAGATCTGCACCATTAGCCTCCTCGCACCAAACCTCACAGGTATGTCCAGTATCTCTTAACACTTTCTGCTTTGTTACATAAGGAAGAACTTTGTTGCTATGAGGGCGCCAGAGCACAGACTGCCCAAAGAGGTTGTGGAGTATCCTTCTCTGGAGGCATTCTAAACTCACCTGGACGTAATCCTGGGCAATCTGCTGTAGGTGACCTTGCTTTAGCGGGGGGGGGGTGTTGCACTAGATGATCCCCAGAGGTCCCTTGCAGCCTCCATCATGCTGGGATTCCTCGTCTACTCTTCAAGTGCGCCACAATGTCTGGCCTGACTCTCCTGTGTTCTTGCGTGCGTCCGTACAAAATTTTTGAGCTTTATTGCTTTTTCTGTATTGTTCAATGAGCAATTTTGCCTATATTTTATCCTGGCGACCTTTCCGGTTCGCCCAGTGGCGCCTCGCGCCCGAGGAGCAGGGCAAAGCTTCCTCTGCTGCCAGCAGCGGGAAAAAACAAGCTCCACAACAGGCCCGTATTGTCTCGAGAAGAATGGCAGAGCCTCACCGTAAGTGGCGCGCTTTGAGCAGTCAGGGATGCGCATAAGTTCAGGATCGTCTGCGCGCTCATGGGTAATTACGGTAGTAGGTCAGCGGCTCTTGGTGGCACGAGCCGCTCTGTGGGCGGGAAACCGTCTGAGGCTTTTGATCCTCGCGGTCTGTGACTGTCTTTCGGCGGCCGCAAAAGGGCCTGTTTTTGGAAATGCTGCATTTAACTTAGGAAAAGGAGGTTTGTTTTGTGGGGGTTTTTTTTGTGTGTGTGTGGCGTTATGTTGTGGAGTTTTATTTATTTATTTTTCAATTTAAGTTTAAAAGGTGGGTTACTGTAAGTTCAGTAGTCTTCCTTCCAGGTTAATACAGCTTTTTGGAAGGAGCAGGGCTAAAGAATGAGTCATTTACCAATATCGTTGTTACAAATGATCAAAGGAAGATTGCAAAATAGTACCAGTAATGAGATAAGGGAAACGTTTGTTACAAATGACCAAAAGAGGGTTGTGGAAGAATGACAAGAACTAGATAAGGGAAACATCTTCTGCGTCCCTAATTGCTGGAACAAGTTGCTCAGAAGTAACCTATGCTCAATTATAATGTCATTAACATAGTAAAAAAACAAACAAAACAAAACACCAACCAAAACAAAACCCCAAACCCCACACCCTTTGCTAGGAGAAACTCCCTAGCAACAAAAACCTCCTCACAGAACATACATAGTAAATTAATAAAACAAAAAAAAAGCATTTTATGAAGGTGAGAGAACCAATAGATGTGTATGGATATGTATTAACCAACCAAGAGTGTAAAAAAGTAAAGATTTTGCTTAAGGGAAGTATATATATGTAAAAAAGTTGATCTGGGTGCACTAGCTTTGTGGATGAACCATCTAGCACCTATATCTTCAGTAATGAAATAAGTATCTTGATTCTTGTGTGTCTATCAGTTTTTGCACACCAGGTAAGGCGCTCAGATTTTGGATAACATTGTGGCAGCCTTGTACTAAGTATATAGAAAAGGTAGTAGGTTACTTGCATGTTTGAAGCTTTCTAAAAATGTTGTCTTTGCCGTTGCATTACAGGTGTTTTTCAGACCAGCAATCCTGCTCATCACTCAACACAGGTGGAGGAGTGTCTGAAATTAAACTTAAACAGTCACAGCTGACAGCAGATGGAAACTGCAGGAATTGCACTCATTTTCAGGTCAGCTTTGCATGGGAATCGAGGCTTTCTGAAATACTGGAAATGTTAGAACACTGGAATTGTTAACATATAGTGCCTTTCACTATGATAGACTTCGTTAGCTGTGTTCAGTGACCTAGCTGATGAGAATGGTAAGTACACAAGTTTTTAAATAATTTGGACATGTGGTGTATGCTGCATCCTGATAGGAGAGAGAACAGATTTGTGTGTGGTTGGGAGTAAGTTATGAATGAAGTGGTTACAAAAATAATATCTCTGTTCTGCTTTGTATCTTATGGAAGCTATTAGCTTCTTTGTGGCGGGAGAGGAAGGAATGTTTTTATTAGTCTGTGTAAGACAGTAGCTTCCAGTGCCACAAAGTGCTCTTTAGGTCTTGCAACTAAGAACATACCCAGTGCAGAAGAGATAAGGGATGGTAAAGGTCAAACAAGTCTGCTCTGTGCGTCTTCAGATATTGTCACAGTGTGTTATGAATAAATTAAAGTGGTAGCATCTGTTTGCCATATATGTAAACTGCTACATAAGCTCCTTATAACTCCTAATAAGTAAGAAAAAAATGCTTTTGCTTCCACTGGGTCTGCTTAGAGTATGAAGATACTTTTTTGTCTAGGTGTTGATATCATGAATTAAAAAACAGTAAAAACCCACATGAGCATGTGAACAATTTAAGATATGCTATTGGGAGCACTTCTAGTTTATACAGTTACTTCTGTGTCTATAAACACAATGCTGCAACAGAGTCTGACTTTAGGTTAATGGGAAATGGTAGAACAGAAGAAAATTTCAGTTCTATGTATAATCAGATGCAACGCAAAGGGCAGTTCTGGAAGATTAGATGTGAATGGTAAGTGCATTTGGCAGAACTCTGCATTGGATATGGTTAATTACTAGAATGGAACAGAGGATTTATTAGTTTCCAAGACTGGTAGGAAGACCAGTTATAGAATATTGACCAGGCAGTGTGTTTAAGGCTCAGAATTTTCTTTCCTGTGGCACTAGTAGGTCCCAAGGCAGCCCATGCAAGTCTCTTTCCCTCTAGGCTAGCCTGTAAAAGTTGCTGTTTCTAAACTTTCTCTTGTGCTCTGTGGTTACTGATGGTCAGATGACAGACTGTTGGAAACAGTGCTAGGAGCTTCTTCCAAATGATGTGATTGGATTATATAATGAGGCTTAACAGATTTCTGATGGATTCTGCTGGATAGAGTTTTTAAATAAGCTTTAAACAATGGTTCTTTTGCCCTTCCCTTTCTCTCTAGAAAGGGAACAGGCTGTATAAGCAGCATGTATCTCTTCTCCCTCTGTAAAAATACATACAAGTTGACAAACATTGATGTCGTTGCTTCTGACCAACTGTAGTGGTTTTGCCAACTGTGAGTATGTGGACTGATCTGTTCTTTTGCTCTCCCTTCACACAATGTTATCTGCTTGTGACTCCAAAGCTTTGCAAAATTAGATATTGTGGCTTGTGTTGTCCAAGTGTTGCTCATGGCCAGACTGACTAAAACATGGTATTTGTAGAGCAGGAAGACACAAAAGTATGATTATTTTTTTTTAACAGCTGTTACCAAGCTTTTTATTCCACTCAGATTTGGCTTTCTTTTTGTATCAGTGACCTTTTCAAGGCTTTTCAGAGAAAGGGTCTGTGAGAAATAACCCACTCTTAATTAAGTTTTAGAGAGGACAATGTCTTTGAAGCAAAGAACTTAGGAGAACTTTGTTGAAGATGATATAAGTATCAGCTGAGTCAGGTGCATCACAAAATAGAGGCATGCATGTGCTTGGCTTTCAGGCTTTTTATACCTTTTTGCCAAGTCCCTTACTCCATTTCCCTTTGGCTGGTACTCAGGAGCTTACATTCTTCCTATTCTACTACCTTCTGCCATCCCCAATACTTCATTATATGGTAACATTGCAAGCCCACATCCCCTCAATCAAATGGGGTTCTTTCAGGCCTCAGCTAACAGAACTCTGTCGGCACGGCAGCAGCCCTACAGCCATGAGCTTCTACAAAATGGTGGGAACTAAACCGCACAAGGTGGCTGAAGCAAAACGCAACCTGTATTCCTCACCGGTCCGTGAGCAGTGGAGTTACTTATTCACCAAGAGTATCAGCAGTTAATTTATTCATGAGAAATAGCTGTGTTACAGTTGGAGAGCAGAATTTTATACGTACTAAATGGTATAGTTATGATAATGAATACAATTATTTCAATTTTACCTCTCTTGTACTTCCAAACTGTACTGCTTTGCCATTAGCAGGTTTGATTGTGGTCAATAAATTCATTTCAGAAGAGAGTTCAGACTTCAGTTTGAGATTAGCATGTTAGATAGAAGTAAAGTCCTACCCAAAGTTGTATCTCAGTGGATAAATTCAATTTTTACACTTGGTTAAATAACTCTGTATTAAATGGTGCTATTTTTATTCTGTAATTCGTTAGTAGAATGGTTAAATATTGCAGAGGATTCATTTTCAAGTAGTCTGTCTCGCAGATGTGGCCTGTTTTTCTTAAAGTCTGCTACCTGAGTAATGAGCTTTGAACTCCAAAATGAATAGTCTTTACATATATCCCTTTATGCATGCCATGAATAATATCATGAGCCAACCTGAATCTTGGAAAAAGGATGGCACGTGATTTGGATATCTTACTTCATATACTTTGTTAATAAATACATAGTGGTTCTGTCATGTCAGCCCAAATCATTCTGTGATTCCAGAACTATTTGCTGTTGCTGATATAGATTTCTTGATTGAGCAGCTGGTATCTATATCTAGCATCTGTGTAGGTAGGGTAGCAGGAGGATCAATGAGAGGAGTATGACTTAAGGTTTTTATTGCTGGTCATAGTCATGAACAAGCTCTTTAGAATGGGATATGCAAAAAAAGGTAGACGAAAGTTTCAGGATATTTCTGAAAGCAATAAGGAAAAAAAAAAACCTCACTGGTGTAGTTCCTGTGCTAAAGGGAAAAGGAAGGTTAGAAAGGCATGTTTCCTGCTCATTCTCAGCTGCAATTTTAAACATGGATGCTTTCTTTAGCTTTGAGTGGTCTTTTTAAAAGATTTTATAGTGACAAATGAGGAGTTGAAAGTTTGAGAATTAGTAACAGTAGACAGAAAACTAAGATACATTGAAATAAGGAAACTGAAAGAGAAATTTCTGTTTTGGTGATGGAGCCAGTGCAGCAGCTCACTGTCATCAAAAGGGAAGAGTCCTTACTCCCTTCTTCCCTCACACATCCACCTGGGTATATGAACACTTCTTGCTCTGCACAAACTTTATTCCTTTACACTCTGTGAGGACAGAGGGCGAAGAAGAAGGGCGGTTGTGATGGCTGGGAACAAAAGGAGGAAAAGAGGAAGGAGACTGGGAGACAACAGAACTGGTAGAGGTCTCTTAAACTGTAGTATACACTTCAGCTGTAAAATGCAACATCCTCTGAAGAAAATATGCATCGAGTTGTCAGGAAGCAGAAAAGGCAGGTTGTTGAGCAAGGGAACAGAAACCAGAAGCCAAGCACAATAATGCAGGCAAGGGCAGTGACCTCACCAGTGTAGTCCCACAGTACATAGGATAATGGCAGACAGGGTTAGCTGAGAGTCCACATCATCAGACAAGTCTGGTGATGAGAAGTGCAAGGTGAAGCCAAGTTGTAAGACAAAGGTGTGATCGGGTCTGGAGAGAATAACCAGGGTCAGATACAGCCCAGTGATTGCAATTTGCATAGTGATGAGGTGGGTCTAAGGTCAAAGAGAGAAATCAGGGTTTCTATAGATTAGGATCCATGATTGGAAACAGGTGTGGATGTAACACTGCTGCAGTGTAGTTCATGTGGGGTCCAAAGGTAAGAGCTTCAGCTTAAAAGCAGGCTTCATGTGAGAGAGGTAATCTTCAGAGAGGCTTCTGTCTTCTCTATGAAGACCCAATAATAAAAACTGGTTTCCCAGTACCAATATATTGTTGGTCCTCAAGTGTTGAAACCTTGTGTCAACAGAGCTGTGATCTTGACTTGTGTTTTGACAGTACAAGGTAGGCAAGACTTAAATCTCTGGGTTCTGATCTGTGGATAGCATACAGTAGGAATAATAACTTAGGTCTCTCCAGCACCAAGCAGCATTAAGGGGCAACAGAAAAGAAAGTAGTGAATGACATCCTGTCTGAGCTGTCTGCAGTGAGAATTTGACAAATAAGATCACTAGTTATTTTGTAATTGGAAAAACAGAGTTTAGATACAGTTTCAGCTGCAGTGTGGATGGATCAAATCTGGCTGTGATGTGATTTTTAGGATGGGAGTCAAGTCAGAAAAAGGATCAGTCATAAACAGACAATTAAATGAGATGTTTAAGATGTTAACTTAGCCTTCTCCAGGTCTCTCAAGATGAGTAAGCCACAGTAAGGTCTTCCCAGAGCTTTCTCTTCTCCAGGCTGAACAACCCATCTCTCTCAGCCCGTTTACACAGGGAACTTGCTTCCTGATGAGACCTCTAATATCATTTTCATAACCCTCCTGTAAAAGTTAACATTTATTTTCATTAAATCTCACTCGTATCAAAAGAGCCAGACTTATTTATGCCAAAGTGGCTCACATGTTAATACAGTTGGATTGTATGAAAAGCCAAATATACCTTTCTATCTATGCTGGTTTGTACAAGGTGCATTTTAAATATATCCAAAATTTCAGAGGAGAGGGTGCCATTATGGAAAACATTGTGGCCCAAATTCAGGCTCATACAAGTAGAGGTGAAGTGATACCACAGTAAATGCTACCTAACACTTGAGAGTTCACTGTTTCAATTTGAACTTCCAAAAACTATACCTATAGTATCATGCCCTATGTAGGTAGGCTATGACCAGAGAGAGAATGATTAATTTACTAAACCCCCAAGTTGGGAAACCTTGAAAGATACCCAATGTAAAATGAAACTGTCAAGTTGAGCTGTATAGTTTTGAGTTAGCAGGGCTTGAAATTGACTTTGTTTTGGAATTGTTTTGGTTTACTTTTTCTGATTTTGGTGAAAATAATGAGCTGCAACTTCAATGAATACATACAGATCATTACAAATGTCTGCATTTGCTGTCTGCCTCTGGAATGACTGATCCATGACACAGCATTCATTAGCACTGTACCTGTACAATCTAAATTTTGAAATCCTTTCCTAATAACTTCAATTAATCTAAATGTTGGCAAATAATGCTTCTCTATCTAATCTAATGACTCATCGTATTACCTTAAGCGCTTCCTGTGTAATCAAACTATTTAATAGAAGTAGAATTAAGTATAATTGTATACATTAACCACAATGTGTCTGGTTTGTGCTGTCTGTTCGTGCCTTTTACTGGGAGAGCAGTGCACTTGGAACTGTTTTTATTCCAAGAAAGTCCACTTTTTTTTTTTTAGCAGCTTCTTCAAATGGCTTTAATCAGTTTTAAGCTAACATCTAGGTTTATAGAAGTTTGTCAAAGATCGGAAAGTTGTTATTGGACTTTACTACTTACCCTTCTCATACTTTTTCTCAAGAACAAGTTTTCTCTACTGCTACCAATTTGTAATCCTGTTTTTGCCACCAAAATATGTGACACCAGGCTAAGGAAGACATTAGGGAGCAAAAGTGGGTACTCAAGATGCCCTGTAATCTGAAAAATCTCTGAGGAGAGGTGGGGGAAATATAGCTGAAGGAGAGGAAATAACTGAGTTGTTCATCCTGGTCAGGTTCTTAACTTTTTTTCAGAATGATGGACTTGCTAAGTTTAATGATTTTTATCATGTCATGTTTAGGACAAGAGCCTGCATTAGCTCTGAGGCAGTGGCATGTTCTCTATGCAAATTCATACTCCATTTTAAACGTGTCTGTGTATGCTACCTTAATGCATCTTAATTGTGTTGCATTATACTTAAACTTCCAAATTAGCTACAAGGAAGAGGTTAATATCTGGAAGCTGGTGAGGGGAAAAAAAGAAAACATGGAATTACATTTTAATCAGAAAGATGCTGACTGAAAGGATGGCATGTAGATCTTTGTGAAGAACTGCAGTGTAGAGAGTGTTTTCATGTGAATTCTACTTCCCATGCAGCTTACTTCTTTCTGAAAAACATAACTTTGCAATTAAAGGAAAAAAAAAAGAATAAATATTGGGGGTTTTTTGGCAAATAAATATTGTTTTTCCTGTTCTTTTAGGAACTTGACATATCAGTCATGTAATATCTTCCTTACTCTTCTCTTGTTAATTTAGAGGCTACACAGCTTTCTGTGTTTTGTTTCTTGGGTTTTATGATGCACTGAGGTAAAGTGCATCTGTGGCTTGCAGTTCATGTTGCAGGAGGAGGCAGAAGCAATTTTATGTTCTGTGTGCTTTGACTTTTGTTCTGTAGCTGCTTTTAAAATGGGTGGAGCTGAATCCAGGGACTAAGGGTCCCTTCCCTTTCTTGTTTTATGTTGGTTCGTTGTTTTACATGTTATGCATAAAACTTTAGTCACAAACATTATAAACATGTAATTACTTATACAAGTGTTTGCCAACAATTTTTTTTACTATGTTTGACATATTGTTAAAATTCTAGGACTATTGAAGTTTTCTTACTGTAGCTTGTTTTCTTAAGTTTCATAATTTTGAAAGGCTGACTAGAGTTTGGAAATGAAGTGCGAAGTGTTAGCATTACAGGAAATGGCTCAAGCTATGACTTGTGCCATGAAGTATGTTCATAATTGCGAATGCTTTGTTTTTTCTTGAAATAATCACTAAGGTGGAATTATTACATTTTTTTTTGAAACCAGAAAGTATGAATTCATCTGGTGCTGATTATCATGTTACCACATGTTAATTATGCCTGGCAATGATTTTGTTCTTTTCCATTATATGTTTATGGAGAAGCTAGTTAGTTCTGCTTCGTTTCCGCAAACTGGGCTGATGCCCAGAGAGCTATTATTAGTAGCTGCACTGTCAAAGTTTATACTGAATGGCAAAAATTATGAGTATCAGGATGAAATGTGCGACCTGAAAGGGAAATTCTTGGGGAAACGTGTTTCTTTTTCTTTGTAGTTATGCCATAATCATGACAGCTACATTTTCACACTGTTGTTATTATTGGGTATTTCCAACAATTAAAAAATACCCTTATATTTTGCACCTTCAGTCTTGGAAATAGGCTTGGCTATAAGAAAAAAAAATGAGAAAAATTTATTGTAAGTATCACCTGAGGAAAACACAAATGATGCTGCTCAGTTTGATTTCTGATTCAGATTATGTTTCCCTGAGGTACATCTGCACAACCAGAAGGGCTATCTATCTTCATGGGCATCTTTGCTACAGTTACTTTCTGATTGTCACTTTTAAAAGAAACAATTGTATTTCAGCACCACCTATAGGTATTTAAAGGAAATATATTTAGATCAGTAACAAGGATTAGCAAGTGGATTCCCTATTTATGGAAAATGAGACTGACAACTGCATAGCTGCTGCTACAGATATTATACAGATATGAGAGATATATGGACATCTTGGGTCAAGAAAGCGTTACAGCACCTTCTGCTTTATTTATGAAATGTTTACTACGAAGCTAAATGATCAGAGAGCATGACAGAAACATTAATGAGATGCAATTTTCAAAAATAGTGTAAGTTTTGCAAGGTTTTGCCCCTTTTTGTGTAACAAAGGGGTGGGGGATAAATCGTTTTCTCATGGTGTTGAATTTCCTCTTTATTCATAGGTAGAGAGTCTATACTTCAGGAAGTGTGTTTTTACTGATTAAAAACATGGAATCAGTGTTCACCCTTAAACTTACACAAATGTGGCTGAGAGTTCTGAGTACCTTAGGCAACTTTGATCCAGTCTCTTGTGTATGTGGAATGTTGGCACTGGGCAGGAGTAGTACAACTTCTGGCCTCTTAAATGGGCAAGATGTGAGAACTCGTGTTGCCTAAGTCACCCAGAGAATGTATCTCAAAGGTAGCAAATGCATGAGGTTCTACGGGGAGAATACTTATTGCATGGCCTGTAATTTTGTTTTTTGTTTTACAAAGCAGAAGCTCCTTACTGTATCTGTATAGTGTCTCTGTATAACTGGCTAATAACAGTTCCATATGCAATTCAGTTTATCAAGTGGAGACCTGTGCATTTTGAGTTATTGACAAATGCAGCAAAGCTGGCCTTTGACTGTCCTTCGGGCTTTCTGGCATGTACTTCTGAAAGTGAAATTATTATTGACCAAATTTTTCTACAGATCTGCACAATAAATATAGACTAAGCCATCTCCTTGTCATCCCTGAATCTCTTCTGAGGTCATTGCTTGACGACGCACAAGAAAATTATTTTATTTTTTTTTTCCCTTTCTGGACAGATGTTTTTAAAAGCATAGGTTGTAATTATCATGAAGGAAAACAAAACAACCAATCAAACAACCCGAACCAAACAAAAAGACACACAAAAAAACCCCAAACCCAACTCTGAAAACAAACTCAGAAAAACAATTACCAGCCTGCATATGACACTTCTTATCAAAATACATTGAAAATAAGGTCACTATTTTTATCTTTAAAATAATGGCATACATTTATTTATTACTGTGTTTAAAAAACAGACACATTCAATCCCAAACACACTAAAAAAATAAAGTGGACCGCTACTATAAAACAGAACAATGCTAGAAATGCACGGAGGAACATAGAAAGAAAGGTTCCCAACAGTCAAAATTGGAAAGTCCTACTGTCCTCATCTGAACTTTTGGATCTCAGTTATTTCACCCAAGAATTTAACTGTAATTTTCACTTAGATCTTATTAGAGAACCTATAATACAAAGCTGTTGTTAAGTAATTCTGCCACATAATGAAGTCAAACTTCATTGTAAGCAGAACACGGCAGGGATTGAATAAAGGAAAGCAATGGCAATATTAATTCCTTCTGTAATGTAATCTTTTGTCACTGCTAAGCAACTGCTGAGCCTCATGTTTTGCCTTTTCAAAGGTGTGCTTTTGGAGTTGGACTCTAGGGCTAGAAGAGCTGAGAAGGCAGCTTGTCATAACCTTTAGAGAATGCATGAGCTGCAGCTGATGAGGCTTAACTGCTCCAATGTTCTAAAAAATGCAGGTAGTTAGATTTGACTTGACTTTGGTTCATACTGTACAGCTTATACTTCCCAATACTGTTCCATGCATTACTTAACCAAAGGATGTTTTCCTACTAGCATGTTACATTACTTCCATGCTCCAGGATCAAGCTTCTGCTCCAATTTCCACACGAAAACACAATAAATCTTATACTACCTCACTTCAAAAACTTAACAAATTATAGTTGTGATACTGCATGATGCAAGCAAGAATGATTAATCTTTTGTAATCTTTCTATGTATTCTATTGTTTCTTGCCTGTTTAACATGTGTCTTGACAAGATTTTGTTATATAGTCTGTAAAATATCTTTCAGGTTTTGGTCAAGAATGGTGTATCTCAAGCAAGAAAGTGAAAAGATAATTTATCTTCTCCTTTAAGATAATACTACAGTTCTGAACATTACAGTGAGCTCCACCAAAGGAAATTAAGCCTCTTCTGATACAAGTATTTTTTCAAAGTTTGCTACCAAAAAAGCTTCACCTTAAGAGAATTGCTTTTTACCCAGAAAAAGTAATGAGGCTTTCAGAGGCTAGTAATGCCTAGTTCCTTCTTTCAGCCAGAAAAATGCAGTGTAACAAGCTGTGTGGTTTAAAAACGTAAGCCAGCTAAATGGAGACTAGAACTTAAGGTAGTAAGTTATGTAACTCAAGTGGAACAAAGATGTTTTTTTTTTTTTCCTTAAAGAATCCAGCCTAACTATCACATGAAGTAAGAGTTTTTGTATGAGGGTGGAAAGGGATAAGGGAATCTTTACCAGAACCCTGTCCTGGGTGATCACTATTGGGCATGTGTTGCATATCATCTGCTATTTTTAAGCAGGTTGTTTTCTTACTTTGTGTCATTCCAGTCAAGGACACCATTCAGCATACAAACAAAAAAAGCAGTTGTTGGATCACTGGTAGATTTTTATTTTGGTCTTTGGTCAAAGTATAAAAGTTCGTTTTATTTAAGTTGGAGATAGCTTTATGGAAAAGGCACTGCAGGTTGTTATTTCTCATTGCCAGCTATTACAAATATGAGCTAATTTACAAGGGTAAAAGCAGCAGTCTCGATCTCCACCTTTTCAAAGAAATCAACTTTCCTGGTACTGTACTTCCTCATGCAGCCTGCAGCACATTTCTCTATCAAAAAAAATAAGCAGAGATCATATTTGGCGTTTGCATTAGCAGATACAAGTACCTCAATGAAATTTAGTAAAGTGTGTTTGTCTTGCTAGTTTTATTTGTGCCAGGCACATACCTGGTTTGAATTTGTTTTCCTTTGGAGCAGATTTCAGCATAAACATAACAGCTTCCAAAATGAGTAGAGGCTTTGAGTTAGCTGTTATACAGTAGCATTTCTCTTATGATCAGTTGAAATATTTCATCTCGCTACAAACAAAGCAATGTCAGACTGCAGTGGTTTGGTTTTGTGTTGTATAGTTCTAAGTTGTGTGGAAAGTTTCTAAATTCACAGGCACTTTCTCTATTTGTCCCAATATTTTGTGGGTGATGGGAAGTCCTTGCTTTCTAAATCTGCCAGGCTTGTATAGAAAAGCAGCTTCTCTGGAGAAAAGACAGCAATTAGAGTGTGCCTACATACCTTCTGTTAGGATGAACTCTTCAGCAAGAGAGAAGATAGCAAAGGAATTTGGAAAAATAGGAAAGGATATTTTTCTGTAGCTTTCTTGAAAGGGCTGGAATTCTCTTATATGCTCAGTGCTTGGGGTGGTTTCCTTTTTCTAGTGTCTGAACGTTTTAAGTCTCCTCCAGCTGCACCAAGTAGAGAAGAAAAATGTAGAAACAAACAAAATGACACAACTTTTCTGCTGGAGTAAATTGACAGAGAGCTTCTGTCAGTGCAGTGTTTCTCTGTCACTTAACTGTTAAGAGTCTTTTTGTATTATTGACAGGCATGTTTACTTCTCACAGTAAAATTTCAGTGACATGTTTTCCATAGAATTCTTGGTTACCGATTTGCCCTTTGGCTCTGACCCACAGTGAACTCTGCACTGACTAGCCACTGCTCCCACATGAAAGTTCATGGGTTTTGGAGGTCTCCAGGGAGAGACAGTTAAATGAGGCAAGTTGCAAAAAACCTGGACAGATTAATTACTACGGGGTAGGAGACAGATAGGATTATCTTGTAATTACCTTCAAGAATCAAGTTACATTAACAAACAATTTTGAATGAACAGGTTATCTTCTCATGTTTTGCCAAAACATGGCAGCAGTTTTTTATAATAATGCAGTCTTACAGTTTCAGATTTGTACAGGGAAATCTATAATAACTATGGAGCCTTAATTGTTACAGCTTTACTGTTCTATGGAATCTGAACCCAAGTGGAAGCTGCAAAAGGTGTTAAATCTATTTCTGTCTCCCCTTTCCATAATTGCTTAATTATTCTTTAAATTCCAATCCAGGTAAAATGCCAGTCAATAAGAGTCTAGTTTGTGTGGGATGTCAGCTGCATCTTGCCAGCTAATGGGGGGGGGAGTTTACTCTGTCACAGAGCAGCTGTTCAGTGGACGTTATTTGGGACTGTACTGGGTTAAAATGGTCCAAAATCCCTAGTTCAAGCTATCCTACTATGTGAGCAGTCGACTTCTGAAGGATTTTTACTTTAGCATGTATTAAAAATGCAGAAAACTGACCTAGTCATAACCTTGTTTTGTAGCTAGCACATTTCTCTGGCTCTATGCTGTATTTTTGGTAGATACGTTTGAAAAATAGTTAGGCTTTTGATAGCAGTAGTAGTGCCACTCACAATGGTCTTGGTAACTTTGTTACCTGGTCATTGATTGGGGGAAAAGAGTGGCTAAAGTTGAGAAATTAAATAATTTGTATCCTAATAACAATAGAAATTATGTTGTCTTTGTCTATAGTACCTTGAGAAGAAAATTCTGATAGCTAACTTCATATCAAGGCTACCTTTTAGGGAATCAAGAATAGTATATTCTTTTTAGAAATAAGATGCATGTCGCAAGGATGATCAGCTACCAGACATCTGTGAAAGTATGGTGGCTAGTCTTCATGATCTGAAGTCTTTTAATCCAGATTAGATATGTATTTAAAAAATTGTAAGATGGCCAGTAATTGAATTTAGTAAAAGATTAACAAAATTCTGTGGTCGGAATTATGCAAAAGGACAAATTAGATGGTAAAAAAATGTTGTGAGGTTTTTTTTTTTAATAATCTGTTAGCTGATGAAGTAACTCTGCAACTTTCTCATTGGAGAATGGAAAAGAAAATAAACTCTTTAGTGCATGTTTCAATTGCAAGGCAGAGGAAATATGCTCTTTAGAACTTAAGCTTGTTAGTTTTTTTCACTACATAACAGAAGCATTCGTAGAATCATTTAACAGTGGGGGGGCATTGTAGACTCCTTGGTTCAAAGCCCAAAGCAAGGGCTTAATCTGTGGAAGGTTTACTTTATTATGGTTTTAGAGTGCAATCTTGCCATTTTTTTTCTTTTTTTTCCAATAAGTAGGTGAAATCTGACTTTCTTGGTGCAAAGCCAGTTTTTCAGCCCTGTCACTCAGAAATTGATGGGATTGAAGACTAGCTGAGTTGTTCTAGATAGACCAAACTGCTTGTTACTACAGAGGCCTAGCTTCTCTGTTTTTTCCTCTATGTTTTGGTCATATTCTTAAACCAGGAGAGTGAAGACAGGCATAGTATTACACACTAGGGTACATACATATCTGCCTCCAGCAAATCTTTATTTGACCTCATTAATGACCACATTGTTTTAGTGAAAGCAGTGACAGTGGAAGTTTTAAGTATGAGATTATCACACTATTAAAATTATCTGTAAGAAGGAAGAATAACATACCAGGGAAAAAATCCTTTTATACCAGTTTATTTCCTAATAACTCAACTTTTTTAATGATGACAGTTGGTGTTGATATTTTCCATCTGTTGATGTCATCTTCTTGCTTTAAATAACTTCCAGGCTTCTGCAGCATTTTTTCTATTTTAATAGCTGTTGTGTTCAGTGTTCTGTGTCTTTCCCTTTCTTTGCTGATACTGTTGAGTTGCTAATGTGGAAAAGGATGATTTGAAGCAAAAGCCCAAAGTATGGTACAGCTGATAATACAAGAGGAGAAAACACAGAAATTCAGTGTGAAGCTGGTTTTATTTATTTGTGTTCCTTTTTCCTGCTTTTTTCGGGTCGGAAATCTGTTCCTCTGGGTTTATTCTTTCAGTCAGTGCTAGTGGATTTTGTTCAGTACTGTAGAGTTTTAAGAAAAATCTGGCTATCTGCTTTAACTTCAAGCCTTTCAAGCTTTTGGTGTGACATGGTCACGGGGAGCTTTCTGTGATTAGGACAGTCTTGCTTTTCCTTTGGCCTCTAAGTGGTGGGTGAGGCACAAAACATTTTCTCTGGGTAATGAGTATCTCTGCTGGAGCTACTAGTCTCAGGGATAAAAAATTGTTACATTTGTTGTCAATATTTAAGTAATATTTACTTTCCTTCTGATACTTGTCACTTTACACCACTGCCAAGTTACAAGAGGTATTTTGAATAGAGTAGAATCTTCTTGCTCACTGGTCTGAGAAAACTTGAAAGGAAAACTCCAAAATAACTTTTAAAGAAGTAACTTCTAAAAGTTTTGGGGTTTGTTTTGGGTTTTGTGTTTTTCTAAACTAAAGAAACTGTGTATACATAGAAATAGTATATAGTAAACCTGTCAAAGCTTACAGTGGCATTGAAATCAAATAAATTCAAAACTCAAAGGCATAGTCTGTAACGTTTTATATGTAACATATTTATGAATCACATGCAGAAATCCACATCATATGGAAATAATATAAGTAATTACTTGTGTGTTTGTCTGATAGAAGGCAGAAGGCATGTGTAAATGCATGTTCAAAATGTGCTTGTAACATTTGATCTCCATTTTAATCTTTGGCTGGCTTTCTGGATTTAATGGACTTCTCTCCACAATGAGATGCCATTTAGAACTGAGACTGAAATTAAAGTAACTGCTACTGATTTTCAATTTACTTCAACACATACAGTGGCTACTTAAATACTAAAATATAAAAGTATATGGGAACAGGCATTAAGTCTTTCTTTAAAATTACAGCTTTCATTTTTGACCTTGTAATTTCTTTTGTTATAATTTAGCATTAGAACATAATTTCTAGTGTAATTTAGTTAAATCAAATGCTGAAAGTACTTGAAATGATCTATGATCTGTGGACAAAAAAAAAAGCCATTTAAAAAACTTTGGCCAAAATTAGCTGACAGTTTATTGCTTTTCCAAGTTCCACCGTTTTTTATAAGTAATTCAAGCTATGCATTTTGCTCTGGAGTTAGCTTCAAAGTCCAGGTAAACCCTGAAGTTAGCAGCATAGGTTGCATTTTAATAAGAAAATTTCAGACACAAACTCAAACATATGTTAAAACTCTGCAAGCTGTAACTTTTCAGCTGAATTCCATAAAAATAATCATAAAAGACAAACTACCCAAAAGGTTCATTCCATGGATGTGAGCTGCAAGAAATTTTGTTTGTTTCTGATATGCTTAGTGCTTCCTCTACCTTTATTCCAGTTCCAAATATTCCTGGTTTAATTATAAGCTTGTTGGTATAGGTGGGTCTCTTAAACCCTGTATTTGCTCAGACTCTTGTGTGTGTTAAGTTCAGTGACTTCTTGGAAGTCTAATAAAAATTTTGGACTCAATAGTTTAGAATTATCATGGTCAATTGTAAAAAAACCCTAAAACTCACCTCAAAGAGTCCATGTACTGTTGCACAGGTATTTTCTTAACCCATTTGCTTAAATTGTACTTTTAAACTCTTAAGTGATACTATTGCTGCTAGTACATTGTCATTGCATTTTATGAAGTGTTAGTGTTAACTGCTGTTAAGCTATAGATAAACCAGTTAAACACACTGTATTACCTATTCTGAAATTACTTGTGTAGCAAGGATTGGACTTCCACTGGCACCAGCTCAAACATGTGACATATTTAAGTGTATTACACATTTTATTAGAAATTGTGGGGTGGATAAACTAATCATAACAGACTTTTTGCATTTCTAGATCTTTAAGGGGAGCAAAGGAACTATGTATTATTTGAACTATAGAAGGAATTGTCCCTTGTAGTATAATGAATAAGATCGATGCCATGTGATGGGAGGAAACATCACTGCAGAACTTCATGTTTTGTAATAAATGATATTTAGTTATAATAGCTGTTCCTGCAGCATTATGTAGCAGAGGTATGTTTTGCTTCTATGGATATTTTCTGTGCTACTGTTACTGCTATGTGTTTTATTTTTTCTTTGGACAAAAGTTTATGCTCTAAATGTCACTGCTTGATCTTCTGTCTGAAAAAGGTAGGTTTGGAAAAGGTATTGAAGAGACAGTGGAGAAAGGAAGAAACAAAAATATGTAAGCTGTCAAGTTATTCCATTAAAAGCTACAAGAAGAATTAGCAGCCCTTACTTTGTGGCTTTTTTTTTTTAACAGATGAATACAAAAGTCTGACACAGCTGTAATGCTGGCTGAGGACACAGGGATAATGGGCAGTTAAATGGTCCCTCTTCAAGGTTCTGTGACACTTTTCTAACTGAAACCAGAAATATTTTCCTCAAACTCTCTAATGCCTAGTTAAGAACAGATGTTGCTGTGGGTGGAGTAGGAAAGGTCCCACTGGGGAGCCTGTGCAGGACCAGACCTATGCTATAAACTTGATACTGTAGTCCAAGAGTGAGGAAGAGGAAAGTTGGAGCTTTGGCCAGGAAGTAGTCTGTTCTGCTCCTGGTTTGATGTCTCAGTGTTAATGAGGCTTGAAAAATGGTAGTTGTGTTGTAGAACTCGTCGTGACTTTTGTTCTTCTAGGAGCTATAGAAATATTTAAGATGCCACATTGTCTGTAAGCAGGAATGGACTTAGATATCTTCCCTTTTCTTAGACCATGGCAAGCAATGGTGTTTCTTTATTCATTGTTTGATAATCACTTTTTTTCAACTCATTATGTATAATTAAATGCCTAGCAATTAAAACCTACTTCTCTGATCATAAAAGTCTGCAAGGTGGTTCTCAGCCAACAAAGATCCTACAACACAGATTCAAGGAATTTACTCTCATTAATGATGACAAACAACAACCGGTGAGACTTGGCTTCATAAATGTAATGCTAATCGAAGCTCATAGTGTCCTCTACTTATGCAAAGAATCCAGCAAAGAGTTAAAGAAAATTATTTTTTAGTTTGGTTGTGTGTCAAGAATGTGATTCTTCATGACCAGCCAACAATGTAAGCACATTGTAAAAATAGCCACTGAGGGAACATGGCCCTAGTTCTCTGCTCTGCATTGCAAGTACCTTGTGGTGTTTGTGGAAATGAACAAAATATTATTCCAATGAAATAGAAAATTTCTTAAAGCTCTGCTGCAGTTGCTGAGGACTGTGTCATTATGAGCATCCTTCTTACTTGGCTTGTGAACTGCAGGGCACAGAAGTCACTTCATTCATTGGCCATCAGATTGGTCTTTTTCATTAAACATTCAGAAAGCAGCGCATGGGCTCACCCTCTGCACAGTGACAGAGATGACGTGATTTGCTTTAGATTAGCTCCATTTACATCACATTTTGTCTATGAATAAAATTGCTTATTAATGACTTCAATTTGTATATTCCATGCTGATGGAAAGCCTGTGTTACAGCTTTTACTTTCAAACCCTGTTTGTACACAGCAGGTATATTTTGTACTTTCACAGCGTCAGATGATGTTGAAGGGTTAACTTCTTAATTCCTCAGTGGTTATATTTTATACTCACTCTGATATCAATGATTATTTTATTATCCAATTTTCTCTCTCTAATGTATTTTGTCTTCCAAACCTTTAGATCGTATTACCAGCTAGGATTGCTTGTTCTGTAGCTTGTTAAATTACTGTATCTCACTGTTTGTCCAACGAAGCTGACAAAGTATCTAGAGCACAAGTGTTAGGAGTGTCTGTGGGAACTGGGGTTTACTCTGGAGACCTTCTTGCTCCCTACAACTACGTGAATGGAGGTTGTAATGAGGCAGGAGGGGAGTTTTAGGTGGATGTTAGGAAAACTTTCTTCACCAAGAGGATTGTCAAGCCCTGGAGCAGGCTGCCCAGGGTATTGGTGGAGTCGCAATCCCTGGAGGGATTTAAAAGACATGTAGACATGGTGCTGAAGGACGTGGTTTAGTGGTGACCTGGCAGTGTTAGATGAACAGTTGGATTCGATGATCTTACTTAGGTCTGGGTATTCAAAAGTCCAGAACTGATACATAGTTTCTAAAACCTCTTTCCCTAGCCCTGGAGTCACTGAACACTGAAGGAGTTTGTTCTAAAAGTAAGGAACATGAATAAATCAAAATGGATTCTAAATTAACAATACACTTAATCTGCCACTTCTTAAGATATACTGCTGTGTAACTGCTTTTCATTTTCGATTACATGATTTATTTCTTTTTCTTCTGTGATTGTCTGGAAATGCCTCTTTTGCAGGAGTTTACTCAGTGTTAAGGTTTACTCAGATTAAGACCCAACTTATCCCCAACCAAGGAATCTGTACAGTTATAATTTAGACTTTAAAAAACTGAACAAATAAAACCAGTCAAATATTACAGTGACTGGGCTGGAGGAAGGTGAGAAGTTAACAATTAGAGAAACTTACTCTTCAATCATCTCTTTTTGCCTTTCAAAAGTGAGTTGATAGTAGTATGAATATAGGCATCCATATTGTCAAATGTTTTTTTGGGCTGTTTTGCTTTATATGCTGCAGTAACCATGGATAAACTGGGTGACTCATAAAATAGAAAAGATTCCTTCTTTCTGGTGTCTTTTTCCTCTTCTCTTTCATTTCTAAAGCTGTAGGCAGGACAGTTAGAGCAATAAATCCTCTTTTTCAGCCAGGAAATGTACAGGCAAATAGAGTGATGATCTATGGATTGATCCTGCAAAACACAAATGGGTTATATCCTTATGAGCTGCAGTGTTCATTTAGAATTCCTTTATGTTGTCTTCAATTTAAATGAGCCCAATGCCATTTTATAAGAGGAATTTGCCTAAATGCATACTACAGACAAAACCTTTTATTCAATACTGCTAGAGTAGTAAATTATTGTTTGTTTTGTGAAGCAGTTTTATGACTAAACAGAATAGAATGTAATAGTGAACTAGAAAAAAATAGATCTAGAAAATACTTGAAGAGAACTGGTGAAATGTTGTCTGAGCAATTCTGCATCTGGTTCCAGGGTAGGAAAATCTGTAAAATCAATTAATGCATTGTCTTTAAATATTATGTCAGAAATGTGGAATCATCTTCATTTCTCTTCTGCCTTTGAGGAATTTCCTCTTGAAAGTTTTTTAAAGCAGTCAGTATATATTTAGTGTTCCAGAATTCTAAGTAGAGCATTCTGTGAGTATAGAACAAATCTGAGTTATTTACTACTAAGGTCTACAGAGATACCAAGTCACCAAGTTTTCATTTTAGTTTTTGTTTTGGTTATGTTTTCAAGGATTTAAAGCTCATACTAATGGCAGTGATTACAACATAGTTACCAGGTTATTTGTGTAATTTCATGGAAAATGATTGTGCTGTAAATACTGGCTAGAGATTCAGCTAATTTTGGACTTTGGGATTAAAAGGAACCTCCATATCTACAGAGAAGTTATAGCTTGCACGTTCCCATATAGTCCAGTTTACTGAAATCCCTCTGTAATTTGAGTAATATGTTTAATTTCCAAAAGGTATAGGATATGCAGATGAAAAATTTCCAAGTATTGAGAAAGTTTTACAAAACTGTGATGCTAATGATTTGCCTAAACTACTGACCAGGCACTGGCACAGCCCAGCCCTCAGGAAAGACTGAGCTGCTTTTCTGAGCAGTGCATTTCATGATGTGTCAGAGCTGAACACCTGAAGAGATTTGCCAGAGGACATTGGAGTATCTCTGTGCCTGTGAGGCTTTCCACTTCATTTAAACTCCGCTTTTTTTGGAGGAAGAAGTGGTGCTCTCAGAAGTAGTCACTGTAATAGCAGGGTGCTAATGTGGTTCTTTCATATTCTGTGTACTTTACAAAAATATACTTGGTGGTGAAGTGACTCTTTTTTTTCTTCCACAGCCATGGCTTAGTACCACACATAAAGAATATTTGCTGTGTCATTTATAGGTGGATGACCTTTTAAAGTAAATCTGAAAAACAGATTTTTTTTTTTAATCTTTTTGAAAAGCCAAGTACATAAACAGAAAATCTCCATATATCACACAGAAAGTAAAGAAGTTACAAATCCTATTTCCATACAGTAACCTATTCCACTGTTAAACCTTAGGTGTGCATATTTTAGTAGAGCAGGGTTGTTTGGTTTGAGTTTGTTGGGTTTTTTGTATGGTTTGTGTGTTTGGGTTTGGGGTTTTTTTTGGTGTGTGGTAGATCTTTTCCTTTTGGTTTAGGGGGTTTTTTGTTTGGTAGTTTTACCAAATGATAAAGCTACATTGTCTGCTTTCAAGTCCATTTTGGGGAAAAAAAAAGTAAATTGGCTCTTTCTGGAAACTTTGTGGTCATGAGCATAAAGCATAAAGGTCCATCTGCAAGCTAGGAGGAAAGCTCCAGGATTCTTGTACTCCGCACAGCCGTTCTGATCATTACAGAGCTGCAACTCTTTTCTTTTTGATTTCAAAGACACAAAGATAGGGTTGGTATGCAAAAAATGAAGGAAAAAATATCATTTTCCGACTTTAAGGGCAGTAAAAGCTCTACTACCACCTAAGTCACAAATGATTCTGCAATATCATTAGCAAGAAATCAAATATTGTGAAACTTCATTCATTTACCAAAAAGCAGTAATAAGTCACCAAGCAAATTGTTTTAATGTACCCCCTTAATTTCATAAACAGGAAGAACTAGTGGCTCATTATTCACACAGACATTTGGTTTAATCATTCTTCTGTCTGTTGTGAACAGAGGGTTGATAGTTGAGAATGAGATTTTGTCAAGAAAAGTGAATATTCTCTGTAAAAATCAAAGGACCTTTTGATGTTCTGAATCATCTATGTTTGGCAAAAAGCAATTTTGTTTCAGAAAAAAATTCTGTTTACTGAGGGGGCACCTAATTTAGCATGAATAGTTGTACTTCCAAAAATACTTGCAAAACCTCCCTAGGGATTCATCTTTAAATAAATGTCTCTTGCTTTGAGCAATTGCAACTTTTTTATGGGTTGGTTTTTCTTTGTTGTTTATTTGTTTCCTTCTGCTTTCCAGCTGGCCTGTCCACCTGCTTACAGTTTGTATCCAAAAAACACAGTAAGATTCTTTTTTTAAACAGTAAGATTTCTCCAGTTTAAATGGAACAAAATAGTCATAATAATGCCTGTGTTCATTATTTCTAAAATTTTGGTATAATCTAAAACCAAAAAAAATCCTGATCAATAGGATCAGGATTAACCATTGAACTGATCTACTATTCAATCTACTGATTGGACTAACGGCCTTTGTGCTAAGAAAGGAAGAAAATCGTATAGTACAGTAAAAGATGCTTAAGTTCAAAATGCTTAAATTATGTGTTCTTGTGATATGTTACAAAGCTTTTTTTTCACGAACAACTCATTACTCTGAAGAACACTCCAATTTTCTTTCTTGTTAGACTTGACCTCATCCTCCATTCCCTGCACTACACTAACAGAAATTAAGAAAAATTCTGAATTTTAAAAATGGTAGCAGGTATGGAGGTTAGTTGGTAACAAAACTCTAGATTTCCATCAAAAAGATCTGAAATTGGAAATGTTTTAATCAATCTGATAGTAACATGCTTTCTTCTGCAGATAGCTCCCAAGAAAGCTGCTTGTTCAATTTAATTAATTGTTGTATTCATGGATAAGTATTTGAAGGAAAAATAATTTGGTTAAATGTTGTGTGAATTGTTAGAAACTACTAGAAAGCCTACTATATATAGGTATCTTGTATCTATATATAAGCTACTTCTTCAACAAGCACCAAAATTAAAAGAGTATTGGAGGAAAAAAGTCTGTTGAGGGAATATTTAAATACCTTTAATTAAATATGGTTCAGCAGAGTGCTCTGCTGACTGGAAGAAACCTTTCTTTAGCTTACGTTTAGTTACTGGGATGAAACAGTTTCAGTGTGTGAATTCTTGCAAGTAGTTCGTACTAAGGTCTTCTTTGAAACACAGATGTGAGCAATTATAACTTGTTTGTGTGAGAGTTATTCTGTGAAAAAAAATTATATGCTTCAATTAGAATAGTTATCCAGTGTATTAGAGCAGAGTGTGTATTATAGTGTCTTGGCTCTGGGCAGTTTTTGTTACTATACAGTGTAAGGAAGAAAAAATATCACCCCTGCTACCCCACGTGCTGTAAAGAAATCAAATAAGCTGTCAGGTTTCTGCCAGCATCTGGAGAAGATTTGTGTGGTGCTGGAAAGAGATTGCAGAGGATCAAAGGAAAATATAGAGTAATACTTAATCTTCTTGTACCAACAGCACACAAGCTTTATGAACAATCCTCTTTCTCCACATCTTTTCTTATTAAAATGGGTTAATTGAGAGAAGGTGGAGAGAGACTTCAGCCCTTCAGCAGGTTCACAATTATGTTTAATGAAAAAAGATGCATTTATAAAAAGCCTCACAAAATCAGGAGGAAATCTCATCCCCAAAAAACATACCTCTTGTAGGTTTGGTTCAGAGAGCATCCAAAAGTGTGATGGTGGGTTTTGATTTTATATTGTCTTTCATAGTGATTTATGAAAAAAAGATGTTTATGTAATCAGAATATTACTGTAGGAGATTCTTGCCATTTAAGAATTTGCCACTTAGCAAACTAGGATTTCACAGAAATTAAATTTGGCCTTCTCTATAGAAGCCACACAGATTTCTATACACTGT
Organism: Galbula dea; assembly: GCA_013399015.1. Classification (NCBI taxonomy): domain Eukaryota; kingdom Metazoa; phylum Chordata; class Aves; order Piciformes; family Galbulidae; genus Galbula; species Galbula dea. The sequence continues at coordinate 1,086,001 of VWZX01008606.1, read as the reverse complement.
AAATGCAACTTTTGTGAGTGTTCTGCACAACTGTGTTGAAATGTGCTGCACCTATAAATACTGTTTTTTCTAATGAGCAAACCAGGATCGTTACATTATTGTCAGTCTTCCATAGACTACCCTCTGTGTCTGATCTGACTTGTCTTCTGGTAGTGGGCATAGTTTTAGATGACAGTGAGAGGTTACTGGTTGGACTTGATGAACTTAGAGGTCTCTTCCAATCTTGATAATTCTGTGATTCTGTTTTCAGTAAAACTTTCATGTGAATTCATGAACATAATTTCTTTTGTGGATACAGTTTCAGCTGATTCATTCATCCAGTAACTTATCAGACCAACATGTTTGAACTTGCTAGATGAGACAGTAATGCAGCAGTAGGTACAATTTTCTGTAGCAGCCTCTTTTTCTCCTTTTGAAAATACTTCCTTATTCCAGTGTTATTACATGTTCAGTTAGGCACACACTTAAGTGATCTTGGCTGGTCAGCATTCCAGATGTTTACTCTGTATTTTGAAACAATCAAACCCAGACAGAAAACTCTTCTGAAAGGCATTATGTTCCACTTCCTATCTCCTGAGACAGGCAATCTTTTGAAGGATCTGGTTTGGGGTTTTGCTGCTTTGTGTTTGCACCATGAAACTGTTGCACACAAGATAGTTTGAATCCAGCATATTAGCTGAAGTTATTTTGCTGCTAAAGAAAAGAACAAATGATAATACCAGTGAATTATTTGACATATAGCAGTCATCTAACGCAACTTTTACCTAATGAGTTTGTAAGGAATCTCCCACCTAAAGCATTCTCACAGGACCTGTGACACACAACTTCCTAGTATCACATCATAGGTTTCAGTATTATAGTGTGCAGAATATTCCATGTTTGACATAGCCTTTCCTTCACTGATTAGCTTTGAAACAGTATGAGAAAGGACTTTGAACATGCTTTGATTTTTTTTTTACGGTTTAATGTAACATTTCTCCTTTTCTTGAAGTACAGACTCTTCCTACATGTATCTGATCTTCTCATTACTTATTGCTTTGTCCCTGTTACTGAAAAAAATAGTAATAATATTGGAAGAATCCTGTCACTGCTAGGCAGCATGAACTTTGCTGAAAATAGATGAGCTTTCTATTATCTGGGAAAGAAACACAAATTTTTCCCAGCTTCTTGGAGAGCAGGAACATGGCAAAGGGCAGACAATTTTTCTGTGACTTCTAGCAGATATAAACACTGTGTAAATAATTGTTGTCCATTCTATGGTAAGCATGTGTACTGCAATAACTGGTACACAGTAACAACTCGCAGGTCTAATGACTCCTCATGAGAATGCTTTAAGAGGTTTTTGAGTTTAGAGATAACATCTTAGATACTGCTGAAGACAGTCAAAGATTATGTGGCATTTTCCAAACTTTTGCTGTCTGTATCTCCTATAGAAGCCTTTTCCTGTCAAACACTTGGCAGACTGCAAGGCAGTAAGTTGATGAGGAAGCAGCCAGCCCTAGGAAGTGCAGGTCTTTGTCACAGTAGTTTTTGGTAATGCTTTGTTTTCTTTTTTAGTAGCCCAAGAGGGTTGGGAAATGGGTTTCCTGCTGATATGCTTGGATTGCCTTCCCATGTCTGGTTTAGACGTTAGGAGACAGCAGGTGACAGAACTGAAATGACAACTGGGGCAAGGACCTACTGTAGGGAAACCTGCTCTGGCAGGGGAGTTGGACTAGACGATCTTTCAAGGTCCCTTCCAACCCCTAACGTTCTGCGATTCTGAGAGCTGCTTTTGGCAAGAGGGTACAGCACAGTATGGAGGTGGGGTGAACAGAAGGAAGCAGGTCTGATATTGGAGGAACAGGGGCTGAGAGGTAGATAGAGGTTTGGCATGTCTGCTGGTAAATGCTTCTTTACTAGCTGCTCAGACTTCAAAGAACTGGCAGTGGATGGTGGTGTCCTCAGGTGCCATCTCCTTCACTTACTCATACCCTCAAAATACTTTTCTGAAAGCATATTGTGAAACTCCTGTGGTTGTTCCTTATGCTATGGTTCAAGCATTTCCTGTACCTTCTTTATTTATTCCCCAGCCATACCGTAGAGGAGAATTCAACCTGAGAAAAGCTGGCATATTAAAAAAAGCCCACAAAACGGCACCAAAGGTGACCTGGTTCTGTTCATAAGAGCGTCTATAATGAGCGTCTCCCAGTCAGATTCACCATGGAGAAAATAACTTTCACTTCCACTCATCATTTGTCAAGACAAAGGAAGTACAGGCATGCTCACAGCTTTCTGAGAAAGCAGTAGAATGTCCAATGAATAGGAAATTCTGTTTGTTTTGTGATTCTCTGTCTAAACCCCATTTCTGTTTAGTTCTATTTTGTTTCACTGAAATGAGAGTTGGAAACAGTTAAATAACACTGTGATAGCATATTTCTAGTTGATAACTTTGGTGCTGATGTAATACATTTCACAGGGTTTTGTAAAAGCCTCTGTAAGAATTAGGGCTGACTTTGTAAGCTACTTACACACATGCTTAAATTAGTGAATTTTCAAAATTACAAACACATCAGTTGGCATTTCTCTTACTGTTTAGCTTTTACTCAGGCTTGTAAAGGCAAAAAGTTATCATGAGGGCAAAATTATTTTTGCAATAATTAATCATTACAATTTACTGCTTATATGAACCTACTAAGAAAATTATCAAGGAATATTTTTAGGAATCTGTTGATGTTGTATGAATAAATATTATATCTAATACTATAGAGTATTAAATTATATGCATAAATTTGTATATCATTACGGTACTGGTGTCTGTATATGTAGTACCAGAATTATGTACACTGTGTGTGTGTATATATATATATGTATATATATATATAAAAATATTTTCAGAAACAGAACTCTCATCAGAGCAGCAGAAACAAAGAACTAAAAGAACATATTTTAAAATTAGAAACATAGTTTTAAAACTTAAATGAAAAGCCACTGGTGGAATAGTCTCCCCTAAAAGCATAAATTATCGTCAGGTCTGAATGCTTCTAAATACACGGCCTGTAATAATACACTGACTTCTGCCTCAACAGGAGTGCAACTCATTATTAAAGAAGGAATAAAATAATAGAAGTACACTTGCCGCCTGCGTCTAAGCTCTTAGTGCTGCAACAGTGACATCTAGTGACTAAGCCAGTTAGTTCTCTATTTGATCTGCATTTGGAATGATTGCAAGAGAATGTGGATGGAAAGGGAGATAATTTGCTAAGATCCCTAGTGATCTTAGCACTGTACTCACTGAAAGAATAAACAGACACTATGTGAGAATGCAAAATGGGATAAACAGGTAATCTAGAAAAAATGTAAATCTTGAATTAAACCCATATTTGTTTCAGAATTAGATATTTGCTGAGTCAAGTGAGGAATAAATTATTTTAAAGCACTTGCTTTGTCCAGAGAGGCAATTTGTTTAACAAGACTATGCAGCATTTCATACCTTTTTGTTTTTTAGTTTTGTTTTATTTAACGCTAACAACAGAATTCAGTAGGTAATACTTCTATTGTATTTTGCTTCAGATACTACCTACCTGAGATCTAAATGCAGCTGTGTTGTGGAAGGTTCTTTCAATTTTTATCAAAGTAATCAAAAAGATCAAAATAATTAAGAAACCTTCCTTGTATAGGGAAAGTGACAAAATTCTTACCATCCTTTGACATAAAAGGAGTTCCTACATTTTGATCACTTGACTTCAATAATATTATGTCTTACTGTATTACTACCTTTGAAGTGAGCATAGAAACAAAGCCTGTATTTCCTCATTGTGCTGTCTCAATATTCTGCTGTCAGCAACTACAGTCACCTTCTCTGTTCATTCTAATTTCAGTCTTTAGAAAGCACTTGAGATAACCATAGGGTTTTTTATAAGAACAGGAAATTACAGGGGAAAAAAAAAAGGGTGGAGAAGTGTATTATAGAGACAGGTTTTCAAGGGCCTGCTCCTGGGTTCTGATTGTCCTTTCACCAGGGAAGATCCTTCTCTTCTACTTCCTTTCTTTCCTTTTAGATGGGTTTTAAATATTAAATGCTATAAATACCACAATAAAAATAGTAGAATGAATATAATACAATGCAGTAATAGAGCCATTTTCAAAACTTTTAATAAAAGGAACTTTTAAGTTCCTCTTTTAGAACATGGGTGGGCTTTTGAAGTTATATAGCATCAACATGTAGATGACCTTGGCTGCAAAAGTAGGCATATACTTCAATGGCCTCAAAGAGATCAGCCAATTTTAAAGTAATGTAACACTTAACTACAAAACTGGTTACTAACAGTGCAAGTGTAGAGTCTGTGATAGGTAGCTGCCTGTCCCCTTCGTGTAAGTTTGCTGTGACGTGCCATTGTACATGAGAAGCAGCAACTTTTGGTGCTTTTGGAAATTATGCGAGTGCAACAAGCTTGCACTATGTAAGATAATTAGCGCCCTGTACAGTGACAGCGACTACTATACCTTGGCTCTGACTTTAAGATCACCGGGACAAGCCAGCTATGCTGGTGGCCTTTTTCCTGTAAGCTTGCTATCTACTTCCTTATGAGGATTCAGAAATACCCATGCTTTTTCATCTAATTCAAGCCCAAAGTAAAAGCATCAAATTATGATTTTGTTGTTGTTGTTGTTGAAAGAGGAGATGGGAATCTCTTGCCTCTTAAGGAAATTTTTAAAGAGCTAAGCAGTGAAGAAATGAAGATAATATCACTAGGGGGCCACAAAACATCACAAATGTCTATGTTGTTAAAGACCAAACAATGTTACACCCTCACTGAGAGATGTTTGTGTTAAGACCTGAAGAACAGCTTGTGTAACCAAATGCTTTTGGGTTTCTTTTATTTTTCAGCTGTGTTACATAGCAAATCTTTCTTTCAGTGATGGTAGAGCTAATGATAATAATTTATTTATGTACCTACACATACCAAACTTCTGATATAGTTTTGTGCTGCTTTATCTCTGTTCTGGTACAGTAAAACAAGATTGGACACTTTTCCATCATTTTCATTTCTGAACACTGTGTATTTAGCACTATGATTAACTAACATTTTCTACTAAAGCCTATCCACTTTGTACAGGCAAAACTGCACAATACAGAAGAATTTAAAGTTCATTTTCTTTCCCTCTGTCCCTTTCATTTTCAGCATGACTACCAACCCAAACTAAGGACAGACATTCCAGAAGACGGTGGCACTGTCCCAGTCCTCTGAAACCATTAGATTAGTTATTAGCCCTTTTCTTCCATTTTTCTCGTGTCTTGCTGGCACTAACAACACTCCCAGTGTGAAACCAGTAATAGCTTGCCTCACTGCAGTGGGAACATAGACTGTGGTAGTACCATGGCAGCTGATGGATCAGGGAGTGTGAAGTTTGTAACCTGAAGTAACTGGTGTGACTCAGGAAAGAGTGAGCCATTTTTGACCTTGTGGGTTGTAAGCATTTCTAAAATCCTAAGACTCTCACCGGTAGAATTGTTATCCTTGCCTACCTGTTACAGACCAGTAGTCAAAATAGAGCTCCAAGACATGACGTCTCCTAGGATGGGACATTCTCTCCTGTTTTTGCTGTTGGCAAAAGTAGAGTCATCACCAGAAGGAGCTCCACAGTGAGAGCTACCAGTTGAGAACCTGGAGTTGAAGGGGTTTTCTTGTGGTCATAAAGTAGCCAGTGTGCTTTCCAAGCAGTATCTGTTCATTCATCAGTTTTGTAATGATGCTGAATGCTCACATAAAGCTTCTGGCATATTTTTTTTTATTCTCTGATCTCACCCAATTTGTGAGTAGGAATTCTATTCACTTAGAGAAAGCTAAAATCTCAACTTGGAGCTCTGTAGAGTCAAACTACCCTTGACTATTCCAAGAATTTGTTCATTGTGACATCTCTGTTTTAATTTGCTTTAGTCGTACTTTTACTTGTGTCTTCACTGATACATAGCAAGGTATAAGGGCCATGAAAAATGTAGCTATAAGTCAGATCTTTTTTTGACAGCATTGTAGTATAAACTGTGCTCATATCAAATTTCTTTATGGAAGTTCATGGTGATATGAACGATCTGGAATGTACTCAGGAGCACTGGTATGTTATATGATTTTTAAGACCTTCCTGCTGAGCCTTTTCTCTAGTCTGTGATGTTTTGGGGTTGTAATCCCTTAGTAAAGCTAATCTGACTATAGAAGAATAATTATATAAATGCTCACTGGACTTTCCTTTGTTTGTCAAACTTAAGTAATATCAAAATAGGTCATCAGAATACAGCTTGTAAATGGGGCTGGAATACTGGGCTTCTGTTGCCCCTTCTGCATACCAATGTATTCTGGCAAAGAAACCAGCAGAATTTGGTAGCTAGCCTGCTGATGTTTGTACTATACATGGTCTTTTCTCACACTGATTAATGTTCTCTGTTACTACTATTGCATAACTGGCCAGACTCTGTGGTTTGACCTCAGAAGTCATGTGAAATGGTGGTCTTCGTAATCTTTGTATTGGCAATTGATTTATGCAGCGCATGCTATAAATAAACATGAAGAGAGAACATAATGATAAGTCACATGCTAAAAGGTTAGAAATGCCTGCAGTAAGGATTCTTGGGCTTTTTGGAACAGCAACAAAGCTTAGGTAATCTCTTAAGGAAAAGCTTGGTTGGTGAGTTTTGTGATTAGCAAATTATAGTGTTTGAGAGGTTTTCAGACTCCTGCAGAACTGTAGAAATGCTTTTCAGTGACTAGTGTTCAAGCTCATAGGTTTTATCTTGTTCATCTCAAAAACCCCTTCTAAAAAGGAAAAAGCAATGGTTTCTAGAACTGTAGGGACTCTTTCCACAGTGAACCTTTAACTATTGACAACTGCCTTAAGCTATCAGCAGATTTCAAGGCAATCCAGATGTTTGTGTGATTGTCTAGGCCAGGTCATATAGCTGAATGGAATTCTTTGATCCCACTAAAGGTTCAAAACAGTTTTGTTTTCATCTTCAAAGTCTTGATTCCTGTTTCAGTTGAAGCCTTTATGTTAATAGTTACAATGCAAAGGAGTCCAGAGACCCTTTGACAACTAGATTAGAAGGACTGTATGTGGAAACTGAAATTAATAGAATAGAAAGCAAAAATATTCCTCTTAAAATGAAATAGTTTCTTTTGAATTTTGCTTTTGGATATGTGTTCTTCACTCCCATGGTGGTATTTTTACTCTCATCCTGTTTTGTTATTTACAAAAGATTTCTTAATCTAACTTTCAATCAAAATAAGGGGTTTCATTTTATGTTCCCCAAAGTACTTTTCTTTATATGTGATTCTCAACTTATTTGATCATAAGACGAAAAATATCTTGGAAAAGTCTGTCTCTTTCTTCTTTTTTTTCCCCACGTCTGTACGGATTATTTGTTTCAGAATTACTTTATTATTTTGTACACCAAATCTGAATGACTTGAGCAAGGTGTTGTGAGAACAGATGGAATGATGCTAACACTGTGACACAAATTATTTTCTGTATGTTCATTAAAAACAAAACAAAATCAAAAAAACCCCAACCAAACCCAAACCTCATTAAAACAAACAAAGAAAAACCCACCCGCTTGAAGTTCTGACTGGTTGAGTCCCAAGATTCAGAACATGTTTGCAAGGAGTGGTAAATTCAGACCATTCAGCAATATGACTAAAGCAGCTCATCTGTAAATGACTTGTAGAGTGGTGCAAGTTTGAAACTATCTCTGTCATCCACATAGATGTGTTCTAAGAAAAGCAAAATAAAGCATTACATTTGGTTTTGGAAATCTACTTGGTTTTATTTCTGTTGTAAATGTACAAACTGAGATTTCTTTAAATCGTGATGTCATTTTAGTACATCAGTTTTGGGCTGTCTTACTTGTGACCATCAAAGAGCTTTGTGGATAGCACTGACAGATAGAAATTACTAACACATGGGCCTCCCAAAATATGGGGGTTTTGAGCCTTAGTGTCACAAAAATGGCTGACCATTCCCATTTAATTCCTGAGCTGCATTGCTCCTTGCTTTATGTGAGCTAGGAATAGTAATTAGTAACTGTCTGGTAGAACCCCACCCCCAGTATTTAAACTGTCTCTTTACTTTGTGAATGCTTCTTGTCCATTTCAGGATAGTTAATCCATGTGATTATTGACCCAGTTAATAGCCAGTAGGCTCAGCTGACTACTGACTTTGCCTTGAAAAGTATTACAGGCATTCTTACAGTCAGGAATAACAGGCAGGAGATCTGAGCAGCTGCCTGGAACACTCCTGTTTGTGTCAGAGGCAGTTAACCTGCCACCTGACTGTGAGAAACTACCAATCTGTTTCAGAATGGTGATGAACAGAAGAATATAAAACTTCCATGGAAGTGATTTAACTCACCTGTTTGTTTTTGCCCAGAAATAATTGCAGTTAGTTACAGCTACTGAGTAGGTTACTGTTCCTGAGCTGTTCCTTCTATCTTTATTGCTCTTTAATTCAGTATCTGGGAAATTCTCATCCTGTGTGTCCAGGAATAGGATTCTGGTCATCTGTCTCTACATCCACAAGTAGCAAGGTCCCAGTCTTACAACTGGAGTCCCCATTCTTGTCTTTGCTATGGTACTCTTAATAATGGTTAGTTTTAGCACATACTAGCGTGATTTGTAAATAGATGGCATGCCCTAACTGAAGGCAGAATAGCCATTGTAGTACAGCTCCAGATGCTGTGATGAATGCAGCCTGGATCTGGTGTGTATAGTACGGCTTTATTTCCAGACAGGCAGACAGAACCTAACAGTAAACCACAACATATCTCTCTTAAATAGGCAGTGAATGTGGCATCCTCATGAGCCATATCTCAGCCTGCAGGGTACAATGAATAGAAAATCCTACAGACTGTCTCTCATTCTTTAAAAGTGCATTTTATTTTAGCTAGTGCCTTTTAGAAAACGGTTGCTTTAAACTCCAGGCAGATCAAGAAACTTTAAACAGGAAGCGTCCCTGCAGCAGCTGCTGCAGATCTCTGACTTCTACCCCTAGTGAACCCATGCACTCTACTAAAAGTAAGAACAAGGACTAGCCGATTAATCTGCATGCTCGCGGAGAGCAAGAACAACGACTACTTGATTAATCCACAGGCGGGAGCCTGCTCCAGGAAGATCAGGTTGCAGTCCTGCCTTTGTAGTTTTACACCACACCCCTCCATCCTGAATTGGTCGGGGAAGATCATATTCAGTACTGATTCAGGGATTGTTTCTCTCTTCAACAACTGTTGCTAGGAGTTTGGTGAGTACTTTGTAACAGACTTTCAGTTTTACATGAGATTTATTTATTTTTTTAAGCTATTAGAAAGGTGTATCTATTGGTACGTTTTCTTTAGAATGTGGTAGATGCAGCAGTCAGATGTTTAGATTCAAAGTCCAGCAGTGGTGCTGCAAAAAAAGGAGACTTTTTTTCTCTATTAATTTGAAACAGTAGGACAATTAATATACTTTTATGATTACTAATACAACCAATCTTTGCTTATCAGAATATCAGACTAGGATATTTGGAGCTTGAAGACAGTTCTTTCAAAGAAAGCCAGCCTAAAAGGTGAATGTTAATTCTGTCAAATAGCTGGAGTTCGGAAAAAAAAGCTTTTGTTTTTTAAAACAATTTATCCACTACAGTAGCTCCAAGCAAGGCTTGATTCAGGCAGAGCAGTCTGCCAGGCTGTTTCAAATCCTTCTGAGGCATGTAACATTTGAAGTAATTGATAGTTGGGAAGTACAAGAACGTTTTGGGAGAATTAAATAAAGCTGATGCTTCTGTAAGCTGATTTCACTCACAATGTATATTGAAATTTGAAAAACCCTTGAAAAATGAGGAGGGTAGTGAATGAAGCTTACAGTGGTGTCAATGTAACAAACACCACCCCCACCCCTCATACACAATACAGAATTACTGGTGATTTTTGTAGTATTTTACCTGGAAGAAATTACAAACTTCATTTTTAGTAACTGTGTAATGAAAAAAACAGTGATACTACACTGTATTTTTTTAAAGTTAGCTAAAATGTAAATAACTATCTTTTAGAAAGTCTAAATACAATTTAAATGAGAATGCACATAACAATGAGAAAAGTGCAGTAAGGATAACAATAAAAATGTGGATGAGGGAGTATGTGAAAGGTCAGTGTGACTCAGTACTCTAGAAATTAGTCATCAAAATACTTCATGGAAAATACTTAAAGATATAAACCTTCCTTCCTGAATGTCTTATGGACGGATGCAAGGACAGGAAGTCCAGCTGTCAGTATAGATATGAACCACAGAGGCATGCTGTAGGAATTGCTAAGCATCCACTTGGGAAAAAATGTCAGCCTTTTCCCTTTGTGATCTTCTGCTCTTTATTTTATTCTACTAGGAGAGAGTTTCCAATTGTCTGTGAGGGCAACAAGTATCTATGTCCACAGGGAATTTGTCTGACTTATTGTTTAAGTTGAATTTCAGAATTGGAATCAAGTTTACTTTGTGTGTTATGCAAACAGAGCAATGTTGAGGAGGCAAAGATGATTAAAACACATTCTGCTCTGCCCTTTTCTTCAGTCAAGTATGTCCCACATTTTTTCATTAAAAAGTAGTTATGTGGGCAATTCCTTGATAATTCCATTTCTTTGAAATTTTTATAACTTTCATGCTGGAGAATCTCTAAATGTGCTTTATTTCGACTTTCAGTAGTCTTTATGCTTATATTATGCATTGTATAGTTGTAATCTGGAGATTTAATGCATTTTAGCTGTCCAGTATAGCTATATATGACCTTTAAAGAAGTCCATTTAGCCTTTCAGTGCAGTGCACACATTTACTAATATCCGCTAATGAAAACTCGATTGTTACTCACCTAACTAATAAATGCAAAATAGCTGTAAGTTAAAGTGTTATGATCACCTTGACTCAGGACAGATAGAGCAATTAATGGCATTGAAGTGATCCTTAATCTTGTTGGATAGTTAATTTTGGAAGTGTAATAAATAGTGAAAACTTAAAAATTGTTGGTACTTATTTTAGAATGTAGTGTTACATCGAAAGGGCAATGAGGGGGAATGTACGAGAAGTAGGCAGACTTTCTGTCAGAGGAACTTGAAATTTTGAGATTGAGGAAAAATAAGTCCGAGATGTAGTGTGTCTAGGAAACAAAACAAAAATGTAGAAGAACAAGCTTCCTAATGGGTTTTCAGGAAACGTGTTCAGAAGCTCTAGTGGGTTTGAAATGTCACCTTTAGCTAGACCAAACCCACAGTTAGAGAAGGAGAGCTACTGGATTTCGGATCTAGCTTCAAGGAGTATATTTCTCCAGTAACCTTTCCCAGTTCAGTGCATAAACAGGAGAAACACTAATACTCACATTCTCTGTTCTCCAGTACGGGGGCACTGATATCCTTTACGCTGCTGGAGCTTCAGTTTCTTTTAGGGCAGAGAACACAGATTGCTCTCATGGACGTATCAATGGGATTAGGTTTGTTTCTGGAAACATGAGTATTAAATCTCCTCAGGAAAGAAAAAGGCATTGGAACCATCTTTCACAGTCTGGGAAGCTGCTTTATCATATACAGTTGTTTAAAAAGGTGATTCTAGTAATAATTTCCGCATTTTAAAATAAAGCGGTAGCTGCTTGAGGAGCTTTGTAACTACCATGATTATGTTGGTTTGCATTCAGTAGGTTCTGAGAATGTCTGTCAGAGGGAACCAGAGCATGTGTACAGGAACAAGAGAAGAAATTTTTAACCCGAGAAATAGAACATCAGTTGAGCTTAGGAGCCTCAAGAACTTTGTAACTCTCTTACCTCACAATTTTGGAACACACCATTTTAAATGTGTCTAATTCCAGCACTTACTGTTGCTCTTGGTTTGGGCTATGTTCTGAAGTGTTTTCTCTTTAAGAACTAGAAGAAGCTGTTGGGATCTTCATATTAAAAGGTTTTTCTTCAGACTGAAACCAGGGAGAACTGTCTTTAAAAAACAGGGACCAATTACCTACTTCTGTGTGTTTCTCTTATGAAACTGTTTTTACTTTTCAATAGGGACAGAGTGGCCCTGGGGACTGAATTAAGCAAAACCATATGGGGAATTGTATAATTCCTTTCCTCTCATAGTTATTTCACAGCAAAATAGACTTATTTTTGGCGCTTTTAATTTTCTCTCATAATTCCTTTGTTCAGCTTCCTTAATTATTTCCTGTTGCTGTTAATACAGCTGTTCATTTTCCATCCTTAGTGTTGTTGCTGTCTTCCCTTATGTCTGCTGTTCATAACTGAGCATACCTCTGAAGTTAGCTGGTAAATCTAATTTACTGATTAGTAAAAAAATAGGAGTAGGCATTTGGACATATCCACCCAGGATATTATCAGGACACAAAAAATGTCAACCTTCTTCCAGAAAATAGAGCATTCAAAAATAGTTCATTTTAAGAGCTATAATGAAAATTGCAATTGCAGCAACTAAATAAGAAATACAAGTATTATATGAAGGAATTACTTATCTGGTACTGGTTTTATGACCTCCACAGAAAGGTCTGCAGGAGTGTATTAGCATTTTCTGTAAATGCTTTCTGCTGTGGCCGAGAAACAATCTTTTTCCTCTGTATTCTTACAGTATTTAACATAATGACGTTATGGACACTGATTTATGTGTTCACCAGTCAGAGTCTCTCTGACTCGTCATCAGTCAGGGAAAAGGTAGTGTAGAAAGATGAGGAAGAAGTTTTCTGTGCTTGAGACTCCTCTGAATAAAGTAGGTCCATAGAAGCTGGCACTGCCACCTGAATAAACAGCATGTTCTATACTGTGGCGGGAGATGAAGGCAATGAGACCCTTTCTCTTCTATGGCAGTGGTTTTTTTATGTTGGGTTTAAGTATTTACAGGATGATAATCAGAGGCAGTCTGAATCTGGGGATATTCTCACTAATGGCAACTACAGCATTTCTAACCTGTGTGATTCTCTAAAGCTTGTACATCCATTACAGTAAAAATATGTGGTGTCTCCAGCTGGGAAGTTAGGGTGAACTGAACTTGCTTGAGAAAATAAGGAAACTTGTATTTTGATCTTTGGCATGTGTGCAAAATATGATCTCTATGATGATGCATTTACAAAATGTCAATAGCCAGCTATAGTCAAAATCAGTCATGAGAGGCATCAGTGTGGCAGGTAGGTTTCTGCTGTATCTGCCTTTTATACTTCTAGCAACTGACAGCTTCACCTCAGTGAAATTGAGTAGTTGTGTTTCTGTAGTGTGTACAGTGCAAACTTCCACACAACTGAGTTGATAACAAATATACAGGACAGAAATTACTCTATTAGAAGAGAAGGTTGTGGTAAGTTAACTGACCTCTAAATACATGACTATTAATCAATAACTATATTCAAGAATTGAAAACATACACTGTACTTTTCCAGTCCAAACTCCTAGAACAAAATACAGGCTCAGGCTTTGTAACGCTGATGTTGGGACTGCCATGCTGTATTCCTAAAACTACAACTAATATTGCTGCTTGTCTGTTTTTGCTGGTGGCTTTTGTACTCTGAGAGTAGCTATTACTAGGATAGTGGAGGCATTCCCTGTTTGAAAAATAGGATTATGTGACCTATATTTTTCCTACAAACAAGGTAGCCTCTGTCCAAGTTTTACAAATTTGAATGTGGTGGGTTTTGTGTTCTGCTTTTTAAGATTTACAAAATTATGTAAACTAATACTTTGGTTTAGTCCACATTTTAAGAATATTTTGGTAGGTTCAAAATAATATTTCTTTTCCCTGTTGAAAGCTGCATCACAATAAAAAAAGGTTTTATACGTGGAGTAGAGATTTTCCTTAGATTAGGATGCGGCATGTCAGATAGATGCAATTGCCACATAGAGATAAACATCTTTATTTCTGTCAGAGTCAGTCTTTTATGAGGTAGAAACTGCAATTCAAATAATGTCAGTATGTCCTTCCTAATAAGCTCATAATATTGGATCCTGTGCCATGTGTTGTGTGGGGAGGGTGGGGGTTGTTTGGGGTTTTTTGGTAGTTTTTGTATGTTTCCCCTATGGCTGGTAGAAGTAGCTAAAAAAATAATAAATTGTTCTGTATAAAGGTGTCAGTAGTAGTTATATGATTTAATGCAGGCAAATCCAGTGTTCCTGTGCTCTTAATTTCAGAGTCTATAATTCACTTGGACTGTTGTATCCGGTGCTTTACACTGCATGATAAGGGAATTAGGAAAGTTACTTGCAGTTTACTATTGCCAAGGCATACTCTCACCATCTCTTTGCCTCCCAGAATATACCCAGTTCCCAGCTCTTGGGTGTTGGATATTATGGATGTGAGGCCCTGAGTCAGCTAGGTAAGGAAAAGAGCTCAATGGAAGAGGAAATTAGGGTCACGAGAAGTTGAGTGGAGACAGAATGGCAAAAGAACCTAGTGCCAAGTGTGAGCTGACTAGGAGAAGGAATAAGTAGGTCCTGGAGTTAAGGTGGGAAAATGGTTTTAAAGCACAAGTAAATGGAGTTGGCAGAGGGAAGTGGAAGGCTTTGCCAGCTGGGAGGCAATGCTACAAGTACATCTAATTAAATCTCTGTCATACAAGTCCTAGTAGGTAGTTTACAGGGTGTCATAGGGCAAATATAATGCCTCTGAAGTATAGTGAACTGGAAGAGGCCAGCTTTTATATCAGAGGTGCTATAATCTTGCCTAATTAGACCTTTTTACCTTTAATTTTAGGCTGTGCTAAATTCAGCTTCTGACTATGCACATCCCATCTCTTGCTATTCAGTCCTCTATTTACTTATATCCTTTGCCTTTTTTGTATGTATGTGTGTATGCACTTTCATTTCCTGGGCTGTCAGTGTGAATGAGTCACTTTACAGTCATTACAATGTCACTTTATGCCATTTTCTAAAGCTGTCTCTTTTTGGCTAATACCGGAAATGCTAGCTATTAGTTTGCTTTTTCCAGCTAGCTAGTTAGAGAGAAATACCACGTTGAAGAAATGTTTGCTTCTAAACGTTCTGGCAACTATAGAAATTGGTGTTGAAGAGACTAAAAAAAAACCCCAAAATATATACACACACATAAAAGATCTGGCTCTAGAGGCTGCAAACTGCATGGATAATACACTGAGTCTTATACTTGTCTATAGCAAAAAATAAATCTTCATAGCTTTCTTGGATTTCTGTGTTTACGTACAGGATAAAAAAGGCCTAGTTATAGGACCAGGTAATGAGGATCCATTATTGGGAACTTCTTTGTGATTTGCTTTGTCTACTTTATGCCAGCTTGAGGGAAGATAATGGCATTATTCGCAAATGAAAGCATTTAAGTAAACCAGTTAAAAAATCAGTGCCAATTATTATCCATAGTGCTTTGATCCCCTTTGTCAACTTAGATGTTGTCTGTTATAAAATATCCCATTCAAAAGGAAGTTTGGGAGCAGTAGAGTGCCAGTTCCTAAGGAAATGTCTTAGGAACTTAGGAAACTTGCATTTATCGCACTTTGATGTAGAGAAAAACCAGTATTAATGCTGGCTGTCCTATTTAGAACCCTTTTGGAGTAATAATTGGAAGGTTTAACATGGAATTATTTTTTTAATTTTTAATTAAATGAAAACATTTTATAATTAATTATTTCATTTTGAGTTTTTATACCACTGAGCCAAATGTCATAGATGAAGTATTTTTAATTGTGATTTCCTTATAAATATAATAAAATAAACACTGTGTTAAAGCTCTAAGTATCTTATTATTTTAATGTTATGTTAATGGGTAGGTGACCATTAAACCAGGAAATTTGGACTTTTCTGGAGTGTTTGGGTTTTCTAATTGATAAAGCAGTGCCAGGTTCACTTTGATCTTGGATTTCTCTCTTCCTTTAGGAATTATGAGTAATAAACTACAGAAGGATTTAAGCATTTCAGTACTAAAACCTTCACTCTCTTCATCCCGCCTCCACCCATACTTGACACAATGTTCTGGGAGTATGTGACCTTGAGGGAAGGTTAGCAAGAAGATAAAGGAGGTTGTGTTTGCACAGTAGACTTTGCAGTAAGGCAGATATGCAGTTATCCAGCCTCAATTTTTCCACTTGGGAAATTGCCAAAGCATCACAAAGTCCTACTTTTGTCAAGGTACTGTTTTAAGGGAAATGTAGGACTTGAGTGGGAGAATAGAAATCCTGTACCCAGTAAGACCTTTATTCTCTGCAAACATACACTAATTTATCTTTATAGTCACATAGTGACCATTATATTCAGTAGCTTGTGATGTACAAAATAAGATTTTCAAGTTACAAGGAGAAACTTACTAAAGGATCTCCATTTCTGGCTGAAGTTTCCTATGTTTTCCTTCTACTTGAGAACAAGCTTCTGGGAATGTTAGATGATTGAATAAAAATGCTGATTTTTTAAAAACTGCTAAAAAATTGCTATGTTTTGCTATCTTAATCTATACTCTGCAGTTTCCTGGAAGAAGGAACCAAAGCCTCAACTCAAGTGATCCAAGATCAAATTCAAGTGGAATTTTCCTGAACTAGTGAGAGCTTTTCTGTCATGTTTGGAAAAATTCCAGTCTAGGAAAAAAAAAGAGCCTAGGGGTAAACTTGAAATTAATCCATGAGCAATTGAGGTTGTGGACAGTTTGCAGGTTCCATTATGAAAGTCTACCCTGAACTTCCTCTTCTCCAGACTAAACAACCTCAGTTCTCCCACATGCTCCTCACAAGACTTGTACTCTAAGACCCTTCACCAGCTTTGTTGCTCTTTGAACGTGCCCCAGTACCTCAGGGTCTTTCTTGTTGTGTGGCAACAAACCTAGGGATTTGCGGACAGAATAAAACTTACTTGGAAGGATTGGACATGGCAGCCAACTATACACTGTGTAAAACTGATCAGGACACTTTAAATACAAAGTGTTCATTTTATATCATTATGTATTCTGGGAGGTGGTTTCAGTTGTGCCTTAAAATAAAAGTAATAGCAATGCCTTTAATCTGGACTGGAGATGAGATAGGAGACTTGCAATCAGCGAAGCGCAACTATAAATCTTGTCTTGTTTTTCATTGTGCTTACAATCTAATTATACTAACATAGCTCACATTATTTCCAAAGTTCCCAGTTTGTATATCTACCCATTTGGCTATGCACTTCCCTGATAATGAGTTTTACAGAACACTCAGTGAATTTGATTGAAGTGTATTTTGTCATTTCTATGTTATACAGGAAAGATGAAAGGAAGAAAGAAGGACTGTTCCTTACCTTTAACCTTTATCTTGCTGTTCGTCTGTATCACTGGGCTTGCAACTTCTGACTTAGATGACAGCGAAGAGGAGGATGTTCTGGGTAAGAGATCACAAAAATAACATGCACAACTGTCTAGAACAACAAAAACCACAATGCACTGTAGATATAATTCTGTACTTGAGAACTTTTCAGGGAAACTTTTGAAAGTGGAACTGAGCTAAAATGCGCTGGTTTCTAACAGGGAGATGCTCCAAATTTTGCATTAAGCTCTAGCAAAATTGCATTCTATAAAGACTTCTGTTTCCCATGCTTTTTGGAACTTCTAACCCTAATCAAACTTTATGTTAGATATCAAGATAATTCTCTTAAAGCTGTGCTTTGGGACCCACGGAAAATTTCAGTCTTTAGGGAAAATATACAAGTCATAAACTCAGATTTTATCTCCCTATGCAAATGCAGTAGAAACATGCTAAATAACATTTTAGACTGTTATTTCTCTGTTTTGTGCACAGCTCTTTTGAGTCACAGCTAATTTGAAAAGTTTGGTCTAAATAGATGCCATTACTGTCCTAGTTGTTTTTCAGGGCCTTGAAGATCTTTGTATAGCCCCAAGTGATTTGCTGTTGCTGGACAAATTAAAACTCATCAGTTAGAGATTTTTGCTAAGAAAAATACTGTCAGAAATGTGACTGTTAGCACTGGAGAGGTTTTCTGATTTATACCACTATGAGATCATTTTTTGCTTTCACTGAAATTAAATAAGGGTGGATCAAACTTCTATACTAGATATCATTGTGAAAGATATTTTATTTTCCTCCCAAACAGTTTTGAGGGAGCACGTGACAGAAAAATACACTTTTGGGGCTGTACCAAAATAGTTACCTTTCCTTTAAGAAAATTATTTTAAATCATGATCTGAAAGTAATCTCAAGGAAATTAAATAGTATTTTTTATTGGGCATTGTTATTACTGATTATTTTACAACAAGTTATTTAAGATTATACAACCAGTAGCTGATTTAGTATGACGAACATTTCTGAACTTTGGTGCTTGTATTCCAAATCAAATGTGATGCTTAGAAATTAAACTAGTGCCCAGTTTTTGTGACTACTGAAGACTCAGTTCTGTGTTCACAAAAAGTGCCGTTGCGAATTAGCTTTTCTTGGTAGTTTCTTCTGAGTGGTCTCAGTAAATTTAGCTCTAAAATTTAACTCTAGAAATTTTGTAGGCTGCAATTTCACTGGTAGTATTTATTTTCTGAGTTAGGTGGTTATAGAACACTGACATTTTTTACCTTAGAATTCAACAAATTTCAGGTATTAAAGGATAAAATGAGTTATGTGCATCCATTATTTGTAATGGCATACTTTTGGACCACATTGGGTGCAAGTGCTTTGTGAGTCTAAGAGGGGATTTTTTTCCTGTTAGTATTTAGATAACACTAATAATTAAGGTTTTAAGTGTGATGGGATTTTAAAAAAAATTATTCTCAGTTTGTTCTCTTCTGGCAGTACCTGTTATTTTTCTATCTATAAATAAGGGCAATTAAAAAACCAAACCAAAACAAACAAACACAAACCCCAACCAACCAAACAAAAAAAGCCAAAACTAGGTTATGTATATTGTTCCCTAGTACCTTGGGTGGTTAGGAGCACTTTAGCTGATGTTCCAGAGCCTGATGAAAATGACTCACAAATTGAATGTGCTTTTTGTTCATTTGTGAAAGTTTACCAAGAATAAAAATGTGACTGCTTAAAGAAAGAGTAGGAAACACATGAGTAGGAAAACACCGAGGAGTGTGCGGGTGGCAAGCTGTCAAACTGACAAAGATGGAGAAAGAAGAAGCAGCAATTCATTAGTGACAAGGTGCTTATTATTGGAATTGCTTATCAAAGAGAGACATTTACAAGAAAGCCTGGAAAGATAACAGCGTGTCTTTATAATTAAGGATAACCACAGAAACTCATGTAAGTTTGAGAACCCCTAACCTTAAGCAAACAAAACCAGAAAATATTTTACATACAAACTCAGAACTATTCCTGACCAAGTTTTACTTTCCCAATTTAATTTATATAATTGCATTCTGAAAAGCAGCTCTGAAATACTATTGTCTTTCATACTTATTTTGGTGTAGATATAATAAACGAATCAGTTCAATTTCTAATTAAAATCATATCTTTTTACAACCAGCCCTGCAGAATATTTTTAAGATTCTGAAAATCAAATTGGTCTTCTATTATACCTGCAGGGGAAAAGTATTGTTTTTACTTGTAGTGGTGTAAGAGGATTAGAGACATTATTCATCACTTCTTGTTTTGTAATATTATCCCTCTTATTAGTGAAGTGATAACATTGATTGATCATACAAGGTCCATGTGCTCAGGGCTACAGCATGATTAACTGCAGTTATATTGGAGCTCTCACGTTAAAATTACTGCATGCTTGTTAATAGTGGTTGTTAAATGTGTTAAACAAACATGTCTTGAGTTGCAAGAGTTTCCACATGAATGACAATAGATGTGAGAATGGCTGTGCTGTGGAGGATCAGTCTTGGCCTGTATCCTGTATCTAACAGTTGCTTAAAGAAGGAAGATTGAAGGAATTGGAGGAAGAAGGTAGCGACATAAAATGTCTGCACTAAAGTCGTGCTCATTGTGAGCCATTTCAACAGCATTACTTTGCACTTACCACATAGTGTGGAGTGGCAAGATTGTTAAAACAGAGCAGCAGATGCTTAGTGCATTCTGTTATGAAAACCTATGTAGCTGATGTAATGAAGTCTTTAAATTAAAATCTTGAGGAGGAGGGTAGAGAAGGATCCTAGGTTTTGCTTTGCTTTGGTTTGGTTTTAGTATGGCAGGTAATAACTTTTGTATGACAGCAAGCAACAGCTGTACCCATTACTCGATGTATTTCTATCAAAACAAATTTAATTTTCTTAGTCTAGGATACAGTCCTATAATTCTATAGATTTTCTAAGTTTATTTGGACCAGATGCCTCAATTGGATGAGTAATAAATATCCAGCAGGGCCAGGTCCAGTGTGGAGGATTAAACTCGTTTTCTTTTGAAACTGACAAAGGCAACATGCTATGCTTAAGATGGAGAATCAATACATTCATAAACATAAGGTGGAAAGTAACTGTTGAAGCACCTGTACAACAAGATTATATATGCTGGAAAGTAACTGGAAGTTGCAGAGCTTTACAAAAATAGTGCAATGTTAAAAACAAAAAGGCAAATCTTTGTAAACAAAGGATAATTATTCCACTCTATTTGGCATGAGTAATGTCACAGGTGGCGGATTATGTTCAGGTCTGGGCAGCCAATTTTAACAGTAATCCAGACCAATAGGAAAAGATCCAAAGGAGATTTGTAAGAGGGTTAGAAAGCCAGGCCAAGCAAAAGATTGCTAGAAAGGAGGTTTTGTATAGAAATAATTAAAAGGAGACTGAAGTCTTCTGAAAGAAAGTAAGTAAATGAGAGGTGGGCTGCTGAAGTGATGCAGTGAGTGCAAGGGGATTGCTGCACCACAAAGGCTTCAGCCAGCCTCAGAGGAAGGAGCTGAACCTGGAGAGCCCAAAGTAAAGGCTGAGAGTAAAGGAGGCCACTTTTGCCCTGGCAGCAGCCTTGAATTGCAAGAGTGGAGTAGAAATTTAAAACACATTTACTATATATAAAAATTTAAATTATTCTGGACTCTGTACTAAACCCAAAAAGATTTAGTATGTAATAAAGAATGGTTAGGCTGTATATTACAAAAAAGGCCTGTCTTGCAGGAAGCATAGTGAAATCCTGGAACTGGCTACTTCAGGTTGCTGGGAACTTCTCTGGAGTTTAAGAACGATTTAGGCAGAGGTCTCAAGATATTTATCCCATAGAAGTATGCCAAAACTTGAACAAGAAACTCCATTAAAACTCCTTCAGGTTTTAACTTCCCATGTTTCTGTTAAGAATAATCACAGACCTTCCTGACAGACGTCTTCCCTAAATGCCATGTCCTGTGCTCTTTACACAGGACCTAAAATGTAGTAGGAATAATTTATTCCAGTATTTAAGAGTAGAGGAGGACACCTTATACTAAGAATTAGTTTTCTCAAGGTACAGTCCACATGCAAAATGAGTACAGGCAGATTTACATCCATGCAAATCTGATGGTCAAACACTCACACTTGTCGTCTCATCTGGTGCTCTATTCTGAGAAGGAAAGCTAATTTTATATCATCTGAATTAAGCATTCCCAGGTGTAAAATAATGGTGAAGAATTCTTTCACTGTTCCCAGACACAAGAATGATTCAGTTCCTGTGAATCCCTTTGAGACTTCTTTTTTTCAGGAAGAAGCTATTGGTTATTGTTCAGAGTTAGAGGGTTTGGCCCCTGAGGGTTTCACAGGGCACAGATTTTAGTCAAAAGTATGGTAACTTTCTAGCATTCCTAGGAAAATAAATGTCTGATTGCCAAAAGTGTGACATAGATAGTCATTCTGTTTGCAGCAGACGTCAGTACATCAGACAGTGGTAACAGTGTCACTGTGACTGCAGAGGAAAGGCCTTCGGAGGTAAGCAAAACAATAATTTAGTTCTGTGGATTTGATGGGAAATAGTCTAGGAGTTGAGACCAGTAAGTTCCTAAGATAAACCCATGCCATTCGTTCATCATCTTTGTATAGTTTTGCAACTATACTTGCATGCTATTTCTGTTTTGATAGCCCACAACATTGGTGTGGCAAAATGTAGCAAGCAAAAGTAGCTGACATAACCCTGTGTCTGAAATTCCAATGGTTAGGAAACCCAGTAAGTTTTCATAACCTCTTCTAGACTGAACTGTGTCACTGACACAGGCCACGTGGGGCTGCCAGCCTCACCCCAACCATGTTTGAGTTGGATCTGTTTCAGTGGAGCCCTAAATGTTTGATTTTACCACTTCAGGAATAATTCCAAAAGTTACTGAAAGCTTTGATGGTTTGAAGGCATTTTTTTCCCCTGGTACTGTGGGGGAGTTCCAAAGTTTCATTTTGCAATGCAGTATCCTCTCAACTTTTCAAGTTGAGCCTTTTAAAGTCCCTTCCAAAGGATTCCCAAACCTACTGGAGAACTTCAGAACCTTGAGATTGGTCATCTTAGTCTGTATTAATTGTCCATTTTTGAAAGGTCTAATGGTGTGCTACATTTATTGTGTTGATGGTAATTGTGTAATAAAAGTTTATTTTTCAGGGATTGAAATGCTGTGAGTTAAAATATTTTAGTGATGAAATTTTTTCTTTCCTCTGGGTTTAGTAGTTATAAGCGGCTTAAATGGAATAAAATCAGTAAAATTCCATTGACCTCAGTATTTATGAGGATTTATCTCAGCTGTGCATTTGATTTAAAGATTATATCATAATGAAAATTTTATATGTCAAAATTAGATATCCACAGAGCAGGTAGATAGTAGTTATTCCAATTTCCTTTCTACCATGTCATAAAGCCTGATTTTTGTGGATTATTTTAATTAAAACTGAAAATTTAATCTAGTTAATAGTAGGAAGCTGTGCAATGATCATGTAAACTCTTCTCCTCATGACACTATTTGAAATTATAGTTTCTTTTCATCTTAACGTTCTAGTTGTGTACTTCGAAGCTCTTGAAAGCTCTTCTCTTCAAGAAGAGTGAGATGAATAAAAATACGAGCCTGATGATCTCTCAGTGGTACCGGCAGGGTTTAGGTACCTGTAAAGGGTGATCTGACAGGGGAATGGTGCCCTCTGCAGGGCTGTCTTGCTTAGTTCATCCCGCACTCTGCTATAGGAGCTATGTTTACTAGAACTGCATGGAAGAAAACACAAGGAACCCTCCTTCCACCTTTTTTATGCAGGGGTAGTAGTCTTTGTGTCTTTGGGAGCTACTAGGATTTTCTCGATAGATTTGTGGTTTAGAATGGCTCAGTAGCTCCTGCGACTAAGCCACTATCCATAGCTATTTAGAGATCTATGATCAGGAGTTTAAAATTTATAACTTGAGCTGGTTTGGTTGAAAATTGAAACTACACCTTTGATTTGATTGAATGAAATTTGTGTTCCAGTGCAGATGGTGATTTTTTTCTGACATCTATGCTTAGTGTGTTCAGAGCTTTACAGTCAGATGTTATACAGTGCCTTTCTAGCAGATGACACAGTCTCATTTTGAAGGTATGCTGTGCAGTGAACTAAATAAGTTACTCTACTTCTCCTCTGTATTACAGGTCCTGCTTTGCCACCACTGAAACTAGGGCACTCAGTGTGTGCCATGAAAGCAGATGAAGGTCCATGCAAAGCAATCCACATACGCTATTACTTCAATATTCAAAGCCGTGAGTGTGAAATGTTTGAATATGGTGGATGCCATGGCAATGAGAACAACTTTCTAACACTGGAAGAATGCCAGAAGAAGTGTGTAGTAACAGGCCAGTACCCCTTCTCTTACCCTCCTGTCTTTTCCTCATTTGCATCTGCTCTTTCTCATCACAGACCATATGAATTTTGAAAGTAGAGATCCTCTTTGGTTCCTGTTAATACAGTAATGTGATGCCTGTAATTATCTTCCCAAGTATATTCCCAGTTTATACTATGATTTAATTGTCTGAATTATTTCACATCCTGCAAGCAAAAAAGGTAAGTGTGACTTTTTCGTGGACCTGTGGAATAGAGAGACCAATGCAACAAAGCTTGTTTTCTATCTAGAGCCGTGTTTTGAATGAGTTATTAAAGTGAAATTGATTCTGAGGCTGGGCTAATCTTGTAGGCAGCTGAGGTGTGATTTATTGCTTTCAGAGTATCTAACCCAATTTTTGATCCCAGGTTTCTCCTTCACTTCAGAAGGTGATAGAAGCTGTTCAAAGTCTTAGACATATGCTATGATTCTCACTTTAGCAAAAAGGTTGGACTAGATGATCTCCAGAGGTCCCTTCCAACCCCCACTATTCTGCACTTCTGCGATCCAGCATAATTAGAACTACACTAGTAAATAATTCTCATTTTAAAATGTTGGCTCTTTGTCATGAAAGATCTGTTTTTGTTGAAACCTCATCAATTAATTATTATAAAGAGGAAAAGGAGATCCAAAACATGATACATAAGAGAATATGCAAAAAATGAGGGAGATACTGGTGGAGAGGCAATAGGAATAGGAAACAAAAAAACCCACCAAACACAATAAAGAGCTCCTCAAAAGTGTGTGTTAACCCTCGGATAGTTATCAACTATGCAGGGAGTTCTCCCAAGTGAATTTATATTTTAGATGTTCATTTGTTTAAACTTTGAGGTAGATAAAGATTCATTCTCAATAGAAGGTATTTTTCAGTCACATGCGCTTTGCCCAGCAGCAAAATATGTCATTAAGCATTACTAAGCTCCAGACAGTGATACAGAAGAGAACATCTTACAAATTATTCTGAGAATGGGCAACACAATCAGATGAAAATTGTTAATCTCTTCTGCCTGCTAGAGATGTACCCTGGTAGCACCCTATTGCTTTGCAGATCTCACTGTCACTTTGTTTGCCTGTTTTCATGATTTATTCTAGCCCTAGGCCTTTCCATAAAACTGGAAATCTGCTGGTGTGCTACAGGCACTAAGTTGGTTTGCAAGATGTAGGTTTGTACCTTCTAGGATTAGCATAGGTCACTTTCAAGCACAGTAAGTTTATATATATTATAAAAAAATACTTCCAGAAATTTCAGATTAGAAAATTGATGTCAGAAGCTCCTTTTTGTTATCCCTAGTGCAGAGATCTTAATTTTCAAGGCAGTGAATATACATCCTGTGTTGCTTAAGCTTCTAACATGGGAAAATACCTGCTGGTAAAAGGTTCTGGACATGACAGCAATTCTAATGTCTACTATTTACAAAGCAGATCTACTCAGAAACAGTTTGTTTACAAAGAAGAAATTAACTCAGCTGTGGATTTGGCTTTTTGACTGAAACCAGAAGCGAAAAGACACTGTTGACATGATAGTAAAATTAAAACATTCTAGATCTCTATCAACTTGCAATAAAGTCTTCCTTTTCTGTGCCAGAAGAGTGATTTCACTGAATTTCACTCATATGCCAAAGAATGATTGCTGATTTTGGCCTGAAGGGGACAGCTGAGTGAAATCAGTGAAATGCCCTGATGTCCATGGTTTAGGTCATGAGTTTAAATGCTGAGGGCGCAACCTCCTACTAATAGGAAGCTTTGGAAATACGTTCAAATGAATTATATGTCACTCTAAAGTGCGTGTCGTGTCTTTAAATGATGTCTTTCTAAGGTTGCCAGCTGCTTTGTCGTAGAGATGGAAAGATAATTTATCATGACAGAATTTGTAGCCAAGAGATTAGCTTTGAAAAGATAAGACAGACATATTCCCAGAAGAAAAGGAAAAAAACTGTGGTAGGATTATGGCACACAAGGGCAATACAGCTAACGCTAAAAGCTTATTAGTCATCAGCAGCACCTCTTAAAATAGTAGCCATG
The DNA here is from genome assembly GCA_013399015.1 of Galbula dea. Classification (NCBI taxonomy): domain Eukaryota; kingdom Metazoa; phylum Chordata; class Aves; order Piciformes; family Galbulidae; genus Galbula; species Galbula dea. Next base: position 1,060,297 of record VWZX01008606.1, on the reverse strand, counting down.
GAAGGTATCTCAGCGTATAAAGGATAGTTAGAAACACTTGCTCTGGAATATGAGTGGAGAATAAACTGCTAAAACTGCTTTCAGTTTTGGGCTGTGGAGAGTTTGTAACAGGGGGTTGTGCTAGCTACTTAAGATGGCCAGGGTCAGGCAAATGCATTGCTTCATTCTGGTATTGCATTTGCTTTCCAGCAAACAACTTCAAGCAAAACATTAGCTGTACAACTCAATCCCTTCTCTCGTATGCAAGACGTCAGTAGGCAAAGGGGAGTTTTAGAGAAACAAGCATTTTATAATGCCACTGAGAAAAGCACAAGTACCAAACATGAATTATGAAGCAATGCGATTAAGATGACTTTGGTGAGGTCCAGAAGCTGCTTCTTCATGTGGCTTATGGAGTACCTCTGTAATAGAAAGCGTATAAGCTGTCCTTGGCCACTTTTCTCTCTCTTAGCTACTGAAAACATTTCAGCCCTTATTATACATTGGCTGAGCTGGTCTCCGCTGGACTGCTTTGTAGTTTTGTGATTAGACAGTCCCCTAGAAGGGGAAGAAAAGTTTTGTTTTCAATCACTGAAAAGGAATGTGGGGTTGAATTCAGATATCCATCTTCTTGAGCAAGTGCAATAAACCTTAGGCTTCTCCATTAAAAATGACAATAGCAACTTCATCGCTGCTGATCATGCACTAAGAGAACAGTGTAAACAAGTTTGTCAGCTATACTACCCTAAAGATAGTTGGAGATACTTGGTTAACTGGGCTTTAGTATCATAAACAGCATAACGAAAACTTGACATAGCATAGCAAAAGGCAATTGCATAGCATGGTCTTCATTGCTGACTAGATCAGCTCCAAAGCTATTAGCAGTATCTGTAGCTACAGCAGTTGGGTTAAATTAGTCTCCTAACTACTCCTCTTTTAAGGAATAAGGTTACACAGTGCAAGATTCTGGTTCCAGTAATGTGAAGAGGGATTTCTTTGTTCAGTTCAATATTGGCATAATGTGATTCCAGCACTTTCCATATCCTCAAGTTTCTAATAGAGCAGGTTTTCTCATACAGAGGAAACGATACTTCAGCCCTCCAGAGCAAGTTTATGTGCTACTTCCCTAATAAGGAAAAGAAGGAAGGGGCAGAGATGCTATATTCCTTTTCCTCAGTGCTCATCATCACTGCTAAGCACTCTGGTATCACAGGGGAGACTTAATGTGTTTGCTGTTGGTAAATACTTTCCTTTTTATTTATATTGCAGAATTGCCTCGGAAGATCATGTTAACAAAAATTAAGAAAGGTAATTATGCTTACATAGTAATCAAAGACTTTTGTATAATGATAAGAGGTTTAGCTTGTTTTGATAAGTTATGTATTGTTCCAAGTTATCTCCTAACAAAAGCAGCAATGTTAGACTGAGTTGAGTTCTTACTCCTAATCTTGTTCTTCTGTATTCATCAAAGACTTTGAGGACAGCTGAGGTCCCTGAAGATCATAGCTGCCATATCTTTTCCCCAAAATCACAGAATCACAGAATATTAGGATAAACACATCATGACATGTTTTTTTCTGTTTCTTCAGTAAAGAGAAAAGGAATCTGCAGAGATTCAAGCATTGTATAATTAGCCATGATGTGGAACTCTTAATGTGTTTTGAAAATAATCTAAGTATTTCCTCCACTGTTAGCAAATATAGGAAAATATCACTCTTAAACAGAGCTCTTCAAGAATCACCTGTGTAGTAGCTAACAGAGATTAGGGCAGATCCCCTAATTATACGTGAAGCAAGGGGGCAAGTTTCCCATTCTAGAAAGGGCAGACTGCTTACAGAAATTGAAATGCCCGATACCCAGCCTTCCTAATTAGCCATTGTTTAAGCACTGGAAATCACTTATCTTGTAGTCTGTTGAGGTTACCTGTTCCTAACAAGGATATGTAAGTTTGACACTTACGGTAGAGCTGTGAAGACTTATTTCATCCTTCTCCTTTCCACATTAGATGCTTATCTAGGCTGAGACCAATGCTAGTAGTCTGAATTCCCCAAATACAGACCTGTGTAAATTTCCTTCCAAGTCAGTTCCTCTTTCTCTGCTTACCCCTCTTCATCCCTCCTTCTACTTGCTTCCTCTCAAATAGGTGTGCATTCAAGTCCTTACAGAAATACCAATATTTGCGAGTACGTTTTGGTGTAGACTAATTAAATCATTTATTTTTGCAGAATAGTATTTGGAATATTTTCCTACTGAGATGATGGGGGGTTTTCCTGTTCACTATTGTCTTTTCCATTCTTAATGCATTAAAAAACCCAATCGTGATTCTATGCTATGGAAGTTACTAAAGTTGATTTTCTACAGATGCTGCAGACGTTTGGCACTACTTACTTTAAGGTCTGCCCCTAGTTCCCTGCTCTTAATGACAGAACAGAACAGATCCTGTTAAATTCAGCTGGTGGCTATCATGTTTACTATTGTTTCCAGTAATGTAGTCTTGAGTACTGAGTTTCTGGAGAAAGACATGGCATTTCGAAGTTACAATACTAGTTTGTATAGTTAGGATTATATTGCCTTCGTGACCTCTCTCTTCAAAAGTGGCTATAAAACTTAGCTGTGAGCCCAGTTTATTTGGACTTAATTTCCTTTTTCTGCAAGAACTGTTTCAGTATAAGGATTTTCTAAACGAAGAGCAGCTGTTTTTTAAGAGTCAGTCCTAATCCTGTAGTCTACTTTACATTCCTTTATTATTATCTCCCTTCCTTTCTCAGTTAATATCTATCTAATACTCTTTTTTCTGATATTTCACAATATTATGCAATGTTTGATGAAAGAGTTGGTTCTGTACCTTCTATCGTCTGTGAGCTCCTAATGGGTGGTCTCTAGAATACTATGGTAGATTCCTGCCTGCTACCTGTCTACAGAACTGTCTCATTTCTGTTCTCAGATTAAAGCATATGGTATGCCTTGCCCAAACATTTCATATTTGTTGGTCTGTGTGACCTTATTTTTTTTAATCTGTGAAGATCAATAGATGCTGCATTTGGATGGTAAGAAGTATTAAATAATTGGCCTGCAGACTACATATACATGATGGCAGAGAATGAAATTTGCAGTCAAAAATCAAAATTAAGCTATCCAGGAGTGCTTAAAATAGTTGATATTGTTACTTTATGCAAGAACATTTTAATGGTTTAATTTTACATGTGAACTCTGAAAATGACATCTTGCTGTTCATGAAGTTTTATGACAATTGAAATACAAGATATTGACAGTTATGTCTTTGAAAAACACTAATTATGAGTTATAATGTTTTATATAAATATATGATGTGCATCAATTAAATTTAATAACATTCTTATTCTAGTAATGATTTTTAATAAATACTTGGCTAAAATAGATGTAATAAGATTAACTTCTTTACAACTCCATAATCTACTCCAGAAATGTTAGAGACTTCAAAGTAATTGTTCTATAGTCATTTTTGTTAACATGGCCGCCCTCTGCATACTGTTTTAGTTTCAGTATTCTATTAAGTTTCACAGGTGCAGAAAGCCTTTCTGTGACACACCTGGTAATACTGTTTTATATGATGACTAAATACAGTTTTATCTGCAAGTCAGCTAAGTCAAGAATCGAATTTCAAAGTATCTACCAGCAAAAATTTGAGAGTATCTCCACATATATTTCATGGTTTCCATTATTTTCTTTTAAGAATGTAGTTTTGAGGAAAAAATGAATATGGTGAGAAATTGGCATTTGGGGATTATTGTATGGCTGTATGCTTTTAATCTCTGCCAGAAGCTGTGATGTCATGCCTTGATATTCAAGCAAATTATGCAGTATTCATATGTTAACTTTTTCTTGGCTGATACTGTAATTATTGATTCCAAAATAGAAACTGGGACCAAAAATGATAGTATAGCTATTTTATCTTCTGGTTTCCTGTATTCTTTTATGGCAGTAAACTGTCCCAGATGGATTTTCTTCTTTTAAAAAAGCTTATTTCTCTTTTTAAAAGAACTATTTCCTTTTCCTTCTATTTTAATATTGCTTTCATTGACTAAAACAATTACACAAATTATGAGAATGTGTACTTAGATTCAAATGATCCAGCCGAGATTCAAGCCTTGTTTTAAATCAGAGTAAAACCTGATTTTCATCTTAAAGCTTCAGTATAGGAGGACACTTAATGGAATTAGTCCTCATTTTCCAAGATAGAATTTACTAGCTACTTGAAAAGAGAAAAAAAATTTACTAGCTCCTTAAAAAGAGAAAAAAGCAATAGAATTGTCCCTCTTATACTCCAGGGTAATATTGCAAAGTTATATATAGAACAAAAACGTTACAATAAAGCAGCATTTATTTTACAGTAGGTTTTTAGTCCACAGTTACAGGTATATTTCACAGACTTCATCCAGTTCTATTGTTGTCTTGGAATGTATTTTGGTTTGGTTTTTTTTCTTTCCACACCCTGCTCATCATTTACCATTGTTTGTAGAAAAGCCCCACTTTTGTTTTCATGAGAAAGACCCTGGAATCTGCAGAAGCTATTTCTCCAGGTATTTCTATAACAAAGAGACAAAGTTATGTGAACTATTCAAATATGGTGGGTGCCTAGGAAACCAGAACAACTTCAAGAATTTGGAAGAATGCCAGACTACTTGCCAAGACAACTGTAAGTTGGTGTCTTCATTATTCTTAGTCTTAACCCTGTATAAAAAGATGTTGTGTTTTGAGGGTACATTGCATGGAGACAAGGGCAACTTAGGGTACCGTAAGGTGGAAGTAATTTATATCTGAAATTAATGTTAATTATATATATTTTAAAATAAAAATACAGAAAAAATTAACTAAAAAAATGGTGGATACTACTAACTGTAATGAATGCTACAGGATGGCTACTGTTTTACTTTCTTCATGAAAGTTAATCGAAAATCTGCTGGCTACTTGGTTTTATAACATCATAAAATGCTAATACATATTTTTTTTTTTACCTGAACATCTGAATATACTCTTTTCAAACCAAGCCTTGCGATGAAAAGAGGTCCCAATATAGGAATTTCTGGTGTTATTCTTTCCTTACTGTGCATTGCTAGCTTCCCAGCAAAGAATCAGGAGAAACTTGTCCCTCACTTTTGAATGCTTTGATTGTGCAAATTAGGTCTTAAATCAGCCTTTCAGATTGACCATGGGTCATTCATCCATGTCCTCATCCTAATAGTTCCTGTGAATTGTTGCATATCAAAATATAGTCACCTTCATAACTCCTCTTCCCTTCCCAAAGTACTTCGTGTTATTCATAGGGCAAATATGTTTTCCCATTCAGAGCTTCTAGACCCTTTTTTCTTACTTGTCACTAGTGGGCCTTTTTCCAGGATTGTTTCATAATCTGTCATTTTGGGAAGGAGAACTTGAACTTATTCACATTTAAAATAGGAAAGACCCACTATGATTCTTTTTTAAAGATTATATCTCTATATATACATAGAGAGCCATATGCTTTTCCCCTGCCTTTGCTGAAGCATTTCTACCTGGACTCTGATTCCACTTTTACTTTCAGTCTGAAATAACATCTCCACATAAATTTGTATGAATACCCAAGAAAGAAAGAGAGGATTAGAGGCCATTGCCATGGTTTAAAGACATCAAAATCTTTACCTTAGTTTTTCCTTACTGATTTCCTTTGGTTTTACTTTTAGCAAATCTACTGTCAATTACTCCAGCTGAAGAGCATCCTAACACTGTGAACAGTAGTTCACCAGTGGAAGAACCCAGCCAGTTCCCTGGGATTTTTGGTAAGAATTTGCTTTTGCTGTTCCTGGTTGTTCGTTCTTAATGCAGGCACTCCTTGGCTCCTTCACTCATTTTCCTATTTATTTGAAGATATGTTAGTTGAAATACATGAGCACAGTGAAGTCAGTAACATTAAAACTAGCTGCATAGCCATTTTCTTGTCAGTATTATGTGTTTTAAAAAGACTTACAGTTGCCAAAGTTAGAATGTCTGCTAGTAATATAAAATAATTTCACCAAACCATGTTTGATTTAAATCTTACATAGTAAAATTAAAAAAAGAAACAGGAATCCATCCCAAAGTTGCCTCAGACTATCAGTTTTCAATGCCTTCAGAACTTAAAGAAATGCTGCCTCTAAGTGGTATTAATACTGGCATGGAGCAATGCAGATAGGTACCAATCATAGCTTATTTTCAAAGCTTTGTTGTGTCTAGATAACCTAGCACCCACTGGTTCACACCCCCTTCCTTTTTTTTTTTTTTCAGTTAATCTGTTGTCAACTGCTTCAAAGGAGAAGTCCAACACTCTGAACAGTAGTTCCCTAAAGGAGGAGCGCAATCGGTTTCCCATTTTTTTTGGTAAGAATTCACTTTTGCAGTTCTTAGTTCTCAATCTTTTAGACAGAATCTGGATTACTTTTCTATTTCACCCATTTTCCAACACATCTGAGACTAAAGAATGGGCTTCCATCATGTCAAATGTTTTCATAAACAGAGAAAGTCAAAGCAAAGAAATGCATTGCTACTTACAGATCTTCCATAAATATCAGAAAGTGGAAACTGACCACAGCTTGTCTTTTTCTGAAAGTGTGCTGAGTTCTGATAAATACAAAAATTTAAGGACCTAGACAAAGAGCAGTGATGCAAAGTTCTTCCAGTCAAAACTATTTTTGTGGGGATCTAATTGGTAGCTGATTTAAAGCTCTTTTCATTCATTATAAAAACCACATTTGGACTTTGGAATATGGCACAGTATATTTATCATAATACATTTTTATTTTCCCTAAGGCCATATTAAATTCAGTTGTTGGTTTAAGTATAATCAAAGTGAATGTGAATTAATTTTGTGTCTACCTTAAGGTATTTTTCCACTATGTATTCCAATGCAAATGAGAATCTGGACCTTTGCTGTAGGGAGCTAGTTTGCAACAGTTTCTGCAGCTGGACACTGTCCACTCTAGACTGCTGGTACTTGCTTACACTATAAAGGGAGATTGAATTTGAGGCATGTCATTTTTATGATCCACAGTTATGCAAGAGGAAACAAGAAACAGTTGGAAAAAGCCTGAACGCTCTTCCCAAGTATTTCTGTTGGTTTTTTTGCATTTACACTTACTTGTGCTTTTGTGGATTAAGTGATGGCTTACAGATTCACTAAGGTTTTTGTGGGTTTTATGATCTGTAAAATAGTAGGCGTGTAGGAGAACATCCCTATGCTCTTTGCTTAGAATGGTATGTCTAATAATGCTTGAATGTGTGTTGTATTCTGACTTTTTTTTTGCCCGCACTGTGATGCACGTGTACTGTTGGGTTGAGGTAAGTTTCTGTGATAGTTGGATTGTTTGTTTACCTCATACAAAGCATCAGTACACTTTGTTATTAAAATGACTGAATATGAAAGGGTCAAGCTTTTGTCAACTTATTTTACTGAAAAATATTTGAATGATTTTAAGGCCTGGTACTAAGTCCAGGGACATAAGAGCATACATGTTCCCTGAAGGTTTTTACTCAGAATATGAATCCCTAAATCCCCAAAACAACCAAATCTGTAGAAACAAAGGGATGTGATTCATTATATTTTCTCAGAGGAAACGCAAGGATCTTTGGTTGAGTCAGCAGGGGCGAATTTTCTGGTGGAGCAGATTTTGGGAGGGAGAGGTGAGGGTAAGGGAGAATATTTGAAGGTTGGTGGAAGAAAGGGTCAGGGAACAAGGGTGGGTGGAGCCAGTATAGCTGGATGGGTCGGGTAAGAAATATAACCTTGGAAGAACCAGAACCACACAGTTCTAATCATCCTGTACAACCTAAGTCCATCATGTGCTAGCCTTGCCTCATGCAGCCATCTGCTGTCATTCTGTTTATTAGTGTGTACCTTTCAAGGCTTCTGGGATGGGCTAAAATCCTGTGCTTTTGTGCAATCCCACTACAGGCAGAGGAGAGGGTAGGACCCAAACTGACATCTGATTTCTGCAGGGACATGGAGAACATAGCTTTCATTCTTGTTATTACTAGAGGTAGAAGTGTAAACTGAAGTTGCAAGGTAGAGCCATTTCACCCAAACGTTCTCTGTGAGGACACAAATCTGGCTGTGCACATATGAGGTCAGAAAGGACTGTTTAGGGTGAAAGGGCTGATACCTCTCAAGCACAGACAAAGGAGCTGGTCTGTCATTGTAACACCTATTTTGCATGTGTATTGGCCTGGCTGTCTCCTTTTTTCTAGATACATGACTGCCATTTAAAAAATAAAAGTTGCAAGGAGTCATTTCTTGACTTTCAGAAAGTTAAACTTTGCTATGGCCAAACAAAAGAAACTTTTTTCTTTTTTTTCCCTGCATATGAACAGGACACTTCTAGTGCTGTCTCTCAGCAATGAACTTTTTGCAGTGTGAAGATTGTTCTAGTCTTACTCTGCTGCAAGATATAAAATAACTTTTATTCTGGGTACCTTAAAAGAAAGTGAAGCCAAAAATCAAACTTTTAGTTTTTAGATTATATATAATGATCTATGGTCTGAAATTACAAGTGCTATGCTCTACTTTTGATTTGTGAGATCTAAGTGGGAGGCAGGATCAAAAGTCAATTTTCAGCTTGGTGTATATGGAATGGCACACAGAGGCAGTTCCTGTTATTACTTCTCAATGTCAGGGCCATATCTTTTGCTGATATAAACTGAAGCAGTTCTATTTGCCATAATGGATCTGCATCAATTTAAATCTATAGAGGACTGTCAAGTGCAGATGACTCATTATTTCTGTAATAACTTTTCTACTTGAAGATTCTTTTATTCTTTCTTTGCTGTGACGAGAAATGAAATACTGAGGTCTGCATATATCAAAGATCTGGCAATAAATCTGAAGCTTCGTCAATGTCACACACACAGGGAAAGAGAATGCAGTAAGCATTGTTTCATCCAGCTCACCAAGCTGGTGATCACTTCAAACTATTAGGAGTTCGTTACAACACAACCCCAGCTAAGCCTGATGGATAATGATTATTGTTACAAGGCAGGGTTGGGATGATTTTTGATAAATTGGAGTCTTTACCTGACTATGCATGTTTCAGAGATTCTGAAACTTGATTATGTCATCTCTTCAGACCACAGAGGGGAGTGTCTGGGATTCAAGAAAAGGCTGTGTTATAAGAATTAAATCTTAAACCACACACGTTTAAAGATTGTTTAGCAGTGAAAGGCAAGATAGAATAGTCTTTTTTTACAGGTAAGAACAGTAGCCTTTTTTATATACAGCTTATTTCATATAATTAGTTTACCTATTTTTTAGAAACAAAATAACAAATATTGTAGCTTAGGGTTTTATTCTCTTACCAAAACAAAATCTGTCCAAACATGTGCATCATCGAGAAGTAACAAAAAGATAACAGAACAATCTACACTGTATTTTGCCATTTAAAGCCTGAACCTATTTAAGAAGCTCCTGCAGAGATAATGATGGAAATTCCAGCCCCCGAGCTCCACTTGAGAGGGGCTCCAAGGTCTAATTTCCTTCAGATGATTTTGATGGAACTGGCATGTTTTTGAGGAGGACTTCATATTTCATTGTATCAGCGTTTGCCACAAGAAACTTTACAGTTGGAAAAGTTTGACTGACTGATCTTGGAAGCTTTCAGTAGTCCTTTGCCTGCATGAATTGTAAATTCTTTTTACTCATCCCCATTCAGGGTCTGACTTATGTCACATAGTTTTGGCAAATAGTATACATAGCAAATCTAAGTTTGAGCTTGCTGTTGGGTATTTAAAACCTGTTTAAATCAGATATTTTGGACGAACAGAATAGCATGAACCCAGGGTGAAGTTGGAGTCTTAAGGCATGTTGCTCTCACGTAAACCAGTTGATTTCTGTAGAATTGCATCAAAGGCCATAGGATGAGCCATGTAGTTGCATGTATAAAGTAGTTAGAAAGCATTTAATGACATTTAATGATTTTTAGGTTCATATGATCCACTTGATATTACATGTAATAAGTTATAGAATGCAATAGGTAATACCACTTACACTGTGGGGAAAAAATGCTAAATGTAATATAAATTGAGGGGGGAAAAAGTAGACTTTAAATGAGCATTTCTATTTCAAGTAGTCTAATAATAGATTTATAATGACTAGATTAGAAGAAAATAATTCTGATAGTGGGACATATGTTGTTGTTGTTTGGTGTTTTTTTTAGTGTTTTAAGTGTATACCCCTTCCTCTCTGAATAGTTTTGTGGGTTGTGGGATTTGTTTCTTTCTTTTTCTTTTTGCCTTCACAGAAAAAGCAGGATATAAAACATTTCAGCAGCTCTCAGAAAAACATAAAACATTTGAAAGAGAATCTCAAGAACAGGCATAATATCTAAAATTACTGGGACAGAACAAAGACAACTTACCTGGTGATGCTCCCGGTCACTGTTTGACTTTCTGGCTCACAGGCTAATAAGTCATCCTGCCAATAGAGATGTTGGGCTGGGCATGAGAAAGGACAGCTTTTATGTTTACAGTAACTTAAGTTAACTGGTCTTTTAGTATATTAAAATCAATTAATATTTTTGTGGATCCTCAGTAGACAGGAGATTATGATGTCATTTAACTTTTATTAAATGTTCTATGGCTAAGTGAAGCCGTTTTCTAAATGGGCCAGTTGTTATTTTGAGTATAAAGAATATGCAGATATTTTGAAGATGAACAAGAATAATGTTTGGTAGCAATGATCTAGACAAAGAGCAACATGATTTTTAGAAAGAGTGCAAGAGGGATTCTGAATAGTGTTTGGATGCTGCTCTGCCAGTTGGATTATACTGACGTAGGTAGCCCTTTTTCACCAGTAACGACATCACTGGCTCCATGGCTCCCCTAAAGATTGAGAACTCCTTATGAGGGGACTGTGCAGTGTCTCTGGAAAGTTCTACATACAGATAAGTAATGTCCATTACAAAGTATGTATTTAAATCTTGCTACAGAATTAACAAGCCTCTGTGTGTGTGTGGCCCTTTTGTTGCTGGCAAGCCTTTCTGCTTTGTTCTTTCTGGGTACAGAAACTAGCAGGTTAAAATAGGTTGACTTTTTGTTCTAATGTTGCTAAACACATGCTTTCAAAGCTAACATCCTTTCTGGCAAAGGAGAGATGAAATTAGTTCTAGGCACAAGAGTTCTCAGAGTGGTACCAAAAGCATTGTCTTAGTTAATTTAACTACCATCATTATTATAAATAAAACAGTGGATTTAAAGTAAATTGTATCACACTGTTGGGCTTTTACTCTGCATCCAGAGTGAACTTTGTTCTTATGATAATGTCACAGTTATAAAAAGAAATTAAGTAGTGCTCATTTTATAACCTGAAACCCAATTTTATAATCTTGAAAACCCAACTCAGGACTCAAGTTTTGCATTTCAGGATTCTTTCTGAATAGTATGCTGTTGCTAACACAGCTTCAAATATATTATTAATTTCATTTTGCTATCCTAGCTTTCCATAAATCACTATTCTTTCCCAGCAATTTTTCATACCTTTTCACCATGCCAGTTCAGCTAGTATACTTGGCATATGTGAACCTTTTTCAGTGGGTGTAATGTGTAAGACATATAAGATATAGCATGTTCTTTTTGGATATTTTCTTCTCAGCCTTTTGAATTGCTCAAGTTAATTAATAACTTCTTGTTTTCAGCAGCTCATCTGCTTCCCACTTTTATGACAACAGGATGTCTTCAGCTCTGTTGCAACCCAAATTATACCCAAAAATTTTTACTTCCTTTTTCCTCTGAACCACTTCTACCTGGCTTTGTAGCTTCAAGAAGGCCATCTGACTAGCTTCACAGTCCTTCACATTCAGATCTCAGCTATCTCAGTTCTGCTACTTCTTGAAAGAAAATGGTACTCCTGTGGGTCCTCATAACTGGTGATATAATGACTCCCATTCGGTTTCTTGCATCCTGAGCAGCAATTGTGTCAGTTGTAATTTTATATATGAGTCACTCCAGGGTGATAGATGAAGGAATTTCTCCAAGTTTGGGAATTCTGGCACAGATTTGCTTCTTGAACTTGTTCCAGTGCCTATGTACTTCGGATACCTCCAGGTTCCTCTTCCGGTGTTTCAGTTCTCATAGTCTCACTTGCAGTGGCACCGAAGAAACGAACCATCAGCCTACTCCTTGGAATGGTAAAAGCCTAACAGCAGCACTAAAGCACCAGCATCTGAGTCACTTTGTGCACTTATTCCCACATTCAATCCTTTCTTATTCTGGGAGTTACAAGCTATTTCTTGATAATTGCTCAGTGTTTCCCAGTAGACTGACTTCTATTACTTGGGTCCAGCTTTCTGTATTCATATGGCAAACCTAATATTCACATATTGAATCTTACACTGGAAATGCTGGGTACTTTTACCTTCTACTTGATTTCACAATGTCTAGCAGGAATCAGGAAAATCCACTTCATTAATTATCATAAATATTTACCACATTTTAAAGGATGTCCAAGTTTAATTTATTTTGCTTTCTGCAAGTACCTCACTTGAAACTTCTCTGATAGAATTTGAATACTCTTTCCTGTCACAGAAATGGCAATTTTATCACTAAATAAATAGGAAACAAACCTTGCTTTCAGGTAAGCTTTTGCTGGCTTTTGGAATTCAAAGAGAATAGCATTTGCTGTGCAATTTTTTGTAATCATAAAAAGACAGATGCTTATATAAAGTATCCTGGACTTTCAGGAGGGCAGAATTAAATTTGACAGTAAATTTCATATAAATTTCAAAGTTATAATAGTAACATAACAAAAATCTGGTAAACTGCAGTGTTGTCTCTAACCTTGTTTTTCTTGGTATTTCTAGAACCTCCTCCTATCCCTTCTTTGTGCATGACTGCTATGGACAGAGGACTTTGTAGAGCTAAAGAGTTAAGATTTTTCTACAACTACTTGACTGGAAGATGTCACCCATTTAGCTACAGTGGTTGTGGTGGGAATGAAAATAATTTCACCTCCAGAAAATCATGTCTGAGGATCTGCAAGAAAGGTATGGGAAGTGATACTGCCACAGACAATCCTAAAAGGTAAATATTATGCAGGCTGGAACACTTTTGCAGCTTCTGGTAGCAAGTTTTGCTTGATAAAATGTAATAGTTGAAAGTCTTAGAAAAGTGAACATGGAAACCAGAAGAGAGAGTTAGAGAAAGATGGACAGTAAAACACAGTGTACAAGAACAGAAATAAGGCAACTTGGCATTGGTCAGGCATATGAAGACTTTAGGTAAGATAATGTTCTCTTTTCTTCAGGAGTATTTCTTGAAAATAAGACTTCTATCTTATTTCTAATAATCATAGATGTGTTAGCTATACAGCATCTAATTTTATTTTCTTCATTTTATCTTCAGGATTCAACAAAAAAAAAGGTGAAAGAAGATTAATAAAAATCAAGAAGAAAAGAAAGAAGCCATCAGTAAAGGATCTGGGCGAGGAAATCATCCCTGAAAGAACACAACTTTGATTTCTGGAAATGTGAAGTAAATCACTATTCACCAGTGATTGAAAGCCTTTAGTATACACCATTTAAATGTATTTACTGTACTGATAATTTGGATTACATATTATTAAGCTGCTTATTTTTATTATGTATTCCTCATTCATGTTAATAAACATTACCTTTTACTTTGATAAAGGATCTTAAATTGTAGTTTGATTGTATAATAACTGTCAGAGCTGAAACACAGGACAGAACAGAATGTGTGGGTGCATAAATCAATGATTAAAAAGGAGACAAGATTCACATTTACTTTATTTACCCTATTATTCTTTTCTGAAATCTGCTTTTGTGCTAAAGAAAGCACAATGCTTGTCACAGAATATTCACTTGTCAAGCATGATTATTTCAATCACAGGTTAGAAGATTGGGTCTATTGCTATACAATGGAAATAGACACTGGGTTTGTTTTATTCAGATTTATTTTAGGTTATGCAAGCTAGATTTAACTCCTATCAGAGTGCTTGTAATTGCACTGTTGTAAAATGAGTGTGAGATCAGAATTAACCCACCAAAACCCAGAGGGTTAAAGCTGTAAATGGATGAGGCAATGTAGGCAGATGCTCACAAAGATTTAAAAATATGTTTCCTGGGGACATTTTATCATTGTTACTAAACTAGACTCATGGCTGGCAAGTGAATAATTTCCAGAAACAGATACTAAATTTTTACAACATACAGAAAAAATTTCTTTCATAGAAATAGAATTGCTTTAGAAATAACACTATGCTTACTCTTCAGTTGACTTTGGTTGAGTTCTGATGGAGTTTAAGATTGACATGAAACAGTGGTACAGTTCCTGCCCTTCTGCAAGGCACCTCTCTGATTTTGTGTAAATCTTACTATGTAATGAGTCCTTGTTAAAGGAGAAAAACAAAAACCCCACAAAGATGCAGTTGGTTTCCTAATAATTTTTTTAGAAGCACTATCCAAATCTCTCTTCTGATGCCTGAGTCTTTTCATGACTCTCTTAATCTAGAATGTATTAAGTCTGATTTGAAAAATACTCATGGGACTGAAATGTACATGAGAAAATATTTATGTAGAGTCTGGTCATATAAAGTGTATGAGCACCTGCAGTGCAATAACTATATAAATCAGAGAAGTGCAGTTCTGACAGGAAACCTATAAACTCCATAGACAGCTGAAAACTAGTAATGTCAGTTTTCCACACAGAATTAATTTGGTGCATTGTTACCTGCCAGTTTCAGTTCCAGTTTGATATCTTCCTGTTCTGTTCATCATTTTTATTGACCTTACTCTCCAGGTACCATCTGTTCTCCATGTACTAAGAGTCAAGTCTGTAGATGTGAGTTGCACTGCACAGGAGCAAAGCAGTAAGTTAAATACCTGGACCAGTTGGAATTTTTCAGTGCAGACAAGTGGAGAGGCCATGGTTTAAACTGCTCTAAAGCCTCTCTGCTTGTAGCATAGCAACTGCCTCAGCACAGAAGTGTAAGTGGCTTCCAAAAGCAGATGTTGCTCTTAGGCACACTAGGTATAGGAGAGCCAGGTCTTAGCAGTGAGCTGAATCAACAACTAAAGCCATAGTTATACCCTGCTTCTACACTGACGCTGGCCTGTGGCTGGCTGGCTGGGAGTGCAGGTGAGTGCACAAATGTCTGCACCCTTTTTTGTGTACTTTTATGATGAAGGCAGTAAAAAATATCTTATCTTCCATTCTTAGTGATAATAATTTCCCATGGGCTGCCAGTATTAAAACATAGGGAATTTCTAGACCATATGATGTACCTCAGAGTGGAGACAGAGCTGAGGTTTGTGCAACTTGGCTTCTCCAGCAGCTCAGGGACTCAGTAAGGACATTTTGAATCTGTGCTTTCAGTTTAAAGCAAAAAAAAAAAAAAAGAACAAAACCAACACATCAAGTGCTGGGTAAGTAACATATTCGCAACACCCACTTTCTGTCACTGGTATCTCATGATTCTGAGGTATTTGACCTCATCTGAGTTTTCACATAAAAGAGAAAGAAATTCATTTGTTAGCAGCCAGAGCACAACAGCCAGGTAACTCCAGTGTTTATATGGATCTGTGTTACTGGTGGCATTGTTTCTTTAAGGAGAGTTGTTCCTCAGCATCAAGCCAAAATAAAGGTGATGGGGACAGAGCTGTTCTTGAGGCAGCGTCCTCTGCCCAGCTGTGACTGCAGCTCTAAACCTGGTGACATTTTCAGTTGTGCTGGGACTCTGATTGGAGCCTTGCAGGGGTTGGGAAGAAGGGGGAGAGCGTTGCCCATGGTATTTCCTAAAGTAGTCCCACCAAGAAGACTAACACAAGGATTTGCAAACATTTTAAGTTTTATTAGACCGTAAGCTAGAATAATGAACTTTCTAAACAAGAATATGCTGAATGAGGCAATAGATATAAAAGATAGATACGAAAGAATAGGTTCATTTGTTTGTGCACAGATTGCCTTGTGATCACTGTGTCATTTCATGGCAGTATCTCTCCTTCAGGGTCCTTCATGGTCTAGCAACTTGTGCCTGGCTGCCTGGATTCAAAACCTACAAACTGCACCCTGGAAGTCTAGGAATAATCTGCAGAAAACTGGCTATGCGGCTGCTCCCCATTCTTCTAGGTCTCCTGCTTGCTGAGCTCTCCTGCAAACTGACATGGGTCGCCTCACTGAGTGTGCTCAGTGGCTCCCCAGGACTGTGCAGTCTTTTCTTCTTCCAGAGCTGCTATAGCTAGGACAGGACTAACAGGTACTCTCCCATACTCTTCTACTCCCTACTTACACTGTACTAAAGAAACTTCTCATGGACTTCTTTTGTAGTAGTAGTAGTAGTGATTAAACAAATGAACCATGGAGGGATCTCTTAGGTCATTGTTGAGACAGAGTTACAGCATCTCACCACTATCTCCATTTCAATTAACTAAGAAAACAGATTCATCTTTTAGGCTAACTCCTTAGTGCAGTGAGAGTGAAGTCTGGGATGTCGTAGATTGTGTTAAAGCTGATCTGATTATGATCAGAGATTTGATCTGAGAGTGCACTCTCTCCTTGGTGTGTGTACTGGATTTGACCACTGTACCAGTTATCCAGCTGTCTCCCAGTCTTGGTTTTGTAGAGCTCTGCAGTGCATTGAATTTATTTTTTCCAGTAAAAAGTCCAACCTGCAGTGTGATCTGATCTGGTCTTCAACAGCTCCACAAGAAGTTTCTTTTGTGCCCTTCTCCTTCATGCACTTCTTTTCATTCCTGTATCCCCAGTATCTGCAGAACAAGCAAATGCAAGAATAAGAAAAAAGCTATCTGTGTTTCTCAAAGATAATTAAAAGGTGAATGTAGAAGGAGAGATAATTGAGCCACAACATAGAAGAAAGACAGGGCAGCAGGTGGCAGAATGGTGGCAAGGTCAGAAAATTAAGTTTTGCTAAGGTCTGACAGTGACTGCACATTACCAGATGAGTCCATTCATCCAGTCATTTTGTTCCAGAATGTGCTCTGGAAAGCTTTGGAGGAAATGTGTAGGTGCTGTAACATTTCTCCCTGTTTGTTTGATGGGAGACAACAAGCCAAAGCAATTTCACAAGAGGTTTCAAGAATTCCCACATACCATCTGACCTGCAATAACTTGGTATGTTCTCTTACTACTTACAGATAATGAAGCAAAATGTCTTTGAGAAATAATTTAGTCTTTTTATTCATTCTTCTTTTCCTCATCTTTTTACTGGTACACACTCCTCTTCTTCCTTTTTTACTTTCTGTCCTCTGGTTCTCTTTTCTTTCCAGTTCTTTTGGGCTAGCATTTCTCCCTGCATCTCTCTCCTTCATCTACCATTTCAAAGTTGATAGATTTATTTATATTTTGAGAAAGCCTTTAACTTTCTAGTTTTCAAATGTATTAAAGTGGACATAAGGATTACATTTCATAACTGGTTGCTCTGGGTAGTCTCTTGTGAAAGAACCAGGTTCAAGTAAAGTGAAATATATATACATTATGGTTATTAAGTGTTTACACATAGAATCATAGAGAATGTCCTGAGTTGGAAGGGACCCACAAAGGATCATTGAGTCCAACTCCTGCACAGGACAGTCACACAAATCACACTGTCTGTCGAAAAGTGCTGTTCAAACGCACCTTGAATTCTGTCATGTTTAGTGCCATGACTCCTTCCCTGGGGAGTCTGTTCCAGTGTTTCACCACCAGGTAAAGAACCGTTTCCTAATGTCTAACCTAAACCTCCCCTGGCACAGCTTCATGCTGTCTTCTCAGGTCCTGTCACTTGTCACCAGAGAGAAGAGATCAGGTCCTGCCCTTCTGCTTCACCTAGTGAGGAACCTGTAGATCATGATGAGATCTCCCCTCAGTCTTCTCTTCCCCAGGCTGATCAAACATGAACACACATGAACTCAATGTTCAGAGACAATCCATATGAAGAGCTCCCTTGGGTTTATCTATCCCATAATCTCTTTTCGACCTGTATCAGTGCCACATAACAGACCACTTACCCAGGATTTTTTTTTCACGCCACGCTTTTGTCACACTGCGTGTGCGTTCTCCATCCGGCCTCGAGGGGAATACGACGTACGGATAAACTACACCAAGTGTTCCTCATCCCTCGGTACGAGGAGCCCCGCGAGAGGGCGCCACCGGGCTCCGGGTCAGGTGTGAGGCGGCAGCGGCGGGAGGGGTGCAGCGGAGCTGCTGCTGCGGCAGCAGAGATAGTCCTGTGCTGCCTGTCCGGGAGGAAAACCTGGGATAAACCAGTCTACCCTGACAGTGCCTGTATCTTCACGGGACAGGAGTTTATTACAATGTTAGTGCCAAAGAGAGAGAGTCTCATGACTGATCATGAGTAATCTTGTTATTTGCAAACCCCTATTTATCTTTAAATTTTTCAGATCACGTCAAGATGTGGGTCGGTCTCTGAGGTATGGGTTGATCTCTACTCCCCTCCCAGGTAACAAGCGACAGGACGAGAGGAAACAGCCTCAGGTTGTGCCAGGGGAATTTTAGGTTAGATAGTAGGAAAGATTTCTTCCCTGAAAAGGTTTTCAAGCCCTGGAACAGGCTGCCAAGGGGAAGTGGTGGAGTCACCATCCCTAGAACAATTCCAAAAACGTGCAGGTGTGGCACTTTGTGACATGATTTAGTGATGGACTTGACAGTGTTAGGTTTGCAGTTAGAGGTCTCTTCCAACCTTAATGATTCTATGAATGTCAAATCTGTGGTAAGTGGTGGAATTAGATTTTTGGTTTTTTTCTTTGCGTGGTTTTAAGCCTTCTTTGGGTAAAGGACAGTTAGCTGTGCTCGTTTAGACCCCTTTCAAAGTCCTCACACCCACACTGATGATAACCAAGGCAGCCTGTATTGGTGTAATTTAGGTTTCTTTCAGCCAGAAGAAGGGGTAGCTGAAGTAGTGTGGGGGCCTTCTATGTCTCTGAAGTGCAAATTGTACTAGCTGAGATGTTTCAAATACCTATTAGAGTAGGAGTAAGAAAGTTCTAGCAGTTACAGCTGAATAAGTAGAATATAAGACTTCTGAACTGAAATAAATCCCAAACCCCACACAACTCCACTGAATTTGACATGCCAAATCAAACATGGCCTATGTAATAAATCTCCCAGCTAATTCAGATGCCTGTCTTGAACATGTGTGCTTGGCTGGAATACATGGATTGCTTTCTAGGTTACAGTGTGTAACATGCCCTGTTGCAGTCTGTAGACTAGACCTAATTGGTCTAAAATAAAGCAACCAGGCTCACTTCTGATGAAATTCCACTACCTGAGGTGACGCAGTTTTTCAGAGAAGTTCATTTTCGTCACTGTTCAGAATCAGATCTAATCTCCAGTTTATGTCTGTTTACATTGCCTGGTAATTTAGAGTGCCAGTTCTTAGTTCTTTGCTTGATTATACAGCTCAAACATTCTCCTGTTGATGCAAGATCCTACAAGCACCAAAACTCACATGTGCCAGATGAGTATTAAAGTCATATGCCTGCTCTTTTAGTGACCCTAGAGTGTGATTACACAACTCATATTGTCTAGTGGCCATATGGATTTAAAGTATTCCTGCCCCTCTTTTCTCTCTTCCAATTTTTCCTGACCCTGGCTTGGGATTGGATGTTGGTTTTTTTGCTTAGTTTTGGATTTCTTGCTGTTTTCATTTTTGAGGGAAAGATTTTCAATGGCCAAATGAATTCCCTCACCCAGTTCACAAAACATTTTGCAAATGTTTGTGCTGGTAAAAAGAGTGGATGAGCAACAGTTATTGAAAAGCAAGCAGAACACTTTATCTTGTTCCGTAAGTAAATTAAATGGTTGTAATTTTGATGAGTGCTTACAAAACCATGACCTTTGGGAGGTCCTAATGGCCTTCTGTAAAGAGTACTGGTGTTACAGGTGTTACTGTTATTTGAGCTTAATGCTCCCCGAACTCCTCATTTGTTCAGCATAGCATTGTCATGTGCACACAGCAACTGTATGGTGACGTGTAGAGCCTAGATTCTGGCTATAGCATGGGTATCAGTTGTACAAATAGCAAATTACAAATGCTCTCAGAGAAATGTGTTTAGGTCCTGATACAAAGTTCTTTAAAGCTAGTAGAAGGACAGCCATTAATTTTATTTTGTTCTTAGTTGTAGCAGTTTTCAAAGCAGGCAGCTCATGCTTGTGCCTTCAAATCACTGGCGTTTAAACAAGTGCAGCCTAGAGTTCTGTGCAGCAGCAGTAATACTGCCACTGCCTTTTTTCTACCCTTCATGTTCCAAAGACTTTTTTACTTAAACACAAATTTATGGGTTTTTTGAGTATTAAACAAAGTGGCATTTTGAATGATGCAGTTGATTGATTCTGCCATCACATTTTCAAATTCATAGAATGGTTTGGGTTGGAAGGGACCTTAAAGATCATCTAGTTCCAATCCTCCATGCCATGGGCAGGGATGTCACCCACTAGACCAGGTTCCCCAGGGCCCATCCAAGCTGGCCTTGAACCACTGTCAGGGATGAGACATACAGAACTTCTCTGGGTAACCTGTTTCAATGCCTCATCACCTTCTCAGTAAAGAATTTCTTCCTAACATCTGATCTACATCTCCTCTTTTTCAGTTTAAAGCCATCGCCCCTCATTCTGTCACTACTCTCCAGGAAAAAGTGTTCCTTTAGTGCAGTTTTACATTTAAGGAATCAAAAGCATTTCTCTGTGGAGCTTTTTGACACTAGCGGCATGAGAGGTTACACAGCCCCTGCAGCCTCTAGCAGAGGTGGGTCAGATCAAGGCAGACTAAGGAGGAATGCAGTTATGGTATATTGTTTGTCACTGAATAAAGGTCCAAATGAATTTCTTCCTCTGGTTCTAGTTCGAGGAGGAATCTCACAGGCTCGGTACGTGCAGACAGGTCCCGTGCTGGTCTCCTCCTTGCCAACAGAGCGAGTGAGTATTTTCCGACCGGTTGCAGAGCAGTAGCTCGTACCGGGGGTGGCGGAGCTGCGGTGGCCGGGGGCAAGGTGCGAGCGGGAGCACCGCTGTCAGAGAGCAGATGGCAACCATCAGAACTACAAATGCCAGGGGCGCCAGGCTTCCCTGGGGCATGCCATATGGGAGAGAAAAGTAACTGAACGCCGCCGGCGGGCGGGGTCGGGGTGATGTAACAGGAAGCTCTGATGTCTCGCTGCTGCCGCCGCTCCGAGCCCGCAGCCGGACACGCTCCCGCCGCTGCTCTTAGCAGAGTCTTCTCCGCTACCCGGCTGGCTCCGGGCTCCCATCTGGATTATACTCGGCGAGAGGATCGCGCTGTTGTGGCTCTCTCGCTTGACCGGGAAGGGAGGGAACGAAACATCTCTTTTCTCCCTCACTGACAAGGGAAATCAAACATTTGTCTGAAACCTGTCTCTTAACAACTCGGTGCGGTGAGTACAGATCGGAACAGCTTCGTTGTTTTACCTAAGGGCAGCATTTCTGTGGCATCGGAACACGTTGGTGGTTAGGCATGTGTGCACGCTTCTACAGTAACCTCAGCGTGTAATCTGCAGGGAAAGTGGGCTGTAAGGAAAAGCTTTGCTTATTTTCAGTGAGCGGAATATTGAGCTTGATTTTATAACTGGTGTTGTTATATCCTTGTGGAAGTAATCAACGATAAATAGGTAGAAAGGGAAATAAAAATACCCTAATCAGCACTTCAAGGATTCTGCCTAAAACCTTTAATATTCTCTAGCCAGATTTCTGTCTCTGCATCTGGAGAGAATTAGAGGCTCATTGGTTTGAAAAGGGTCCTTAAGACTAATTCAATACAACTGGAACTCTTTCAAGAGGGGCTGAACTAGGTGATGAAGTGGTGCAGATTTTCTTACTGAATTTTCCGTTAATCTTGTTGACGTTATGGTACCGGAAGGAGGTCATATTTGAGTTATTTCTTAATCAGGTTTTGGTTGTAATTACATAACTAAAAAGGTAAAGCTTCAATTTTGTTTGGACTCTCTGCCTGCTTGAGAAAAAGTTAGCATGAGTTTGAAGCTGATATGCATGCTGGGGTGTTACTGGTTCGTGGTTTCTCCCACAAATACCAAACTGGCTTATTGAAAGGTAATTGTCCACTGTTTCATTTCCTTGAGAAACTCCTGAACAGCGCAAGCGTGTGGTCTTGTCTCTCAGTTGATACTGGGAGGCACAATTAAGAGTCTTGCCACTTCTTCAGCTTTCCATAACAGATGTGGTATTCTCTGTTTTTACCATCACAGTTGTGTTACTGAGACTGCTACATCTCATCCTTTGCTTGTGACCTGTAGAATCAGGAAAAGCAATCTTGCTTCTGAAGGATACTTAAGAAATTGCATAGGCTATGGTTTTTTTCTCTCTACCTTAATAAGCTTACACCAGATACCTTGGGATGTTCTTTACCGCTCTTAACGATTGTGCATACTGGGGATCCTGTTGTTCTTTTGCAGTAATAATCCATATAACGCTTTAAACCTGTTCAGGTCAGTGATGTGCTGAAGTGCTAAAAGCGTGGCTGTTATGCTCTGAATCTGAAGACCTTTCAGTGGGTTGAAAGGAGACATACTAGATTTGGATAAACATGAATAAGACCAGATCTGAAACCAGGTGTTTTCTTTCAAAGCTGCCAGACTGTCTGAAATTCTGACTTGTAAATACTGTGAAAATGCAGTTCATTATTTTTTTGTGTAGTCTGCTTAAACTGTTCTTGACTTCACTACATATAGGAACAATCCCAAAGTCTTTATCTAAACTTTGGAAATCTTAGGCACAAAAGTCACTTGGTGATTCTGTATCAAACAAGTTGACACTTCAGGTAAAAAATGTTGATGTTGTAATGATGAGTCCAGTGGGAGCAACTGTCTTCAGAAGCAGGTCAGCTAAATGATTTAGATTCTTGTTTTATGCTCTTCTCATGCAACTGGTTTGGGTTGTGGTCGGACTGCCCACGTAGGAACTGTCAGGCACAGATGTGTTAGCAGGTTTGATGCCAGATGCTACAGTATGTGTAGACTGAGCAAAGACAGTGGCAGGATAGCCCTGCAGAACTGCATGACTGCGCTTGTTAGTGGACAAAACTAAGTACCCGAATACTTAACATGCATTGTAAGGTCAAGAATTTTGCATGGTGCATGTCCTGCAACTTCAAATGTTGCCGTACTTTGCGTTCCTGGTCGGCTGAAGTCTTGCTCTGCAGTAAGACATGCAGTGTTTGTCCTTTTGAAAAGGCTTTTCCTGATACAACGTAACCTTTGGAATTCTGGCCCACTGAGAGCCAGTGGGAATTTTTCCACTGACTGTCAGAGGGCAAGATGTTCCTAAATGTGGCTATTTTATTGTTGGGGGAATTACACTTCATCACCCATCCAATTGCTTGCATGCTGTAGTGTGTTGGCAGCTGTGTTTTGATAACTTCTGTGATTTTTTTGAATGCTCATCATGAAAAATAGCACATCTGCCTGTCTTGTTCTTGGTGGCTGATGCCTTACCTGGCTAAATAAAGGAGCCTGCCTCACTAGTGCGGCATTGTTTTGTGGGCTGGCTGGATACTTCAGTCCAGACTTAAACTAGGGTACAATTAAGAACAAAACTGAGGGAAGAAAGCTTGCTAATGCATTTCCTTTGCCACGAATATAATTACTGAGTTCTGTATTCTGTGCCTTCCAGTTAATCAGCTGTTCCCAACAGCATTCCTACCATGTGCATGAGCTGGGTAGGATTTGGCCTGCAAGAGACCACAAAATCATACAGATAAAAGATTCAAACTAGTCCATGATCATTTGGAAGAAACTATTGTTATCAATGTGTTTTTAATAATAACATGTGCACAGAGGTATTTAAAAAGTATATATCTGGTCACTTCTGCAGTAAATACTGAATATAAGCTATTTATGAAAGCAATTGAAGGAATTTCTCCTTCATGTTCAAGTCTACACTCAGGGAAACAAAACAGGATTTCTCTTTAAGAAGTTGTTCCCATCTGTTCCCCATGTGTTTATAGTGTTCTTGATCTGCTAGCAGAATTCCTTCTGTGCTTCAGATTAGCTGTCATTCCTATAGGGTCTATACACAATATTGGCATTACTTCAGTGTTACAGTCGACTCCTCTCTAAAAGCATGTGTGTCTATGTCATTGGGTTTCACGTGTAGTAGTTTCCTCAGCTAAGCTTTACACTTAGTGAGAACAGTCTTTTAGTTGCTGTAGTTGTCCCATGTAACTGTTCTATTACTAGGAAATATTTGAAGACTTTGATGTAGCAAATTGTGAGAGCTCTGGAATTAACTCCATCCTTGATACCACTGTGTCAGGGGAGGAATGAATACTTCTATTACCAAAAGAGATGTGAGTTCACAAACAACTTTTAAGCAGTAAAATAATCTGGAAGTGTGTTCGTATGTGTGTTGATGTGTTTTAGACATGTAATAACATATTATATATATGGTTTCTGTGTGCATACCTACAGTATATGTGGGTCTAGATCCTGCTGACTTTTATTATTCTGATGTATCAACTAAAGAGAGAACTTGTACATTTTTAAAGAGAC
This sequence comes from Galbula dea, assembly GCA_013399015.1. Lineage (NCBI taxonomy): Eukaryota > Metazoa > Chordata > Aves > Piciformes > Galbulidae > Galbula > Galbula dea. The sequence continues at coordinate 1,035,791 of VWZX01008606.1, read as the reverse complement.
TTTCAAAGTCAATTAGTCCTAAACCTCATTCTTTGTTTAGAAAACCATTGAGTCATGAGTGTTAATAATTTAAATTGACTGCATTTGAATGTTGTATCCTTTTAATATTTAAAAGAAGGAGGAGGAAGCTTTCCCTGGGTGTTCACAACTCATTTTTTTCTTTTTTTTGGTAGTCACCTTGGCAGTTCTGATGTTTCCAATGTAATAGGCTTGCACAAAGAGCAACAGAAATTAGCCTATTTACTACCTGTTGTCTTAATAGCGAGTTCTACAGTCGTTGCAGTCCAATGTAAGATCTTCTTATTAAATTGGTTTCCATTAGAGCTTTTGGTTTTAGCAATACTTTTTCTTTTTGTCCTGTTTTAAAATCTGGGCAAAACTGGAAGGCTAAACTTTTGCATTTTCAAAGATTTTTTTTTTCACAGTTCTCTCTCATGCATGTCTGCTTTAGTCTCCCAAGCTTGTTTATAGTGTTTACATTTTCCCAGCAAAGTCATTCTTTTTCTGCCCCAGCTCTATGCAAACACTTTCAATCATTGCTGCAATGTATGCTGTCCAAAAGAACAGAAGTGATTTATTTAGAGTTGCTTTTCCTTGGAAAGATGCATTTGAAATGCGCTTAATTGAATGCAATGCATTAAAAAAAGACTTCCCATGAGAGAAGCAATGTACTCATTTAAAGAAAAATACCCCAGAGTCTAAACTGGTATAAATTTACATGTGTCTCTGAAGCTGTTACCGTTTGTCTGTAGTATAGATGTCACCTAAGACTTTTCTGAGCAGTGTTGGCCACTATTAAGCTCTAGCTGACAATTAAGATACTAATTGAATTTTAAAAAAAGCAAAACAATATTGTATTTCTGGATTTATGCCTGGATCATGTAGGTCTTCTTTTAAAAATATCCCTAACCAAATTAGTCACAGAGTTTTGTTTAATGGAGCCTGCACCAGTTTGGCTTTCCGTGTGATACCCAGGGCAAGGAGTGAAACACTGATTAGTGATGTATTTATTTTTTTAATTATCATTACTGTCTTCAGAGCAGCTACTTTATATACTATGGTATACCATCAGCTGTGTTGGAGCTGAATATGTTTTTTAGTTCCTAAAAGCTGTATAACTTTTTCCATCTATTATTTGATAACTCTGAACTTGAAAACTGCACAACTTTGATGCTTGTGTGGGCAGAAACTATCACTCTTTGTATTACCATGTAGACTTTACCTTCACTTGTTTCTCCCCCATTACAGTGGTAAAATCTTGGAAAGGAATTGTAATAAATTTTGTATATTCTAAAGCTTGGTAGAGTTTCATTAATGTAAAGGAAAAGATGTACTGAAAACATATCTGTTATACCAAAACTCAGTCGCTTTAGGCTTTAAAAATTAATTTTTGTATTAGTAATATGAGAAATTAATATAGTTTGTTTTCCAGTGTTGTTCTGTAGGTAGAAATGAAAAAATATAGATTTCAGAAGAAAGAGCATTAGACTTCATACTTTTTTCCTCTATAGTTTCATCTATTATTTACTGCCCTAAATAGAGTGAAAAATATGATGCTGTGTAACTTATGATTGCTAAAGGGGCACCTTTTTGCAGTGACTCCTGCAGTGTGCTGTATAGTGAGGATGTCTGCCCTTTTGTTTCTGTTAGCATGATCCAGCAGGTGTCACTCTGGGGATTAAATAGGGAATATTTCACAAACAGAGATGATGAGATGTAGAATTTAGAAGTATTTATTGTAATATATGTATATATTCTAACATATATATATTACAGGATAATTTTTTGGCCATGCATGCCTGTTAAATATTTAAGTTTCTTCTTTTAGTTATGGGATTTAGTGGATGTATTCATCTGTGCATCCCTTTGAACGTGAAAGTAGTTAGTAGTGCATTATACAATAAGAAGTTTTACTCACAGATGTCAATTTTGAAACAAAGAGCAGTGAATCAGCTGAATATTGCCTTTATGGTATAAAAAATATTTTTATCATCTTCTCTGGGAACCAAAATTACTCCTTTTGTCAATGGAAATTCTAGTTACGCAAGTAATGTGTTTTCAGTTCTGATGAATCCAAGGAGGCTCTCTGCAGTAGGCTGCTGGAAGTGAACATATTTATTGTGTCTACATATTGTTTTCTGTTTTAATTGAAGTAAAGGGTGGCTAATTATACAAAGTTTCACAGTAAAAATATTTGGAGAAGAGAAAATTTCTCATGTTTCACTGAGTTTCTAGCACAAGAAAGTACAAGCTGTATTTTATGGGGGGAAAAAAATAGAAAAAGTGATTTATTGACCAGAGTGTTATTTTAGGGAATGATGTAAAAATGTTTTAGTTTTATTCTGGTGGATTTTTACCTGAGTGCATAACCCCATTTTCTGTGGATTCCATATTGTGTGGAGCATAATTGTTAAAAACTTGTGGGTTTCTAGAGAAAATTCTTGTTTATCTCCTGTACTGTACTAGTGCCACATTGGCAGCTTTGAAAGCAATCTACAAAGACAAGTCTCTTTTCAAATAGAAAGAAGTTGGGTTTTACAAGTACATGCATACTTATGTATTTTTCTATATGCATAAATGTTAGTGGGGATTTTTACATGGCACTACATACATTTTACATATATATAGTTAAAAAAAAAACCCCAAACCTCTTCTTGTTGCAGAACTTGTAACCTCAGGCCACTTTAAACAATCCAGTTTCCTTTCTCTCACTTCTTTCTCCTGTTTAAGCCCCCATCCTGTTCCGTTTTTTATTCTATTCAACTTCCTTTCCTGTGATGACTCTGAATGAATCACTTTGCCAGGCATTAAGAATGTGGCTTGACAGTATTTCCAAAAAGCTTATCCTACCCTGGCTCATGCAGATGAAATTAACCTCTGCCGTATCCTTCCTCTCAGAGAAATGTCTGTCTTCACACGTCTTGTTTCTTGGAAGGGAGAGGTGGGGGTGAGAACCCTTTCCATAAATGACTATATGTTGAAATTCATAGTCACTTTCCTTGAAGAGGAGCAGCAGATGTGTGTCCCGTAACAGAGGATCGAGATCAGTAACCTTTGAAACTGATTTAGCATTTAGTCAGGAAAAGTTAAACAAGTTCAGGAAAGCCAAATTTAAGGCTCTTTCCTGAGTGCTGTTCAAGTACTCTCTGCGTGGCCGCCATTCTGCATTATTCATTTTTTTATTAAATGTGTTGTTTATTGCATCATAGTACACTAGGGGAAGGCCACCAGGATTGTGCTTTTTCTTCTGTGTAGGTAGCAGCAATTGGAAAAAGCACATGCTTGACACTGGACTAAATTGTAGCCTTTCTTGTGGTTGTGTGCATGCTTGTGTAGTTGTGGGGGTTTGAAGGCTTGGGGTTTTTTGTTTTTTTTCTTTATTTTCCTGTACTGTAGAAGGAATGGGTACAGAGGGATTTAAAAAATAAAAGTTTCTAATCTGCTAATCCTGTAGGCACCCCAAGAACTAAAAGCTTTTCTGCTGGGAAAAAAAAAACCCAACACAACACAGGAAAAATTGTAGCCCTACAGAAGAAGAGTAACTTTGGAAACCAGTGTGCAGTGAGTAAGGACTCCCATAAAGTTAAACTCTGCTATGGAGTGTTCTCTGTTCCTCAGAGATGAGGAATTTTTCTCCATCAGTTTTCACTAAAGGAGACCTGAAAGATTATTTCTCTTCAGTCACTTTGTGTGGTGTGTCATAAGAGTAGCTAACACTGACACAAGTTACACACCAGTGAGCAAAGTAGAAATGGAAAATTTGTTCACTTATCTTTGTCCTCACAGTACAGATTTTATATAAACCCAGTAGTGGCTGTACTTGGAAGATCAAACAATTCTGTCTGGAGTACCTCACTGGATATTGATTCCCATTCATTTAAATTCTTTTAGTTCCTTATACTGGAAATACTTAATTTCTGACTAAAGGAGGCAATTTGAGCAGTCTTCAGATCTTGACGGTGTCATTCTTGGATTGATTATGGAAGTCACAGCATGGTCTTACAAGAGCCTTATGTCCCCCACCCTGCATGCTGGATGTGCTATCTCGGTGTTGTCAGTCTTCCTAGGAAACAAGGTAGAAAAACATCATTCAGATGTTTTTAACCTTTTAGCACAGACCACTGGGGTAGCTGCTGGGCCTAGGTTGTTTGGGGTTTTTTTGTGTAGGTTTGTTGTTTTTTTAATTCTCCTATTATTTCAGAAGAAATTATACAAGTAGTGTTTCTTCTCTAGAGAGAATCCTTCTTCTAGAAACTCATGCAATCCAAGGGCAGAATCCAGCCAGTGTAGTTTAACTGGGCACTTTTTATTTAGAGCTACAGAGATAAAATAGTCTGCTGACATGCTAAGCTTTTCCCAGAGTCACATTACAGCCCAGTGAAGGACATGGCAGTAATTCAGGGTTTGTTGGAAGGATGGCAAAATAGTTGTGCTGGCTCTGCACGGGCAGTGGGGCACCAGAGCATGTCAGTGTGTGCTGCCATCTGTAAGGTGAAATGTGTATGGTTAGGGTGAAATCAGCACCAAAAGAACCCAGCTTCAAAGCAGATATTAGGGACAATTGCAGTAAGCTTTCTGAGCCAGATTAGGCAAGGGGAGAAGAGATAGCGTTGAAATACATTTTGTCCGATGCAGACAGACTGGCATGATAGACAGTAACTCAGCTTCCTCTGGGAATGCACATTTGCCAAACCAAAGTGTTCAAAAGTAGTATTATATCGTGCAGGAATGTGGGACCTCTTAAGCCAGAGGTTTGTTTTATTTTTACAATTTCTTTAGCTCTTGTGTTTCCTAGATTTCCAAGTTTTTATATTTTAAACATTTACAGCCTATTCAACAAGACAGTTGTCCAGCTTTGTCCTTGAACGCTAAGTAATAGTAAAATGATGAAGTCTGGTAGCAAAGAAGCTTGGAAGATAAAATAATGGAAGAAATGAGAAATCACAAAGAAAAAACCCTGAACCTCAGAAAAGTAAACCATGAGCAAATCACTAAATGGAACGATGTTACCTTGAGCAGCTCAGTCAGGTATCCTGTGGTCAGTCAAAAGCCATTTCTTTACGTACATAGTCACTTGGATAAACTGAAAGATTCTTTTGGATGGTCATAAATGTGTATTTGGAGTTGTGTATGTCATGAATTCGCTGTGGGGTTGCTAAATTGATTGTCTATTCAGTATTTTAATTTGGCAACAAAACAGATGTTGGGTTTCAGTACGTGATCTAGTTAAGATGCCAGTAACTGTAGTGATAACTTAGCTCATCGTTTCTCAGAGAGAGTGAAGGTGAAATCCATTTGTCACACATGGAAGATGCTTATTCCTTTATCTCTTCTTCATCTGTGCAAGGGAAGGATTCTTCCTGTTTCTGTTACCATGCTAACTTTACATCTACTGACTATATAGACTCCATGATCTCTCAGAATTGAAACCTATGATTTTCCTTTTTAATTCCTATTCTTCTTGTCATCTGTTGCCCTTCAGAGGGAAAAATGATTCTCCTATCTTCTCGGTGTTTACAAACAGGCATTTATAGGTAAATATTTTTATCTTATGGTAGTTATGCAAAGATGTTTTATAAGGCTCCACATCCAGCAATAGCCCAATCAAAACTTCTTTCAGTGGGCCAGGGTCTTTGTCTCGCCTCTCTTGAGTGGAATGTCTTGTGCATGTGCAGTGCCACATTGCTTTGGTTCTTTGCTGCCATGTATCTGCTATTAAAAAAAAAAATTGCTGAATGAGAGTAATAGAGAGGAACAATAGGCTCTTACAGGATGTTCAAGACAGGGTCATTACAGTGTATTTTCTTGTGCAATCTTGTTATGAACAAGGTTTGTATTTACCAGCTTGCTTCATTTGTCAGCGCCCTCTTATTATTGTTGTAAGGCTACAAAGTTCAATTTGATGAAATATCTAATAGCTCTGTGGAAAGCTGCTTTTCACTATTTCTAATAAAGTTATGTGTTATGTACGTATTCACTATTTACTTATCATCACTGGTAATAAGAAAAGGAGCCAGGAAATTTTTCACTATCAAACTGCAGATTAGCTCTAGTGTACTTAGCAAAATGAAATCAGAGGAGCTTATGATGGGCTGTTGAATTTGGAAGTCTAGATAGGTCGTTTAAAAGAAAATTATTTGGTTTGGCAGTTTGCAAAGAAAACAGCTTACTTGCAGTGCTGTGACATACAGGATAATTTTTTCCACAATTTCCAACACTTGGAATACAAAGGGTCAGTTTGATGTGAAAGGTGAAGAAATAGCACCTGGTGAGCCCTTGAAGCAGCTGTGGATTGTTTCTGTGATGTGTGATTAAACTAACAATTCTGTAGCTGAAGGCCACCCACTAGCAGGCTCAGTTGCAAACATTTAAGGTTTCCAGCTAATGTGAAATAAGCAGTTCAAGCAGGAGGATTCAGTTAAATTTGGGAAGATACGAATTTGGGATTGAGATTCAGGGGTTGGTAGAATAGACTAGAAGTCAGTCCACAGGGATTTGGGATGCTGGTGAAAACTGCGTACGTTTTCAGCATTGTATGAAAATGTCTCAATCTTTAATCAAGACACATCGTTTTCTTAGATGTGCAAATGGTTTTGTTTGTGTTCTTGGAATAAACACAGCCTAATTTTGGAATACTGGGCTATATTTGTGTAATAGAGTCTAACAAATGGAAAACTAAGGGTACTGTAGGTCATTACTGAGGTTAGCAGAACTGTGAGGGGGAAGTCTGGCAGCTGAAGATCCTACAGCGTGTCTGAGTGGTGCCTTCTTTTGCATGCAAGGGTGAGGGGAATCGGCCACTACAGGAATATGTGTGCGAGTGATCCTTGCAGAATAAGAAACATATTAACTGACATGAGGTGTCAGTGGGTGAGATTTGAATTAATGCTGCTCATCAGAAGCTTTTCCAAACTCTGCAGCTTTTTTCCATCTTGACAAATGGCTCATTGGAAGTGATAGAGACCAACTGTTTTTCTGTAGCTCTCGGATTCCATTTGGCCTCTGAGTCTTCAGAAATCACTTCTTGAAGTCACAAGTAGTATGCTTACACAGTTCCACATACTTGGTGAAACTACATAGATGATATGCAGAGTACACAACAACTGTACAAAAATTAGCAAAAGCAGCTACAGTTAAGAGGGACTTAAAAATGAGGAAACAAGAAAATACTGAAAAGTAAGTAAGTGTTGGAGAAAATGTCTTTTGTCCACTGGGTCCACACTGCTACTCCCTTTGAAAGGTGAGGCATAGAGGGTGCTCAGTAATTATTTATCAAGCCTAATGTTATTTGTGTCTGCTTAACAAAGAATATATCACATGGTATTGGGGGTGTGAACTGCTGAAGGTAGAAATAAAGCAACTAATTAATGCTAATCAACAAGTTACGTTAACTGCAGCACAATAGTTAATGTGTTCCTCCTGAAACACCACGTGATCATCTGTGCATGTATGTAAGCAGGTTTTTGAACTGAAAAAGCTGCAAGAAATACACGTGGATTCCCAGAATCCATTTGTAAGTTTTTAAAGTGAACACTTAGATGCTTAGGGCATTGAACGAGTCAAAAGGATTATGTGTGATGATTTGTTAAATCAGCTTATTTTTCTTGGAGAGTGACTATTTGAAAGAGCACTAGATTTCTTGGGTGACTGTCATGCCAGGAAAGGGACCACAGATGTGGTTAAAAATTATTTCTGTTGGGTTTCTGATGGGGTAACCTGCAACTGATTGCTGAAAATGTTTCTCTTGACTATCTCAAGAGAGAGATTAAAACCATACTCCAGTAGAAAATAAATTAGTTCCAGTCCCACAGAGGGGGTTGAACACAGCTTGTCACATACAGACAGTTGGTTTCCTGACATTGGCACTTGGTTAACAACTTCCAGCATTTAAAGGTGTCACAGGTCATATGGATTCTGTGTGTTTTTGGCCCTTTGGGCTTAACAGGAAGGTCACCAAGTTATCGAGCAACTGCTGTCTGTTTGAAGAGATTCAGCTGCCTTTCCTGCCCCACTGTTGGAGAACCTCAGCTTTCAAAGAGAAAATAGTGCCTCTGCTCTGAGTTTGCTAATATCACGTAGACTTTGTTTTCTAGCTAGAAAGAGTGAAAAAGAAGATGGAAGTGTAACTCTTTTGATCATCATTTCCTTTGTGTTCTGTCTGATCCTATTGACTCTCTTTTCATCTAGCTTAATCTCTGTGGAGTGACCAAATACATCTTCGCTCCTTTTCTTTTTCTGTATTCTGAGAGTCTTGGACTCCTGCCTTCCCAAAACTGTTTGCATCCCCCTATCTTTAGAAGAAGGATTCTTATTTCTCTGCAACCCTCTAGAAGAACTTACTGTGTTTTCCACATATAGTCTGAGTGCATATGTTATAATAAAGCATAGAATAGACTTACTCAGCAAGCCTATATGGATAGTACAAAGGGTGGTTGAGCCAGAAACCTCCTTCCCCCAGTAGACCTTTTGACTGACTCTGTCCAGATTGCACGAGGGCATGGTTATTCAGCTTGTTCCTAAGCTACTAGAAGTGCAAGAGACACATGTGGAAATCTGGTTGAGTGATAATCATTTGCAGGGAAGTTAACTACCATTTTTGTAGCTAGCATTAAGGGATAGCTAATACAAAACTGAGTTGTTGGTTTTAGTTTTTTTTCTTCCAAATGTAGCAAGCATGTTATCATCCTTATGATAGAAGATCCCTTTTCAGTCTTTCAATGAATTAACTATTTTCCTTTTTTTGTATAAGGAAGATAACCTTTGTAACATCCTGTTTTATTTACCAGCCATATCTGTAAGCCACAGGAAATCCTGTGTGTGAAGTCACAACACAATGCTCAAGAAATCCAGAAATCCATGATCTTTATTAGAAAACCATTGAGTCACAAACTGAATAAAGCTGTGACTCCTGTCAGTTGATTATTTTACATAGCATCAACTAATACTTTTTTCAATATGAAAAAAGGGTGAAGTGATCCAAATGAAATGAGTCTTCTTGTGTCTTCCCCAAAATTCAGGCTCTACCATCTTGTGCATGGTGAGGAATTGGAAGAGTTTTATGACTGCTCACTCTCTCTGTAAAGTTCACACGCCTCTGCAGTTCCCCCTGTTTTGCTGGAGTTGGAATCAAAGTACCAAAATACTATGTAAAGAGGCTGCTCTTGCTTTATTGCTGGCAGGCTTATAATCTGGGAGTATCTAAAAAACCATCAAAAAGCCTGTTCTCATGAGAATCCTGTCCAAATTTCCAGACCAGTGAATCTGGAACATTATCCAAAACTGTGAAGATACACAATTACAGCAGAGCTTGTGGTTGAGGCTTTTTGGTGTGGTGTTTTGTTGGGGCTTTTTGTTTGCTTTAGGGTTGGGGATTCTTGGGGTTGCAGTTCTCCCCTTGTCACTTTTTATATAAAGATTTTGTCATAATTTTAGCTCTTTTCTAGTCTTCGCTCTTGTCTTCTCAGCTGTGTAAGAACTTTTGTCCCCTTCCCTTGTTAATGCTTTTTCATTCAGATTTGATCATTCTACGTTCTCTTATAAATGTGTCAATTTTAGTGAATAAGTCTGTTAGTTCATAATATTTTTTTTTAATTATGACTGTATCACTAGTGAAGATGAACCCAAGTTGGTAGGTGGCTATTATTTAAAAAAGTTCTTTTCTGTGCTAGGTTTCAGGTAAATTTAATAATGAGTTTGCATGTTATTACTATATCAAATTCTCTTTCCTAATGAATCTTTGCTAGATGTAAATGTTTCATAGTTTTAGACACAGTGGACTACTTTGTTAAAAGGTTACTCTAGAGATACTATACATGCAGAAACAGTTCTAGGAGAGCTCTGTATTAAAGCAGTGCCCACCTTGAGCAAACAGCTTGTTTGCTGGATACTATAGGTGATGCAGTTGTCAGTGCTATTGCTGCATTCGTAGTCATCAGTAATTAATTCCATTGCTTGAACAAGAGTGCTCAGAGACCATGTTATCATTCTAGCAGAGTCCTGCCAAGCAGCTGGTGCTGTTTCTTTGTTTTGTTTTCTTTTTTTCTCAGGGAAGCAGGCTTGAGCTCACTGGAAATTTTTCTCTTCTTTCTCTCGTATAAAACAGCAAACATAATAACACCCCCCCAAACATTTCACATACATTAATGGTTCTTTGATTCTATAATAGGTGAATTAGTAAGATATGTGTGGTTTAAACTTTATTTATGACATTAGCATCTGTATTCTCCTAAAATAGAGTTTGATGATTGCATAAGCTTAAATTAATTTGCCTTTAAGGAGGAAAGATTCTTTGTGATGAATATGAGGGGAAAAAACACTGGTCAGCATGACTTGTGACTATAGAATGTATTAGGGTGCTCCTTTAGAAATTATCATTATTCAGTTGCATCTGTTTTCTTGAGGTGAATGTACTTCTGTAGCACCTACATACTGTTGCAGCTTCTCTGAGGAAACAGTTGCATATAGAAATATGTTTCCTCTATTAGGTGAGAGATGTAAGAAAATATATTCACTGTGAATAAGGAGGAGAAAATCCAGCTCTGGGTAGGCTATTCATCTTTTTTTGCACTGAGCAGACCTGTGCTAGGATCTTTGTATCACCCTCAATTCAGAAAACTTTAAATTAGAGTTTAGTTTCAAAATTGTATTCAATAGACGAATTATTATACTTGTGTGCACTCTGTTAATGACATGGAGGAACTTGCTTGTGCTTGGATTAATTTTAAGTATACAGAAGTCTACAGGGCTTATCCAACTATGCTGCTACTTATTTCATGAACTGAATTTGTTAATCAATTTCTGATCCTTGGGCCTCAGCCCCCTCTCACCCTATCTAGTATAATTTGTACAGAATTTTTGTGTCCACTTAATGTTCAGATCTGCTGCAGGAAAGGCAGCATAATAGAAACCACGTGCCCCAAAATAAGTCAGGTCAGAGAGGACTTGCTACTAATAGTTCACTCTCAAGTCTGAAATGGTTTAGGTACATGCTTATCTTTGCTGATAAACTTGGGTTTGATTTCCTTTGCTCTTAATTTGTTAATTGGCTCCTGGTATTGCACCTCAGTAAGTAGCTGAGTTTTTTCAAATTTCAAGTGACTCTCAAATAACTTCTATAACATGAGAACCAGGCACTTTCTGACCTTGGCATTTCAAGGTGCTGATTATCTATATATAATCATACCATATATTCATACCATATTCTATACATATTTGTACATTGCAGCTGTAGCTGTTAGCTTGGGAAATATTGTGAAAGTGACAAACACGCTGTCTGCAGTAAACTAAAGACAATGCACAAGTCTGTTTATGCATCCTGGGGTTGAACTCTTTTTCCCACCCATCACCTTCTCTCCAGTCCTGATGATTTTATTTTTTATTTTTGTGTTTTTAAAAGTCTGGCTCCACAACAAATGGCTCATAAGACCAATTAATGTTGTGGAAACAGATGGTTTTGATTTTGTAGCAGTGACATGTTGTTTTCAGGGATTGGAGTATCTCAGGGATATTATAGATTTGTAATGCGACTTATGCTTTTCATTTAGTTTAGAAAATAGGTATTTTAGGTATAATTGAACTGGAATGTTTAGTCTCAAAATGGAGGATTTACCATTTTGAATCAGATCTAGGCCACTGAGCTTTAGTGTTCTTTTGACTTCTGCCTGTACCTTGTGCATGGTGCTTCCTGAAATGAAAAGAACGTTTGCATCACCTTGAGAAACTTTATTTTTGCAGTGTTTCACATTAAAAAAATTCTTGATGGTCCTGGGAGATTCTTACTACTTAAACTCGCCTATCTTTTTGAGCTAACAAAGAGATCATGATGTCATCCAGGCTCTTAAAAAAGCCAGTTACTGAAAGCAGTTGAATGAAAGATCTTTAGTGTTTATGCAAGCTATGTGCAGGGCTATATAAAGTAACACAGTATTTTTATAATTATCAGCCATTAATTGTGTTGACTTCCTTCTCCTAGAATTAGCACAGATGGGAAGGCATGCTTGTGTTTTGTTTAAAGCCTTGATCAACAGCAGCTCCCTAACTTTAAGTTTACTTGCTTCTATATGGTGTGCGTCACAGTGACAAATTCACGTGTGGCAGCTAGGCAGTATGCTTGTTAAGGCTACAACTTCACTCCTCCAAGGATGATAATGAAATGTTGTGTGCAAAGGCCATTTGAGCATTCAGCATTCTTGAGGACAGAATCAGTATTTCCCAGCTACTGTAATCTTGCTTTTCCTGTATCAACATCAGAAAATAATTGAATTAATAAAGTGAGAATGAAACATTCTGCATTTTAATAATTTTTGATGCCCTCAATGTGGTAGTTACATGTCAATGACTGTTTTCTCTCGTGATGGCTTAAGGGCCAATGGAGCATAGAGAAGAGTAAAAGAAATGTACTCATGGTTCCTGTAATGAAGCAGGTTTTCAGGGAAGAGTCATGATCACACCCAGGCTTCTCCCAGGCTGAGAGAGCTGACAAGCCACAGAGGCACTGAAAGGGAGTAGCACTGAAGAAATGGCATAGAGCAGTGGATTCCCGATGCCTAATTGAGCTGCGAGGACAGAAGTAGTGCAGGGAGTATGATAAATGTGTGAAGAATCACATTGGTTGGTGTCTCGGTAGGTAAATCAAAGGTCCCCAATCCCAATGAACTATCAAATATACCAAAAAATGACAGGATTTACAAGCAAATTTTCACAGGGGAGATAAATTGTGTTAAGAGTGTCAAGGCTTGCCTTTAGAAATTGTAGATTTTTTTTATAACTTAAGCAGTTCTGCTTTCTTAATTTATGGTTTCTAGTACAAACAAGAAATAATGTGCAAATACCACTGAAAGTTATTGAAGCATTGCAGCCCTTGGACATAAATGCAGCTAATGGTGCAAAAACATGGCTCTGAAGAACAAAATTCTGAAATGTGTGGCTCAGATAAGACCTTTCTGCAATAATTCCTTAATTATCCCTAGGGGATATGGTAGATACAGCTAGGACAAGGAATGCTAACAAACCTTAGGATGTAGCAGCAAGTACGTCATAACAACTTTTGCCAAGAAACTAATCCAATCCCACAGTGATCAGCTCCACCTATGCCACAGTCCTGTAGGAGAGAAAGGATGTTGCTTGAGCTGTTTTATGGTAGAAAAGAGTGGAGGTACATAGATTTTTCAATGAGAAATTAATATAATTTTGGATTGATTTTGTTTCTGTCTCAAAGCCTATAACAGGTTATCATAAAGAAAATTCCATATTACGCTGATCAGATGGGAATGCAAATGATATGAAAGTGAAATATGAAATAGGCTTTTCACAGCCTAACTTTTTGTTCCCAAGAAAATATGTTAGAATTACACAGTAGAGCTTTCAAAACTGACTATCTGGATGTATTGAGAAAGAAAAAGTAATTAAAAATTGTAGTTTGATTTTCATAGGGTAGGAATCTGTTACTTAGAGTGTGGCACCTTGCATAAATAAAACACACTAGTTAAAATACAATTGTTTGAAGCACACAGTGTGGTAATGAGTGATGTTCGTAACACAATTCACACAGTTTTGGCTGTTGCAAGCTGTATTGTTAAGCTGCTGGCTGGGATGCAGGATATCCCTTACAGCTTTCAAAAAAATCTCTTGGGCCCTTAATTTCCAGCTGAACAGTCACCAAAGGTCCATGGAAGAGACCTTGAGCAAAACTTAGACCTAACACAGCAATGCGGATGCATTTTTTTCCTTTTGTCTTTTTTGTTTTGTTTTATGCTAGATCTCTTCGCTCTTTTCAGCTCTTATTTATGTGGTGAAAATGCTTTGTTGGAGGGAACTTGCATATCGTTCAAGGGACTACCTAGATTTGCAGCTTGGTCTTACTTCAGCAGAGTATGGCACTTTTCCTTGAATATGTGTCTCATCTATTTCTTTTGTGCTCTTTTGGGAAACAGAGATGGTGCTGGTGTACTGCTTTTATAAGGTTGTACTTTCAGAGCTGCTGTTTTTAGGACTGTCTGGCAAAGCCCTACAGTGTCAATTACAATCACAGAAGCAGGCATCTAAGCTCAAGAGATAATGATACTTGAGTAAAAATAATCTTTGTTGGGATGCCAACCCTTCCTCCATCTCTCAGTAGTACTTCAAAATCATTTGAATCTTCTGGTGACTGAAACTCTGGGAGGAGCTGTTCCCTGCAAAAATGACTCTCTCTCTGCATTTTTCCATGTTTCTGGTATACATTGTGTAAAAAAAAAAAAAAAAAAAAAAAAAAAAAAAAATCCTGTATAAACAGGACAAATTAAACACAGCCTTACAGTACTCATCTGCCCTACTGGCTGTAATAGATTACAGTTGTTGGAAAACTGCAGCAGTTGCGTTTGCAATGTTCCTCCAGCTGTCTTCTGCGTTCTGACGACTGTGCCGCGATGATGTTTTCGGCTCTTTGTTGGGATCTCGCCCAAAATTTTCATAGTGCTCTTCTGGCTCCTGTTAGGGTTTCTCTGAAAATTGTACTTACCAGCTTGCCCTTTCTTTGCTGTCTTTGGAGGTGGTCCTGTCTTTCAGAATAATGCCCTTTAGACACAATTTTTGGTTTTGAGTTACTTGATTCTGCTCTGGGCATGTCTTGACTTAGTGATTTTAGTGAAACTGCTAGGAAACCCAAAACATAAACATGTTGTGTATTTTTTATTCTTCATCAGATTTTCATTCTGGGTTTCAGTGTGGATTTGTTTTTTCCTTTCTCCTTGCTCCTTCAGCTAAGCTGTGCTACATTTTTGGGGTGGGATGTGATTATCCAGTACACAGGCATCTGCTGCTGCCTGGGAAGCCCAGCAGGCCTGGCTGCCTCCATACAGGATGTCCCACAGACATTGGAACCATGTTTGGCAAATATCTCTTACTACCCTCAGGGCATCTCAAAGGGGCCCTAAGAGCCTATGTGTGGGCAAGTGAACTTAGCCTCTGGTGTTGCTCTCTCACTACCTATACGTGTGAGGAGTAGTGTTGGCAAGATACAGTAGGGTGTATGTAGTTACATCTGTGTGTTTGCAAAGTGCAAATATACCATTATAAATAGAGTTTTTATAGTATATATAAATGGAGCTAATACTAGGGACTGATTATGCTACTAGCATAATTGTAGAAAGATCAAACTGAGCGACAGTGGATTTATTTCTCATGTTTTTGTCCTTTCTGCAATTTTCATACATGTTCTTCACCTTTTGCTATTGTGAAAGATCAATGAAAAGTGAAAGGCTGATTGTGATTAGCTAGGCAGGTCCATTTCCACTGCAGCAGCATGTGTTGTGAATGTCCCTAGGGTATTTTTTGGACAGTAAAATGGTTAATGGTGCTAGTACTTAAACCTATAATTAGCTTCTGAAGTTAACACCTTTTCAGTTCTATTGTTTTGTTTTGAGTGCAGAGATTTGAGAAATCCTTGGTGTATTGCCACCACTTTGAATAAATTTCCCCAGCTAAAAGGACTATAGAGTTGTCCAAAATCACTGTTAGTCTGTGAGGGTGCTTAAATCTAAATAAAGACTTGAATTTTATGTCTGCAGCTCTATAAAAATTTTATACTTCAGTAATGATAATTATCAGGTACCAATTTTTTAATCTCCTGTGGTGTAACATGGATATTTAGCTGTTGCATATATTATGCATGCTATTGTAATGTAGGTTGTATTCTATTTTACACTGTAGTATTTTTCACGTTTTGCATATAGGAATACATTCTTTTTCAAGTAATACTAATTTTCTTATGGTTCCTGTCCTTTGTTAACATTCTTGTCCTCTGGTACGTGTTTAAAGAGGTCAGACTACTTATTCACTTATTTACTTATTCAGTTGTACAAGTTATAGTAATAATGAGACAATGAGTTTGAGTGCTGTCACTGAGTGATCACTTGAAAAATCAAGAAGTATTTAAAACCTAATGTATTTCAGGTGCTTTTATTTCATCTGTGGTGCTGTAGAGGTATATTCAGGACTCATCAGTCTCAGTGGCTTGATTTATAGCTGTGATTGTTGTCTAGGAATGGATTTCTAATTCCTCTTAGGGCTTTATCAGAGGAATAAAAGAATTGTGAAAATCAACGTGGTTGATTGCCAGATTGTTAAAATCGGGTATCTTAAGTCACATTTATTAATGCCTGTAGATTGCAGGTGGCCATTACTTAGTGGAACATAGCACTGATGTTTCATTACACTTTACTACAAAGTAGGTAGTCTTGAGTTACTGGTTGGAAATGGCAAGTAGTGCCCAATCTGAAGGTGTACTTGGTTATTGGGGCACATGATGTAAGTCATTATTAAGATAGCTGAAAAAGTGACATCCCCAGTGCTACTACATGCAATTCAATCTGTAGGCTGCATGCTTGGAATAAGTAGCAAGAGATTAGAGAGGGATAGAGCTGGATGCAGGAAGTCACTTTGGGTAATGATTATCCGTTCATTTCACTGTAAGGGAAGAGCCTACTTCATGTTACTTAGGTGCAAAGAGCCAGACATTGCTTGAATATTCTTTCACAAAACCTTTACTGAAGATAGCAGCTGACTCTAAACTCCTTGATTCAGGATCAGTGTTTTTAATTACCTCACACTCATCTTCCCTTTATATTCATTGTTTCTGCTTCTCAGTGACCTTAAAGGAAAGGCTCCATTGGAGGGTTTTTCTGATTTGTTTCTTGATTTTAGAACTGAACCCATTTTCTTCATAGTGTAATCATTCTATATTTGGTAGCACTATATAATTTCAGTAGCTGATTTGGCTCCCACATTTGAATTAGTCCGAATTTCCCATCAGTTTCATAGTCTAATTTTCAACAGATGTTTTAGGGTCATCACCCTTGTAATGTCTGACCCTCTGAGATGACCAGCCAAGTGGGGTTCAGAGTTCAGATCTCTGGGTGATGGCCAATTCAGATTTAAAATTCTCTGTTCCTTAAGAACACTCTTCAAAGACTTATTTCTCTTCTCCATAGCCTTTTTATAGGGTGGTGCAGTGAGGCAGCCTGAGGAGCAATTACGACTCCACAGTTAGAAGTTGTCTGGTAGCGGTGATATGGCAATGAATTTACTTAGTCTGGTGATTACAAATGATGCTTACTGATAAAAACATCTCAGCATCTTGCTGAATTCATGTTGAGGAAATGATGTCTTTTAGAGTAGGACAGAGCAAAGGTAGCTAAAGTTGTCAGTGTCCCTTTTGACCAGAGTCTGTATCTGATCCATCTGATGCTTTACTTAGGTAGAGCAAAAAGTCCTTTGCTTCCTAGTTTATAAAATGTTGATGTGCTACCCAGAGTAATTAATGCCATCATTAAAATGCCACTAGTTTTGGAATGATATGCAGCAACTGTTTAGCAGTTTGCACTCCGTAAAGATTTGAGGTGTTGCAAAAGAAAGTGAAGATGATTTGATTTATTTTTTTTTTTTTAAATACTGTCCTCATCATTGAGCAGTCATAAAATATGCTAGTGCAGTAGTTGTTTTCTACTATTCTCCTGAGAAAGGGAAATGCATTTACTGGAAACCAACCAGGTTTTATTTCTGCAAATTTTTATTATTCTGGAGATTTTAGGGCAATGAGAAGTTAAGCTCATAAAATGTAATCTCTTCTCTGTATGCTATAGACCTGTAGCAATAGCCAAGCATTTTTATTTCTATAAAATTACTTACAGGGTCAGTAAGACAAATACCTGCTATGGAATTCATTTGCCAGCAAGACTTGCTGCCAGTTAAGAATTAGTACAGAACTTTTATGTCTGCTTTTGGCCCATTTGTGTATCTTACCAATAAAGCACTTAGTAGTTCCTTTGGGGGAGGGAGGGAGAAGCTGTTCTAAAGCTTCAGAGGAGAACAGAATTCTTTCTCCACCATATATGCCGCTTAATTCAGAATACCATATTCATTACCTGCCGTGGTTCAGCAGATATCCTGCTCTGTCAACAGCAGGAAGAAGCCAGTGCAGGAGAACACTGGACTTCACCAAAGGAAGCTTGGCATAAGCTACCTTGATAGAAATAAATGCAGGAGATTTTTTGTTTTTCTGAATGGTTCCCTCACATGCAATCAGTTGGGTGATGTTGTGTCCGTTGGCTTGAGCAATGCCAAGGCCATTGATGATGAAAGTTTTGTGCTGTTTTTCCCCTCGCTTGGAAAATTCTCTCCCTTCCCCCTCCCTCCCCGTCCCAAACCCAAATCTCTGCCAAGCAAGCAGCTGTGAGCAAAATTTCTCAGCAAGATGAATTTACAGTTTTGCATGCTCTGTGGAACAGGATACACAGATACAGCTTTGAGAGGGTAACTGTTGAGGGCTGCAAGTCTAGACTCTGAATTAAAAGTGTGTGCATGAAATGAGTGAGCCTTTTAAGGTGTGTTACTAAGCTAAAAGGTGCAGGAAAGAATAAAACAAATGCATGTGAAGGTTATTTTTCATAGCGAGTTTTGGTCCCTCAGTCTGAGGTAAGCAATTCTGAGAGTCTGATGTCCAAGCTTTGCTATTAAAATCAGTGAATAAAACTAGGGAATATTAGTACTGCAGTTGCATCTGAGACACTGGCAGACCAATGGCAGGATCTGGTCAGTAGAATTAAAAACTCGATTAAATACGTTTGAACTTAATTTTTGGTAGACGTTATCCTTATCACAGATTCTCATCAAATTCCATGTGTTTTGGTTCTGCCAGGGATTTTTTTTTTTAAGAGTGTAAAATCAGTATGAGAGTTCTGTGGGGTTTTTTTCCTCCAGGAAAATAAATGCAGGATGTGAGTGTGCCGAAACTATGGACACCTATATTAAAGCCACCTAATATTTTCCATGCTTGCAGTGGAAATTTTCAGTTGCTTGCAATTTTGACAAGCTTTAGCTGAGATTTTCCATTACATGTCTCTGCCTTTATATCATTATTATTATTATTACATTTGGAGGGGAGATAATGTGCTTAAATGTGTAAATGAAATATAACTAACATTTACATGTAATTTATGACTAGAATAGCTGTGCTTGATTCTCATTCCTTTACTGTATCTATAATACTAGCAATGTTTTATTACATTTTGTATGTAATATTTCATCTTCATGAAGTACCTTGTCCAAGTGAGGCTTGACTTTATGAAGGCAATGATTTGTGTCTGATTTATGTAATACTTTTAATGTTCATAGTTAATATTTGATTTTGGTTTGCATTCAGGTAAGTCAGGGTGGAATACTGCAAAAGGATATGGAAAAGTCTGTTTGTAATTAAAGGCCCACTAATTGGACTTTAGGGACTGTGTGTAAGATACACTAGGCTTTCCCACGGCCACACCCTAAGCATATGATCTTTAACTGAATTCATGGAAACATTCACTCTGCTTCCTACAGATTGCAGCTGGCACTGTCTGTAAAATTTCTCCTTCACAAAGAGCAGAGGATTTTTTTGTGATAATGTGCAAGGATACATTTCATTCTGCTGCAGTGTTACTATACAGCTATGAGAAACAGATGGAACGTGTTGTAAAAAGACGGTACTACGCAGTGCAATTATGCAATAATGTCAGAATCCTAGGAATGGTCATCCTTGAAGTTCTCGTTCAGAGGATGTGAAATGGTGCAGTGCTTGACCATCAAATATGTCTGTGGCTTACAGATTGCATGCCAGCTATATTGGAGATGACCCACCAACTACTTTGCTATTTCAAAAGTTTTAACATCTTTCCCAGCAGCATAAGCTCTGCAAGTAGAATTTTTCAATGGCTCAATGACTTTACACAAGACATCTGATGGACAAATTTGCCTAGGGTTAGTTTTTACTTTTAGGTAAGAACTGGTGTATACAATTTTAGGTGGAAGAAATTCTACCTAAGTGGTATTTTGTAGAAGATATACAAATGTATTATTTCACTCAGTGCTAAAGATTTCTACTGGTGTACTTTCCATATTCAGACTAAAAGACTGTCCTAATGGAAAAGAAATTTACTCTTCTGAAGGAAATGCACATTGTCAAAGATAATTGATAAAGATCACCACATAGATGTCTTCTAGTTGGTTGAACATGGCCTGAGCTGTCCAAACACTCATCACTGCCTTTTTGGGGATTTTATGCACACAAGAGAAGTTTGAGACATTTACATTTATGAGACACTCACATTTATACTGGTGCCAGTTTTTCTGCGTTCTCCATGTCCACTTTCAAATCAGAATTAGGAATGCCTAAGACAAATTACCTACAAGAGGTTAGTGTGGTTCCCTCTTGGTAACAGTTTGCTTCCTATTCAAAGGATCCCACTTCCCATTTTGTTAAACTGGTTAGTTAATTGCTATAATCCTGTAATTAATTTTTGAACTGACAGCAACTCCAGCAAAACAAGTCTTTCTTCACTCCTGGACACGTCAGTCTGTGTCACAGTTCTGTTTATGTCAATATTCCTGTGGGTGTGGGAGGGGGCGGATGAAGCTGAAGGGGATTCCTGTTTAGAAGCCTTTGAAAGGTTGGTGGGTGATGTTTTCCTCCATTTGTCAACACTACTGTTAACTCTGTTTGACAGAAAATTAAGTTAATGTAAAATTTCATTGGCTCTAGCAATGTGTTGGTACATGCCTTCGTTTGAAGGAGGTGGAGGATAGACAACCCTTTTATCACTCTGCCTACTTTAAGGTGATTTTGGCAGCTAGTCTGTGAGGAGAAGGAGAGATGTATAAAAATCAAAGTTCTGGTTACAAATGCAAAGACAAAAGCTTTGTCACTGTTGTGGTTTTGTCTTTCCTTTGAGTATGTGCATCTGTCTTTAGAAGTCATTCACAAGCCTTTACTCAGTATGGTGAAGAAGACCCTTGAAGTCAAGACCTGTGTCTGTGTGGGTCTCAAAATGTACGTGTATGTAGAGCTGCTATGCAGCTATAGGCTTTGAAAATAGATATAGAAGGTAATTTCTTTCCATGCTGTTGAGATTAATTTTAACTAATTCTGGTTTTTAAATTCCTTGTGTCTCACAAACTCCTTTATGGCTAGCATGCCCTGTGTGAGCCTGATTTAAAACATTTGCTGCTAAAATGCCATTTTAGGAATATAACAGATGAAAAAATGTAGGAAAGAAGGGAAATAGCTGTAGCTAATTAAAAGCAAAGGAGACAAGCTTCAGACCACTAGAATTCAAAAGGTTGGTTTTGGCTGCTGCTTGTTCTTGGCTTTTGCTACAGGAGGGATTAGTAGTTTTGATGATTTAGCACAGTATAACATGTATTGTCTAATATTCCAAGGGTGAAATATTCCAGATCTTGCACTTTTGACTTCTGGCATGTGAAATTTTAAATTTAAGAGGAAATGCTCTGAACTGCAGTGACTTAGGTTGACCTGGTAAAGGCTTTGAAGTAGCTGGTGGTTTACTTTGCTTTGGATAAGCGTATATCAAGCTGTATTCTAAAGCTGCCTTAAATTTACCTGCACAGTTTGGGAACAGTAAATGCATGAGAAATATCCCATGAGAGAAAAATCTTGATATTTGGCATGAACTTCCCATCTGAAATTTCATTCTCAGCCAGACCAAAATTATTGCCAGTGAGAAGAAAACTGCTTTGGGAATATTTTAGTTATTTGTGTTATGTTTAAGGTGGGGAAAAAAAAAAGAAAGAAAGAAATCCAATAGAAAGTCAGAAGAGTCTAGTGCTTCTGATGTTTCCATGGAGAGTTTATCTATAGTTGGTTCATCAGTTCTCTTCAAGTCATTGACCAGTAGTGAACCCAAAGTTAGGACACTGGTTCTGATGCAGCGGCTGCAGCAGAAGCACTGTGTTTATGCTGGCGTAAGCAGCTCCCTTTCCTGGCCACCTGCTCCTTCCCCATCCTGCTCTGAGTTGCTGCTGTGGTGTGGTCCACCTAAAACTTAATAATTTAATTTAAAAAAATAATACTTTAAAAACTTGTAACACTTGAATTGTAGCCGACTGAGGCCATGTTTGTTTGTACTTGTGTGTAAATATTCACATTTCTAAATGTGAATCTGGAAGACAACTGCTGTTAAACCTGTGAGCTTCATAGAATATGCTCAAACTGCCAAACTGGGTTGAGGTCAGTGGGAAAACAGTTGAGTGGTAAGCTCTACAAAAAAGTCCTGATGCATTTTGGTTAACCCATTCTCCCATTCCAATTGCTGTGTTCTGACCTTGAGAAAAGTCTTTGAACTGTGGAAATACTGCTCTTGTTAAATTAGCATGTGTCAATGAAGAAATAACAAAAAACTTCTAAAACTCAGCCAGTTGAGAAAATGACTTCATGCTGTAAACATTTTCAGAAAGAAACCTTTGGATCTCTTCTGGGTCATTACTTGGTAAACAGGATCAAACGGAGT
Source organism: Galbula dea (assembly GCA_013399015.1). Taxonomy (NCBI): domain Eukaryota; kingdom Metazoa; phylum Chordata; class Aves; order Piciformes; family Galbulidae; genus Galbula; species Galbula dea. The sequence goes on along the minus strand of VWZX01008606.1, from coordinate 1,013,478 downwards.
CATTCAAATAAAAACACTGACTGAAAGGGGTACACAGAGCAGCAGTTCACTCTCTGCGGCCTTTAAGCGGCAGTGTCTGGGATTAAATAAAAAAAAAAATCAACTTCAAATAAAACCCTTAAGACATCTGAGCAAGGGGTTAATGTCTATTTGATGAATTAATGGCTTCATACTGCCATTGGTTTAATTCAGAAAAGCAGTGGTTTTTCTTGGAGGTGGAGAAATCATCTTTGGAGGACTATACTGTATTTTTCACATGTATCAAAGAATCATACAGTAACTCAAGTTGAAAGGGACCCATAAGGATCAAGGCCAACTCCCTGTTCCTCCCAGGACTACCTAAAACTAAAACATATAACTAAGAGTGTTGTCCACGTGTAGTTATCTGGACAACTATATTCCTGTTTTTGAGGGCTTTTTGTAGGTTACACTTTGGTTTTTGGTATGAGCAGGTGTATGCTGAGGAAGGCCAGATGAAAAACAGTTCTGCTTTCTTTAAATTGAGGCATGTGATTAGGGTCCTCTGTTCTCTCCCTTAAAGCCATAGCAGAGATGTCAGCGTCCCCTCACAGTTAAGGGCTGCCCCTCCACCCTTCAGTGTTTCCTGAAGGCTTCTCTTAAAAATCTTTGATTCATTCACTGATTTTAATATGCATCTGGAATGAAGCAACAGACTTTGGGCTCAGGAAGGAAGATTGAATAGCTCCAGTGGCATACTTGTGATGCTTTGCTATACTGTGTAATTGGGTTTGAGGTCACATCAGTAACACATCCCTATGAATTTTGGCTTTTGGTTTGTGAAGTTTTGCTGCTTATGTCTGTGGATGTCTTCCTTCAGTTTCAGTTATGGATTTGGGTTTTTTTGGTTTGTGGTTTTTGTTTTGTTTTGTTTGAGTGCACGAGGAAGACAGCTTGGCAGAGGGTAATGAGGCATTAAAACATACCTAGTAAGAATGTGGGTGGGAGCTCTCCAACTTTTCCACAGCATGAAATCCATGGAAAAGAGAGACTGTCATCAGCAGTCCCCTGGTGTGTAAGTAATGTGCATTAGAACATCCTTGCCACACCATAGCAGTTGCTTTGGAGGAAGAGAAATTTTAGGAAAGTTTACAGAGTGTGCTTTCAACTCCATTTTAAAATTACTAAACAGATAATTAATATGGTAGAGAAAAAGAGAAGTACCAGCACTAAATCATCTTAATCAGTCAGCCCTTGGAATTTAGTAAGTCATTATTCTGCTGTCATTTTCATTAATAATCTTTCTTATGGTGTTTGATGGTGGCCACTCTAGCATTTTTACAGATACCTTTGTTGAGCAGAGCAGCCTGAGCAGCCTTCCTTCTGGCTTTCTGTGTGCTTGAATGAATGCTGCAGAATTTCAGTGTCATGGCTTACAGAACATTGAACTGAACTTAGTGAATTGTGCCTAATAACATCTGTAGCTATGGAGATGGATGTTAGCCATCAGGGGACAGTTTAGGCTAGGGTTTGGGGGTGAATTAAGCATGACAGGTGCTTACAGAATGATAGTCAAATCGTGCCACTGAAAAATGTGGAGCTATTAATAGTTAATAAACTATTGGAAATTAAGGTTGCTTTACTGACAAGAAGCTGTGTGTCAGCCTGCTGGTAAAGATTTGGTTTGCCAGAATTTCAGTTGCCTTCAATTAACAGCTAGTTTCTCAAGAGGGAAGCATTTTGGATGTTAGTATCTCTGCATAGTATACAGTGTAAAAAATACTATCATTTTAAAAGTGTAAGTAATGGGGGAAATATTATCCTGAGGTTTTTTGTGTGTTGATAAAATATGTAAAGTAGTGTGTTACTGGTTCACTGATTTCTGCAGTAAAGGTTGGTTTATGTTAGCTGCCAGCTCTTGCTCTCTCATCTCAGGTTAGAACTAAGAAATAATGTATTGCACTATCAGACTCTGATAGAGGTTTTATTTAGAGGATAAAATAGTCAGTACTTCAGGTAGAAAAATACTATAACCAGGAAAAAGGTATGAAATTATTTTTGGAAGTGTGGAGTATTTTCTCTTATCCTGAGTATTTTTGTTTGGCTTTCATGTTTTCAACATTCATATGATGAATTTATTTGGTACAGGTATCATGCCAAATTGTCACTGTAACTGTAATTGAGTCCTTGTCTGTCTTCCACATGAAATTGCAGCATTTCCTACAGCTGGTTTCATATACTTTTAAGTCAGTAGAAAGTTCGTATTGGAGAAGGAGGGAGTGAAGCCTTCATAATTTATAGGAAATGCACTGAAAGCGCAGAGGCCAAGAGAAGACCTGTGTCTGTAACAGCAGGGAGAAAATACTCTTACCTTTTTTTTTTTAGCAAAGAGACAAAATTGGTGTGATGGACAGAGACACAAAACCATCTTAGCTCTGCAGTCTCTTGTGGAGAGGAATAATGTTGCCAGAGAAATAAAAATGCAGAGTATTCCAGGGGAAGAACCCTGTGGACATCTCCTCCTCCCAAGCCTCACTCAGTGGGTTTTGTTGCAGTGGGTTTTTCCCAGGGTTGTTTGGTTTTTAACAGTGTGTTTCTTCTGAAAATAATTTAGAATGGCATTCAAACCTGTTAACTGAACATTAGTGTTACAAAACAGTGAGGGTTCCCTCCTCCCCAGGAAAAATTTGCACCACCATCTCACTCTTATGGTAGGTTCTTAGGATTTTAGGTATTATTACAAGTGGCCAAGAGTGTGGTCAGTTACTGCTAGTAATTTCTGTTGGTCGCAGGAGACAAAACTCAGCTGAACGGTGGCCAAAAGCTATTAATGGAAAAAAGTACAGAGGAGTAATTGAATCTGTGTAATCTTATCTACAGCTGCTTCTGCAATCCCTGTGAGCCTCTGGCAAGCAACTAGAGTGATGCAAAAAACAAAATCAAAAAATCTACATGCTAATAGAATAAAAGATGTGAAACACCTTTGTGAACCAAACCTAGTTTTTTCCTTGCAATAAGCCTGAGACTTCGAGATGTAGCATGTGGCCCAAGAAATAAACAGCGAGTTCTTTCTTCTACTGAGCTGAACTACCTCCTAATGCATGGTGAAGTTGTTAGGACAGGACAGTAAAGTTGAGATATGCCACTGTTCTTTATTTACTTTAATCCTCAAGAAGAGAGTCAATGCCATTGTACCACAATTGCATCTTAGAAAAAATCCTGGAAAGAAAGGCAGGAAGAAGAATGTTTCAGTGTGGCTTTTCATTGTATAGTTTCTCTATGCACGTGAGCAATTCTGTGGTTTTAGAGAATGAAGGGTCTAAAGACATTCAACCTTGGTTATAAACTTGGGAGTTTATTTCCTATAGTATTTTCAAGGTGGTTATATGAATACTGTAAATATTCCTTAATTACTGCATCCTTTGTGAAGGTCTTCGTGTGCCCCATAAGCCTCTTCATTCTGCAGTGCAAGAAGGGATCTGTTTATCCCTTTGAAAGCAACTACATTTTCAGACAAGTTCTTTTCAGTGTTGCCTCTTCATGATGGTGTTAAGCCTCCATACAACTAAAAAGAACTAGAAGTAACAAAAGAGCACGTATAGCTATTTCCAAGAGAGATTGCAACAAAACCAAATCAGGGAGTGCTAGAACAAGAGCAAGGAAGGGGCTGGTGGTGGTGGTGAGGAAAATATTCTGATGTGCACTGTCAGTCTGAGGAAAACTATGCATCTGTATTTGCAGGTGTTCAACATTAGTGTTATAAGAATACAGAACACTGCAAGATATGTAATTCATACTGAAAAGGTTTGGAAGTGTTTTGGGGTTTGTGTTTTGGTTTGGGTTGGTTTCTTTTCCTGACCAAATCAAAGGTTAGTGAAAAATGCTTGTGTGTGTGGATGACTGGACATAAAACGGTACAAGTAGACCCTATCTCACTCCTACAGAGTTGCATTCTGAGTTAAAGCCAGACTTGAGAGCAAACTGCCCTAAGGTAGAAGCTTCCTATGTTTTTTCTTTTGTATTGAATGTGGTCAGGTGATTTAAGTTCAAAAAATTATTTTTTTTTTTTCTTGCTGACTACAATTTTTTAACCCTTTTGCTATATCATTGAAATGGGAAGTGTCTGGGAGTTCCTGGGAGGATGGGAAAAGGTTAAAAGTAGAAGCAGCTGAGGAGGCAGGATGGCTCTGTAGAAAAAGCAGGAGGAAGAGAAACATGAACATCTGGTAAAGCTATACCAGTGTCTATTTTGGCTAAGGTCAGCTTGCAGTTCCTTTTGAATTTCTTCAGTAGATTTCACTGCTATCAGTGGCAAACATGACATGGGCCTTTGGAGTATCATTAATTTGGGTAACAAAGAATGTAATAAAGAGCAAAACCAGGCAGTTCCTTTTTTTTTTTTTTTTTTAAGTTTTCCTAGTCTTTAATATAGCATGCACTAAAAATGAGATTTTTGAAGATGGATTTGCTATTGTAATTCCCCATTCTATTCCCACTGATGTTCCCTTTTACTGGGAAAATACTTAAGCCAGAGGTCTGCTAGTAGTTGTAGTGTACTCACTGACATAAGAGTTTCATTCAGTACTTACCATCCAAATCACAGTCCTGCTGGCTTCTGTTCAGCTCCACACTGTCACAGAGAGGAGTCAGGGGATGCTAAGGTCCCACCATCTTTTTCCTCAAGCTAACATTCAGTGCACTCAAATTAAACTCAATCCAATACAGTTGTCCGCTGTTCCTCACAGATGAATTGTCAGTGTTTAGTAGCAGAAGACCATCTTGGGAAGCATAATAAGCTAAAGAAACCTAAGAATGGGTCCTTTTTTATTATTACTTCCTATTCCTTATGCATCTAATCCTTCCCAGCTCTGAGAAGAACTTTCTGAGAATTGTATTTGTTTTGCATCTCATCAGAACAGATGATTAATAAAAGCAGCCTGACTTTTTTGGCAGGACTGGCTTACTACCTCAATCCATGGACTACGTTGCTGTGAAAGTTCTTGTCCAAACTAAGTGGAATAAATGTTGAGTGAATGAATTCATGTAGTGATGCAAGAAATGTCTTCCTGAAGTCCAAGTAGGCATCTGAATGACCTTCATCCTGCATGTTGTAATGAAGTCCAAAAGTAGTGATGTTTAGTGAGAGGATTTTTTTTTTATCTCTAAACATGAGTTTTTTTGCAGTTAGCAAATGTGAGAAATGAGTGGAAAGCACAGAGCAAATTACAGGCTCAACTTAATGGTGTGGGTTAATTCTTCTCCTGGGAAGAATTAACAGTTTAGCAGTGGATACTGGAGTAGTTGATAGCAAATGTCTACAAAACCACTGGATATGACAATATTTGGACCATTAAAGGAACTGAGCAAAGGGGTGACTTTTGATACTGTGAAACAGAAATAATAATGGACTGTGAATCAAAGCAGATAAACCCTGCCTTTGGTTATATGATACTGTATCTTTCAGATAAATAAAAATAAGCAAGAGTATGTGAGGGCAATATTTGAATATGCATTTGAAATTTGCTATCCAACAGTTGTTTTAGCATAAGGGTTTTTGGAACTATTATAGAGAAAATAATTTTGAATCTTGTGTAACACTGTGTACACCAAATACTGTTGAATACACTGAATTATGGTTGCTGTGTTCTACTTGACTGTTCTCTGCTTGTTCCATGCATATCAGTCATGGTTTTTAACCCTGTGCAGATGTGCTTTGGCATACTTTGGAGAGAAAATCCTCAATTACTTTACAACCAAGTAGTTAATTCCAATTTCCTTAGAAGGCCTGTGTTAGGTTTTTTTCCCCTTCCTAGATAAAGAGACAACTATAAATGAATGAAGCTTGTGACAGGTTCAAATCTCCCTGGCCCCCAGTAACCATACAGAATTGAAATTATATTTCCTCTTTGCTAACTGGTTTTCAGTCAGTCTGTAGTCACTACACAGATACTTAAGATTTTTTTTTTTAGTAGTTTTACAGTTACCACTGTAGTTCACATCACATGGATTTTCCAGAGAGGTGCAAACTGAGAATGTATTTCATGTATGCTAAGTGGTCTTCCTGTTAGTCTTTTAAGAGCCTTCAGAACAGCATATTTGAATTCTAGTGTCTTTCTGAATTACCTGTGCAATTTCCAGCAATCAGTGTTAGAGGGCTACATGCCAGTGGTAAAAATAGAGGGAAGATTACTGGTGCAGTTTCAGTCTGGGTAAACAGACACGACAGATTTTGCAGCACATTTCTTATATGTGCATCAAGCTATACAATAAACAGCAGTGATCTCATATTTTATAGTTAACTGTAATCTACAAAATGCTCTTTGTTGTCTTAAGAGGATGGGCTTTAAAATTGCTTCTGCTGGCCAAGGTAGTCTCAGTTGTTTGTCACCCATCAGTCCCTCATAGGACACGACTGTGGGATAACACACACTTCCAAAGACAAGAGGGAGAATATGGCTTGGGTCAGGAGGCTCTGCTCAGCTCCCATCAGCCTTCTTGACTAACTGGCACTGGGATCTTTGAGCTAGGTATATGAGGCACCTTTGGGGTATGTGAGTCTTGAGTGTTAAGTAGCAGTGTATTGTTTGTAATGAATTAATCCAAACAAGGGAGCTAAACTCACTCGCCTCTTGTCCCCTTTATTTTGGCTGCTAATAGCTTCATTAATGCTAGTACAGCAAGATACTTAGATTTTGAAAGGTGGTTTAGTGTTAATAAGTTAGTCTAAATGTGGACAAGTCTTCTGTTACCATGCAAGCAGAAGAGCAGCCCTTGTCTCAGTTCCAGGCTCAGCTCTGTGATCTCGGGAGACTTCCAAGACACAGTGAAATGCTGCATGAGAAATCTCTTGCCCATTCCCTTCCTTTTGCATGAGTTGTCACAGCAATGGTAATGGATGGTCTAGGTACTTAATAAATAATTTTGTATATTTTATGTTTGAGGTGCATTTTACACTGCAATAATCAACTCCAAGAATAGTCTGCACTGTAAAAGGATTATAGCTGTTCTACATAGTTGTATTCTTCTTCAAGCTACAGATACAGTAACTAGTATACAGCTTCTGAAGATAAACAAATTGTTTTACAGCTCACTAATGTGTGTGTCAAGGAGTCAGCTCGTGTCTCAGGGCTAATTGCTATATGTCTGTCAGTTGATAGCAGCTACCTGAGTGAGACAAACTCTCTGGAGAGAACTGGTGTTAGGTGAGGCAGTGCAGGAGAACCCTGCTGGAGGAATTCTCTGCTGGCGAGCTGAGTGCATGTTTTTCACATGATGTTGTACATCTCCAGGTATATCGCACGACATTGCTATATATGAATAAAAATTGAGAGGGCTTCCATTGACTTAGTTCAGAAAGAAAATATGAACTCTTTTGTCAGTTTTGGCTTTCATGAATCATGAAATTTCTTCCTTTTTTTTTTGCCATTGCAGTTTGAGTTCATTCAGCCACAAGATAAAATTCATTGCACCAGATAGAAAAATGACAAAAAACTGGACCACATGTGTGCTGTTCTTCTTGGTTGCTATGGTGAGTCTTACAGATTTTTTAGATCATTTCTAGTTTTAACAAGTTTGTACAGAATACCACAGAAAAATTAGTAATCTGGAAATACAGAAACAACTAATCTTATGTTCAAAAGTATTTTCTGCACAGCAGGATCTTTATCTTCTGTTCTCCTTTGAATTCTTGTGGTGATAGAAGAGAAATAGTATTTACCTCTGCTGAACTCAGCATATCCTTGCTAGCAGAGAACTTTACAGTAACATTTGACAAGTGATATATGAGCAGTACTCTGCAGAGCCCAGGAACACTGCAGAATCTAACTGGGATTCAGAGAACATCCTTGGAACTTGTAATTTCATCCCTTCTATGACTGGTACATTTCGCTCTACAGCTTTGTTTTTTCCAGGAAGTTTAGTAGCTTCCCATAAAATAATGAACTTTTAAAAATCAACATCAACTTAATCTTCAGTTAATTTATTATTTTTAATAAGTGTAAAAGTGGATGTTGTCTTTTGGAATATTTTTGTATTCAATGGGTTGACTTTATGGTTATAAGACTATAGAGAAAGCCAATAACTCTTAAACAAGCCAAAAGCTTCAGTATATGGAAAGTGCCTTTTCATAAAGGATCATTTTGGGCCTGATTCAAGTGCCTTTTAGGTTAATGCAACTTTGATATATTTTACTGGATTTTGCAAAGGCTGTTTATATGCTTCTGACTGTCTCAGTGATTTCTATGGGGTTTTTTTTCATTATTTACCAATTTTGTACATTGTCACTCCCCCAGGAGACATTTGTCAAGATTTGGTAGTAAGAATAATTGCTAAATTAACCAGAAAACCATAAAATCATAGTGTCAGTAATAAGATTTGAAGATCGTTTTCCTTCAGTAGAATAATATTGAAGATAACAGTATTTTAAAAGGTTGCAGTTTATGCTGGAGTTTGTACATGACTTGCTAAAAAGAGGTCTTTTTTTTTTTCCTCTTAGTGTTTTGTCTCTGCTATCCCATCTGAAGGGCACCAGAATATGACAGAAGACTTCATTCAGCTGAGTGTTACACGGAATAAAATTATGACAGCACAGTATGAATGCTACCAGAAAATTATGCAAGATCCTATTCATAGGAAAGAAGGTAGAGATTATTTTCTTACAAGGTTTTACACAGGCAAATGGTCAACAGGTGTAAATACAGTAAATTTGGGGTCCTTTGGCTATATTCATTTCTTGTCTTGGTAGCAGTCACTTTTCAGGCTGCAACTGTATTTGTACAGTTCCTCAGAAATGTTCCTTTGGGATTCATGAAGAGAAAGTAATATGTTTTATTACCTGCTCATAGTACTGCTTCTTATGTAACACAAAGCTTTTATTTCTGATAAGGAAATGTTAGTTTAAATAAATATCCAGGATAAGAAATCAGGACTGATTAATCTTAGCAATTTATTTCATTTCATGCTATTATAATACCTCTGTCTCCGTGATCACATCTGCCTTTAAAAATGGAAAGTATCTTGCTGCACAGACCTTCCCCGCTCTGAGGGGTGTGTTAGTGTCATTAATGCTTTTCCTGATAACTCATTCAGAGGTAACCTCGGTAACTCTACCTGTCACTGTATTCACTCTTTCTGGCTTCCAACTTCTGGAAACATTTGAATGGCTCTTGAGGCAAGAAGAGGTAATTGCATTCTCTTACAATGAGTTGGGTTTTTTTCTGAAATGATTCTTTGGAGAAACTGAATGTCTGGAGGTCAGAAATGGGTATAAGTATGGCAATGTAAGCTTGTGTCCAGCCTCGGGCATCACAGCTTCAGAAGGATCTGGACAACCTGGAAAAGAGGAAGAATTACATCATGTTTGACAAATGCAGCCTTTCAGATGAGGAGCACTGCTAAGTCTTAAAAAGAAAACTGAAAGAGGATAGTAAAAACATCTTCAAATTTGTAGAGGGTCAGTCATCCTGCATGACTTTTGGGAAAAGGTTTGTTTATAAAGCCCAAGCTCATTCTCAAGAGAGGTTTATTTTAGATGTTTAAATTGGTGTGAGTGCAGTGAGGCCCTGAAACAGGCTCTTGACAGGCTCTTGAGGGACACTGTGGATTCCCTCTCCCTAGAGCACATAGAGAAACGTCTGTCCATGATGACCACAGCAGACTGAGCTCTGCCTGAGGCAGAGGAGCTGTAACTGCCTCCCAGCTAGGCTTTCTGATGGCTTCTAGGAGACCACTGTGCTTTCAGTGAAGTAATGAACATACATATAGGGTTGGTATAATCCAAAGCATAAATAAATGCAGTAAAATGCTCTTTGCAAGATTAAGGCTCTGTGTGCATTATCTGATCTGAATTGACACAGGGTTTTTTTGCCTACAATGCTGTAGATCTGAGGTTCATAAATTGTAGGTGTAGAGAATGTCAGGGTGGACCATGATGGATTTTAAAATGTGTTTGAAGAAATGTACATAGAAGGACCTATTCTGTTAAATGGAGTTTTAAATACTTTAATTAGGGGTAGATGTGGCCCTTGGGGGAAGGTGTAGGGTAACAGTAGTGTAGGGCTATCCATTGGCCTTGGTGATCTCGAAGGTCCTTTCCAACTGTGACAATGTTTCTATGTTTCTAATTCAGTACTGCTAAATCTTAACTTTTGGGGTTTCCCCACCCCCCTCCATTGCTGGAAGTGAGAAACTTACCTTCTGCAGTCTTACATCTTGCATTTTAAAGATGATGATGAAAGAAAAAAAGGTTGTTACTTTATTACCGGGTCTGTACTTGTTTGCAGGTCCTTATTGTAACAGGACATGGGATGGCTGGTTGTGCTGGAGTGATGTTGCTGCTGGAACTGTGTCAGTACAGCGTTGCCCTGACTACTTTCAGGATTTCAACCCGTCAGGTAAGTGTGCATGGGCTTTCTTCATCAACATATTTCTTCATAAAACGAGGGTTTGTGTGCTTGATGCCTCCTGTTTGCCCCACTCAAGTCACTAATGCTGGAGAATTTTAGTAACTCATTATTTGTTGTTTATCACATAGAAATCTAACAAGTTACTTATTTTCTTTACTAAAATATGTCCTTGTGGGATTCTGTAAAATAAGAAAATAGAAATTCAGGTTAGATTAAGTTAGTTTTTTCCTCCTAGAAATGAGCTTTTCTCTCAAGACAGACAAGCAGAAATAAGATTTTTTTTTTTCCTTTTACCTCAGTTTAGCAGTTGAAGTTTTTCTACCAGAGGTGAACCTTTTTCTGTTTCTGTAGGCTAAACTTTGCATCTGTGAGCATGTGGAAAATGACATTCTTGCCCCTTTCTGCTGCATTTGATATTTCCCAGGGTCCTTTCATGCCTGTTTCTATTTGATAATTGAACTCATTATGTGATCCTAGAAATTTTCTAGTTTGGTTCTTGAGCAGTTTCTCTGATGTTTTCCTGCCTGTCTAATCCTAATCTACAGTGGTAGGATGTCAGGCTTCAGTTTAGATCTTGAATGTTAAACAAGCCATTGTGTATTCTTGTAACTTCATCTGGTAGTTCTCTAACAGTTAGTTTGATATATTTTGTTACTTACTGGATTGGAGGAGGGAAAGTATTTGTTTTCTTAAGAAAATCACATCATCATTTGCCCTTGCCAAGCAAAAGCAATGGCCTCTTAGTTTCTCAGAATTCATAGTAACAAGCAGTGTCTCTCTGGTCATATTAATAAAGCTGTCATTTGTTTGCCAATCTTTCTTCACTAAATACTAGGCATCAGAAAATAAAACTTCACTGCTGACTGCTGTGTTTTTCTTTTGTTTTTGTTTTTCTTTCCATCTACTTTGACTGTAGAAAAAGTGACGAAGATTTGTGATCCAAGTGGGAATTGGTTTAGGCACCCAGAAAGCAACAGGACGTGGACGAACTACACCCAGTGTAACATCTATACGCATGAAAAAGTGAAGGTAGGAAAGGATTGAATCCATGGAACCAGCGTCAAGAAATGGATCTGAAAAATTCTAGCTGATTTCAGCTGCTTGAATAATAGGATCAGATCTTTGTTCATGAGTATTTTAAAAGTGTAGGTGCTACTCCTTCTCTACATCATCCACAGTCATCTACTGGTAAGCAAGTGTATGCCTTGTAAGAGCAGATATTTGCATTTAGCTCTGTCTGAGATAGAGACCAAGTTCAGCAGAGCTCTAGGAGGTCTGTGCATGACTGGAAGGTATGCCAAGTGCATGGATTTATCCAGTTAACTCTCACTGACAGATTTTCAGCAGGTGCACAACCAGAGTTTTACTTAGGATTACTGTAACAGTTTTTTACTTAGGATTACTGTAACTTCAAAGAAACTTTAAGTAGACTCTAGGTGTTTAGGATTTGGGTTTATTTCTCCAGTGTGAAAAGCAGAACTAAAACTAGGAATGTAAAATCCAGGTCAGGATGGACTGTAAATTAATTTGGACCCCATGGAAAAGATGTCAATACTAGCAGATAGTGACAAGAATATAGCTGACTGCCTGTCTGATTGCTGTCAGGAGTGCTTTAGGATATTTACCTAGAAATCGTATTGGGAAAAGGTGGAAATAGATGATAATAAGGCACTTTTGTATTGCTTTTTCTCAAATCCTGAGACACTGATTATGCTAATGGCAGTTTAGGTCTACTAGCAGAGATGCTCTAATTCATTGATTCCTGCTAATATTGGGATGGAAATTGAGGGAATATTATCAGGTCCTTTGTGAATAATGAGCTTGTTTCCCTCAGGCTCATTGGCCAGCCTATTTCAACTCTGTCATGTATTAGAAGCTATTTGTAAAATGGAATAATAGCTCTGAATAAAACCTTACTGCTTGTTACAGTTCTATACTTCCAAATTTTTATGTTTCACTTAAACCTATTGCATTTTTTTAAACAGTTACCTAATTAAGAAAAATATAATGATAATTTGAAAAAAAAAAAAATTGCATGTACAAGAGGTAGCTTTGTCTTGTCTTCCAACCTGCTTAAAGCTTTACCTGGGATCTTTTTATATTATTTCAGAAGTCAACATCAAGCTACAGTTAGTCTCCCTTAAACTGGAATAATAAGTTCAGAAGATAGAGTTCACAGTACATGAGCATTTGCATGTAGCCTCCAATTTTTCCTACAGAATCCAGATAGTTATGCCTTGTTCTGATAGTATAAGGTTCAACCTAAAAACCTTCATTTCCTTATGTTCAATTTTACATTTAATAGACCAAGAGAAATTTTGTAAGGCAGACTCCATGACTGAATGCAGGGACTTGTTACTAGTGGAATTTAATATATTTATTAAGGAAAAGAATTAATTATACCATTGTATGCATTAACTTACCAGTTCCTTATTTTTACCTTCTGGATCTACCCAGCTTTTGATGAGTCCATAATTTGGCTGTAGGCTTATTTAAAAGGCTTTAGTCTTTGCTGGTTTTGAGTCACTGATTTTTTTTTGTCATGTCCTTTCTTAAATTCTGGATTTCCAATATCATAATCACAGCTTGCTTTGAAGGCAGTATCTATAAATAATAAGGAAGAAATCTTCTGGAAGTAAAACCCACATACATTCACATAGGAAGCCCATTTTACTTAAGAGCTGTGTTAAGAGATGCCCTACAGACTTATCTGTAAAGTTTCTGTTTTCCTAATCTTATGGCACTCATTTTACATGCAGAAGAGATGTATAAGTTAACCTTTATCAGCAATAGTTCTGTCTGCATCACCGGTGCTTGGTTTTGTTCTTGTATTGCAGACTGCTCTCAATCTGTATTACTTGGCCATCATTGGACATGGTCTTTCGATTGCATCGCTTCTGATTTCTCTTGGCATATTCTTTTATTTTAAGTAAGTATATTTAAAGTCTTTTACCAAACATCAGTGGTTGCAACAATCCTACTTTCAATACTTTGATATATCCCAATGGAATTAGATGGAGCAAGAAGGTGAAGAAAGTCAGTAGATTGGTTTGGTATTGAACATGATGTTGTCATATATTTCCAGGTGTCTTTTCTCGGAAATCTAAAATCCCAAATCTTGCAAACCAAAACCACTAGAACAGATGAAAAATAGAAATGGGAAAATGGGAGAATTTTGGTTTCTTTCTTTTGGGTTTGTGGTTTTGCTTTCTTTTAATAATAATAAGTTAGTGTGGATATGCCAAACACCAACCTAACTGAAGAGCAACTGGAAACCAAAGTATTGGTGATATGTAACAGGTATGGTAACATTTGAGAGTTGGTAGCCAAAAAATATGGTAACTGTAAAGAAAGTAAGGCCAAGAACTAGAGCAGGAATGGGAATGATAAAAAGAATTCTGTGGGGTTTATTCACTGTATCATGTCTGTTGCAGTTATTTCATATCCACTAACTAACAGTTACTGTTGCCTTCTTGATAGAAAGTTTGAGCAGTGTATCACTGCTGTCACAACAACTTGTAATACAATGCACAGGTCTTTTAAACTTATTACTTCACATTTTGTGAACTTACCTTTCTTTTCCATGAAAGACTCTTTCTTCTTTTTAAGAAGTTGAGGCTTAGTGGAAAGGTGAAACCATGAGTGTTGCCACATGAGCAAAGCTGAGAGAGATGAGTTGTTACCTCTGCCAAATCCTGCACTGCACAGTGTAGGTTTTCCTTGTTACCTGGCACTAATTGAATTGTTTTGGCATTGTTTTTCATTGGATAATATAGATCTGCTTCATAGTCTTACCTGTTTTCTTACCACTCTACTGTCTCACTCCATCTTTTAATTTTTCCCAACTTTTAAATGTGTATAGCACATACATGAGAGACTGTGGGGCTAGCTCTGATTTTATTCTTTGGATGCTCTGGGCTTAGATTAGGTAAAGCTAGCAGATATCTGTTAAAAAAATTAGCCTCCTTAGTCACATCTGGCTGAATATAGTATTTCCAATTTGATACGCATTATTTCCCCAGGTTCTGATTCAACATTTTCACAAATCCCCAGCAAACCAGAGTGTTTCTATTTTTGTAGCCTCTCCTCATGAAATCCCAATATTCACAGAAGACTTTTCAGCATTTTCTGACTTCTTATCAGGACAAATAAAAACATTTGTGGATTTTAATTTATTTGCATATGACCTGTAAAAACAATGCTTACCATTTCCAAATTCCCTTTCCCTCCACAAAATCAACATGGTTAATGTCTCTTGAGTCCTTGACATTGCATAAAAAAGAGCTATACTGCTGCTATAAATGTCACAAAAAGTTTAACAAGACTAAATATCTGATGTGACAGGTGAAATTCTCTGACACACTTCTCAGGAGAAGACAAAAAGATTTGGACTATGATATGATTTTAAAACTTCAGAAACAGTAAATCATGATTTTTCTCTACTATAATATGAAAACCAAACCAATTTCATCTTGGCTTGTGGCACCTACTGTAAAATCAGGTGATCTGCTTTGCTACCATTACAACCATCTCACATTTGTCAAACCCTCTAGGGATCTTTTTTTTTCCCCTCTTGTAGAAGGATCACTTCTCCTCATAGAACCACAGGGAACTGATCCAGACCCACAAACCACATTTTCTAGACTGTGGTTATGTTGGGATCTAAAAGGAAATCACCGAAGTTAAAGGAAGCTAAAGAAAGTCCTCTTCAAGCTGTTCTCTAGGGATGTACGGTTCCTCTAGAGTATTTTTAGTACCAGAAGGGTATTTAAGGCTCTAGATTAATACCAGGATGTATTAGGTATCAGCTGAAGCTTGTGTAATTATTCATAGCTTTAACAGGTGGACTTTTTTTTTTTTCTATTGTGTGGGGGTGCTGTTGAATTTGTCATGTTTCCAAAACATTTATTCTGTTAGTCAATTGATTGTTTCCAGACGTTTGCTGGATTGAGGATTGTTAGGTTTGACTACAAAGGTGATGCTTTTGTCCACAAGCTTTTTTCATATATCTTCAGCTTTTCAAATATCAGCTAATTGGGTTTTTTTTAACTATCCTGGGTTTAAGATTAAAACTTTTTTGCATTTTATATTTTCATTTGAAAATCTGAGCTTTGTCTTCAGAAAATTGTCTCGTTGGAAATAACTTGTCCAATTTGTGGTTTGTGTTCCCCAAGTGGATTGGAGTTCTCCGTTTAATAGGAGAAAATGGGTTATAAACTCAGAACTCCCATCTGCTTCTCTGAAAACTTCTCTAGGACCCATGAAAGTAATTAATTCTTGCAGTGCTCTGCTTTCTCATTCAGTTACATACATCATACATTGTAAATCTTTCATAAGCAAGGAAAACAAGGCAGGAGAAAACTTTTAAAACCCAGTGAATTATGAGACATGGGAGCTAGAATTGGAAAGATGACTTCCAACCCAACCAAACAAAATACTCCCACCTGAAATAGTCATCATTGATCAAGAATCTTGTCAAATAGCAAGGTAGACAGAGCGTAGCAACACCATGCTTAAAAGAGTGGCCAAACAACTGAATGATAGATTGATAGAGAGATAGGAGGTTCCTAAGTCACTTAAATGGATAATTCCCCCTAGGTGTACCTGTGGGTCTCACTGGTTGAATTTTGCAATATTTGAATCACTTAAAAAATTAGATCCCCAGCACATCTGGAGGGTTTTGAAAATGTTACTTCTTTTCTTTTGGAGTACTGATGGAGAGATGCTTTTTTCCATAGTGCCCAAGACATACAGGAATCAAACTAGAAAGGGAAATAGGTAATTTAGCAGGAGGTCTGTTTTTATTCTACTGCATATAGTTTAATCCAGGGGTAGGTCACTAAAAGTTATTAGGTCATAATTACAAGAATTAAGTTACTAAAGGATATTATGTCATTAAGGAAAACAGAAAAAGGAATATAGGAAGGGTAACAGAAGAGGGAGGGTGGAGAGGCTTAGGAAAAATCCTTTTATTACCAAAAGCAGTCCTAATTTTTCAATGTCATCAGTCTTGGTTGCTTGTTCCTTGTCTGGTGATCCTTCCAGTCCTTTTCTGCCTGGGTGGAGGTGGGTGGGGATGGGTGTGTTTGAATATTTAACAGGAACAGCTGCTGGATGACCCTGGGAGATGGCCCCAGTAGCTGTACGTGCTTTTCCTTCCCTGTGCCTTGAATCTTAACAATAAGCAGACAGAATTCCAGACTTCTCCAGGACTTGTTTACACAAAGTCCCTAGCTGGAATCTAGTGTTGCCTCTTGTTTCCTATCTAAACCCTATATGAAAATACCCAAACGTGTAAAAATACATTTTCAAAGAACATCAAAACCTGCATGTTATGTTAATTATGTGGTTTGGGCATTAAAACAAAAGACAAAAATAAGATTTTTAAAAAGCCTAATGGAATTTCTTTTATCACTTAATTTATGTTCTGTATTTTGGACACTTCTTCTTTTGTGTTTTCTTCAGGCAGATAATACTGGGCAAGCAGAGGGTCGTGTAGGGTAGTTCCTTGTGCTGCATGGCAGCACTGCTTTCCAGAGTGGTTTCATGTGACATGAGGCTTAGAATGTCTCAGGGCTTGACTTGCAGATGCTCAGTGCCTGATTCAGCGTATTGCAGTGTGCGTACCTGGACCTGTTAACTTACACCATGTAGCTGTGGGGTGCTTCCATACCCTTGCAGCCATGCAGTGGAGTCTCCCCTATAGCCACTCTTTTTGAACTGTCTCTTGTGCTCAGTGGGGTCAGGTCGTTTCTTCTTTCATCTGTCACGTTCTCAACAGCTTTCAATATACTCCTGCAGCTATTCTGTATCTGTAGATCTCTGCCCTGCCAAATTAAAAATGAATCAGCCATGTCCACACTTCATCTTTTCTTCCAGGCATGCTATTTGAAAAGGCTAGAATACTTTAATTCCTCCCCATCACTCTGCCCCTACCACAACCGTGTGCCAATTTAGACTTGTCCCCTTCTGACCTTATTGAACCTCTGCTTTAAAAGCCCTTCCAAAGATAGTTTTCTCTTTAATTTCTTTGCAAGATTAGAAGCAAACCTTAAAAATTAACACAACGAAATGCAGTTATAGAATGCACTTTATAATTGTATCCTCTCTACTGCTTATAATGTTAGTTATAGCAAAAGTCAAGATTTGTGTTATTTTCCTTAGTTGGGTAACAGAAGAAAAGTGACAAGAATGTGAGTAAAAAAGTTACCTTCAGAAACTCTTTAACAGGTTTGAGTAAATGGAAACAGGGTAAACCAGCTTCTTCAATCTCAAGTGTGATAGTTAATTGGGCAATTCTTCAGGGACTGATTAAAAAAACGGTATAAATCTTCTGAAACATGCTATGTTATCGCTATTCAGATCTTCCTAGATAGCCACTACACAGCAGGTCCTTCACCCTCAACATACAGGAACTGAATGTAGTTGCTTAGCCTGCTGGTGGGTGTTTAAGGGAAGATGTTACCTTTCACATTGTTTTATTAACTTTGGACTGGAGCTGAAGAAAGGGTTGATGTAAGACTTTTTAATAAAATAAAGAGCTCTAGTATTTCCAAATGTCAAGAGTTGTCCCCGAGTACATGCAGTTGTCCCCCTGTGTATTCATTTGTTCTTGTTTCTCTTTTCTAGGAGCTTGAGTTGCCAAAGGATTACTCTGCATAAAAATCTATTTTTCTCTTTTGTTTGCAACTCTGTTGTAACAATCATTTCACTGACTGCAGTTGCCAACAATCAGGAGTTAGTTGCAACTAATCCAGTAAGTGAAAATATACTTGGCAGCCTTGTTGATTTGCATGTGACAAACTTCAGCAGTGCCGAAGAGGTGACATACGTGGTTGATAGTGAGTTGTATATAGCAAAGTTATATGGTCAGTAATGATCTGTGTTACCTAGTACAACAGATGTCTGACAATGAATTGGGCATTTCACATTTGAGGTTTTGAAACAGTAAGAATAGTCTAAGAGATAGAGCATACTGAACTGTTCTTCTGAATTTCCACAAACCACTTTTGCACTGAAACAACTCAAGAAAGTAGCCTAGATGATGTCAGTGAGGTTATGACAACTGAAGGGCAGTAAAAAAAGCTTTGCCATCTATTTTGGATCTGTTGGCTACTTTCCAATGGCTTGAACTTTGCCATCTTCAGCTGAAATGAGAAGAATTACCTTTTTGTGTGCATGTGACAGTGGATAAAGCTGGCCCTTATATTCCAAAGGTGAAAGGAAAATAAAATGCTGCCCATTTGGGTCTGCTTTTTGTCTCTCTGTCATTTCCTGATAATACTGGGAGTACGTGTGAATCAGTAACTTCTCCCAAAAGGCTAGGAGTTATAGCAATGGAAGAGCCTGAAAATGAAATGCATAAACAAACAAATCCCTAACTATCGCTTTGTTTTTATTTAGACCTGGAATATAAATAGCAATTCTGTGAAAGTTAGGGCAAAACTCCAGAAGCTGAATCAAGAGAAAAGATAAATTCTATTTCTGCTCTAAAAGCTCAACAAAGTGCTGGAAAACAGGCTTGAGTTAGCTGCTAATACTCATTGTCAAGTGAATTAGGTAGCAGAACAATACTGATTTTTGTTTTGTTTTAAGCAAAGTGCCAGAAATAGATCAATCAGAAACAACACTGTCAGATGGAGAAGGAAAAAGAAAATCTACTGTGTCCAAATCTGCAATTTACCTATTGCTGCTTTTTCACAACCTCATATTTTAGTCTTCACAAGGAGGTAGAACATTTCAGCTTAATGGCTTTTGCATGAAGCTAAACACAAATCTATGCCAACAACAGAGCTTCCTTCTGGAGCCTACTGTGCAAGGTCTCACCTGCATAGTCATAACTGCAGTTATGACTAGACTAAAACTGGAGATCATGTAAGCATTTTAAAAACATAAATCACTAATAATAATCTTTGGAGTATCTGTATGTTGTGATTGGGGATTACCCTCATCAGAGTACATTCCCTTATGTGGTTACCATCAGATAGTTTAAGGCTTTCCTATTGATTGGAATGGTCAAATGTAGATGTTTGCAAGAAGGAAAAAAAACACATTATTACAGCTTTCTTCCATGCCTGAGGTCTCGAGGTCCTCATGCTTGGATAATAAAAGTACAGACTCAGGTACCAGCTTTTCTGTCACCATAAAAGACATTGTAATTCCGTGAAAATTTGATTTAAAAAAATTGTAGTGAAAAACAGAATAAATATGAAGCAGTATTTCTTTCCATTTCGTAAATAAAGCTCTGAGATTTCTGCAGCTTAAAAATTCATATTGTGCTTTCGTTTCTTCTCCAGGTTAGTTGCAAAGTGTCACAGTTCATCTACCTGTACCTAATGGGTTGCAACTACTTTTGGATGCTGTGTGAAGGCATTTACCTGCATACTCTCATTGTGGTGGCTGTTTTTGCTGAGAAACAACACTTGATGTGGTATTACCTTCTCGGCTGGGGTAAGCAACTTCACATTTGATATTTTGAGGGCAATCCAATCTCTTCCTCCTCCTGATGAGAATCTGAACAGCTGTACCTTTGCTCCTCTGAGCTGGTAGCTTTGAACACTGAGGGCACGTCCCTCTTCTTTGTCTGTAGTGTTTTAACAGGCTGAAAAATATGAATGTAGGAAGTTGTATGTACCTCTGTCTTTGCTGAAAGAGAGATTATGCATTTCTGGAGTCAGGAAGTGACTCCTCCTTTGTATAGAGAAAATAGTCTCCTATTATAAAGAAGACATTAAGAAGTAATTATTCATTGTTCCTCATCTCAAAGATGTTTATTCAGGAATGAATGTTTGTTTTCAGAGAAGTCTTGCCATGTCTGGGGTGGAGGGTCAGAACTGAGTTAGAGATGGCCAAGGATTTATTTTTCTAGCAGCTCCATTTGACCTGTATTGTTCACTGAGCAAATACCAAATAGCTGTAGCTGAAGGTCTCGAGTAATAGCAGTATCAAAACTAACAAGCCAAATTGGGTCATTTTAGATAATGCAAGTTCTCCTCAGCTCAGGGTATTGGCACATTCAGCCGTAGAGTGATTTGGTACCTGGGTCCCTAGCTGTCCCCCTGCAGAAAGAGCTGAGATATGGTTAAGAGGTGCTCAGCAGTTTCTGAAAAATTAGGTAGCACCAGAGTGTTAGGAACCCCAAATAAGTAATTTGTTTATTCTTTTGAAATTTGGAATTCAGCCTGATTTCCAAAGTCTGTTTTAAGGTTTTGTTTTGCAGGTGACCTTGTTTCCTGACTACCCAGCAAGTGTCAGCGAGGACATGATCAACACTGTCAATCGTACTGTTAGAGCTGTGCTTACATATACAGTTACCTTTTTAACTTTACCTACCTATTCAGTATTACTGCAGATTGCAGTCTGAAAAAGATCAGTGTTCATGAGGATTGACTGTTGCATTCTAAAAAGCTACAATTTGATTTGCCTCTTCTTTCCCTGTGTTGGTATGAATCTTGGATGAAACTTGTTGGCAAGTCAGTAGGAATAAGGATTCGTACACCACTCAGAAAGAAACCTGAGCAAACAGAGATGGAATTGGTCCCTGTGCCTTTATCCGCTCTGCAGGTTTAT
Source organism: Galbula dea (assembly GCA_013399015.1). Classification (NCBI taxonomy): domain Eukaryota; kingdom Metazoa; phylum Chordata; class Aves; order Piciformes; family Galbulidae; genus Galbula; species Galbula dea. The sequence continues at coordinate 992,548 of VWZX01008606.1, read as the reverse complement.
AGTTCGGATGAGATGAAAATATAGAATGTTCTTGCAAAGAGATGCAAGTTTACCTAGTTCTTAGCCAGGTTTATATATGAAGAAAACATTATTTTTTTTCTTCACAGGTTTTCCACTGATCCCTGCCTGCATACATGCTGTGGCTAGAACTTTATATTATAACGACAAGTAAGTAGCCATCTCAACTTGCTTTGCAAAACTGTTATACTTTTCTGTAAAGGAAAAAAAATGAATACAACAAATAATAAAATGCCTATTTTTTTTTTTCTTCTTTTTCTGTTTGTTCCCTCTAGTTGTTGGATCAGCTCTGATACTCATCTGCTCTACATCATCCACGGCCCTATTTGTGCTGCTCTGTTGGTAGGCATTTTTCAGATAAAAATCTGGTTTTCCTTGTTTGTTTTCTGGCTGTTCTTCGTGGGCTTGTGAAGTTGGTAGGAGCCTAAAGCTAACATGTAGAGGTCGCTGTCCTTCTCAGGGTTCTCACCTAACCCAGTAGGTGCTAAGATGCACCAGATAAGCAAATCTTGGCCTTAGTTAAGGAGCTGTACTCCAAATCCTTTGAGAAACTCAGGTTTTGTAATGTTGGTTATCACTCCACTTAAATGCGAGGGACAAGAAACAACTAAATATTATCTGGGGCACTGGAGGGCCACGTCCCAATCTTTACTGGAGCTGAGAATGCTTTTTCACTGCCCAGGCCATTTGCCAGGTTGACCTTACTATGAGCATCATTGTGTTCCTGTGCTAATGTGGCCAAAAGGCTACCAGACTGGACCTCACTGAGGTTAAGAAAGAAAGTTCTTGAATGTCAAAACTAACTGTGGGTGGGAGTACAGAGTGGAGAGAAATTAGAGCAGGCCCTAGGGAAAGAACCAATGCAAATAGATCTGTGACTCTGCCCCTATTCTGGTACTGCTCTAGCAATGTGTGCTTTGGCCACTGGGGTATTGCAACTCCTCTGCTTCCTTAGTCCTCATGAACTCTTGGAGCACAGTGTTCTGTCTTACACTCTGACTGGTTTGGGCAGAGTCTGTGTCCATCCTACATGTGTACCTTCATAGTCCTGCATTCTTCATGAGGTGACTGAAGGTGTTTCTCAGTACAATCAGTAAATTTATTTGAAAACCATGTGGGGACCAATGAAGCTTAAACACAACTACACATCTTTGCCTATGATGTGAAAAATACCTTAAAGGAATTGCTTTCCTTTCTGCTAACAAAAAAAATGTAGTATGTCAATTCGGAAAAGACAAGGCAGGGATAAAGACATTAGATGAGATGCATGTGTTTAGGCTTTGTGAACAGAACCCTCATTTGCTTAAGCAGTTTGCTTGCCAGATACAATTTTCACACTTCACTAAGCATGACCTGCTTTAGTAGACGCTTAAGCAACAACATTAAACTGCAAATTAGATAACAAGGGAGAAGACACTGTTTCTACTTGCAGGAGTAATATCTCAGAGAACATGAAGGGAACTGTCAAAGGGGTGCCAGGGAGAACTGGCAGAAGCCAATGGGAATTTAACTCTTGTGCAGCACTGAAAATCTGACAGTTACGTAAAGTTAACAATAATGCTGCTTTTATGGCCCCTGTAATTACGTAACTGTGGTCAAATCTCTGCCAAAGAAACTGGAAATGGGAAAGACATAGGTTACATTTTGCTTGGAATTGTCTTCAGTTCATCATTTAATTCCAGCTAAGCAACCTCAATTAAACTGTGGGAGTGACAGTAGAGGGTGATGTTAGTTTTTATACTAGACAAATGCTGATCAAAATGGGGGGAAAAATGCAATGGGTTTTGAGTTTTAGTGAAAGCAGTGGTGATTTCAGTGTAGACTTCAGATGTGCCAGTGCCCTAGTGATTTAGTTTGCATTGGTGCCACTGAAAAAGATTTTTGATATAATTATGCCATTATTTATATAAATAACGTTACAGGGATGTTTAGTCTGCCCTGTAATGATCTTATGTATTAGTATCTTAGAGTGGCAGCCTTTTAAAGAGGCAAATTGTTTTTGCAGAAGTGGTAAGTGTACAAAGTGAACACATACTAGAAGTAGTTCAGGAGCTCCTAGCTTTGTCACTGACCTGTTTAATGACTTCAAGCTGAACTCAGTATAAGGCATCAGAGTTTAGAAGTTAAAGGCTTAGCATTCCTGTGCCTAGCCTTAGGAATGTCTACAGGCCAGGTATAAAACTTATCTTTATGAGTACATAGAGAAGTTCTGCAGAAGAAGGGTTAGATCTGCAGCTCCATAACTATATGAAAAACCATGCAATGGCTACCAGCTAGTATCTAAGAATATCTGAGCCAATGTTTCTTTTTCTCTAGGATTGCCTTCCTTGCCTTTGTTTCCATTTCTATTCATTTCTCTAGCTCACTCTTCAGGTCACTGTGGAGCTTCTGCTGTTTTACTGTCTGTTCATACTGCAGCTAGCACAACAGGACTCCTGTGGGACTTTACAAACTATCACAGTCGATTTGATGATTACATATATGCAAGAAGTTTCACTGGCCTACTTTTGCTTAAATGTAAAAACCTACTCACTACCCTGCTGAAGTCACGACCTGTTTTCATCACTTTCAGAACTGAGTTCACCCAGATCTCACTGTATTTGTGATGAGGTGCACAGAAGAGATGCACATCAGAAATGGGTGCTGCCTACTTTTACTGACACTTATATTGTTCTTCTCTGTCCTCTGTTTTTCCTCTTTCATCTTTCCTGTTTCTTCTAACACCTATTTGCTGCAGACTCTTTTGTGTGCTTATTCTTGTGCTTTTTGGTTTTGGTGGGTAAGTGCAACAATCAGAACAATTCTGTGCATTTCAGCATGTTGTAAATGAAATAGTTTGCTGGGTGGTCTTTTGCTCCTGCCTGCTGCAACTCCCATCTTCAGGTAGCATTCAAGGACAGTACTAAAGGAATTGGCTATGGTACCAATACATGAGAGGGCTCAAAGCTCTGTGTTTGAGACATGCTGATGTTCAACTAGTAGATTTCAGAAGGATTAAATTTAGAAATGGAGGAAGGACTTATTGTCTGTGTGTACTCCAGGAAGTTGGATGAGGATTGTGGGCTGCATAAAAATCTAAATAAATCCCTTGAGAAAGAATCAGAAGACCTTGGTTGCTTAAACAAAGCTTAGAGGTAGCTGGAGACTTCCAGGAGAAATTCATGCACTAGTTTCCTATGTAAAACAATTTCCTGTTAAAGTGATTTAAATAGCATGTAAGTAGACTATAAATAACATCACATATCTGTCAAGGGCCTTGTTGCTATAACAGTACACAGCTGTTTATCATGAAAACCTGAACTGACATGAAAGAATCCTGCCAGGGTTGTGGAGGACATGGTGGCACATGTGGTCTGAAATGGCTTCCCGATTTGCACTTACAGCAAGACAGAAGCCTCCTCCTAGACCAGGAATTCCTACTCTTTTAAGAAGGGAGATGTCTGTCTGTCTATCTGCTGGCTTCTTCCCCTGGCCCCCTTTTGTCTGTAGACAACTGTTGACAAGAACAGAGAATTATATGGCAGAAGAGCAAGGACCATGCTCTAGGTCTCTCCTGTGCATACTGCAACATTGTCTTGCCTTGGTGGCCTGGGGCAAGGTGATGGGACTGCCTGAGCTCTCGAGGTCTCTTCTAGCTGTAGTTTCCAGGAGGGGTTGCCACGATTGTGTGCTAGAAGAACATATGGTATAGTCATCCCTAACCCGGCTGTTGCTCTGAGTGATCATGTGTTGAAAGGTAGAGCATGCAGAGCTGGGATTTCAGGTGGGGAGGATTTTTTTTATTATTATTATTTCCTTCATAGCTATGGAAAGAATCAAGAACTGTAGTGCATGAGAATGATGTAGAGCATCATCTCAGTGCCTGCCTCATTTGCAGCTCTGCTGAATGTTCCAAAAATCAACCACTGGCCACTGTAAGAACCTTAAATCTGCTGTTTGTCTACAGGCATGTGCAGTTCTTTGGAGCACCATTTTAACTGCAATTTCACTTACTTATTTTTTTTTTAATCTGATTTTTTTTCTTCTCTAGAAATTTGTCAAATTCATATTTGATAAACAAAAAAGCAGCTTTTTGGGGAACGGTCATTCAATACCAAGGGGGAAGTGTCATCCTCTTTCTTGACCAACCTAAAAAGATGTTTTAAAGCCTCTGATCATTGCCCTGTATGCTGTTACTGTGACAGCAGAGACAAGTGTGTGGGTTGGTAACTCTGTGAGAACAACAGTTAGCTGGATGGACACTCACTTAGAAAGGTAGAGGAATGGATGAGGAGAATAGATGCTAGAGCACACTCTCAGTTACTTAAAGGTGTTTTCAAAGAGTTTTTTCTCCTGTTTATTGTACAGTCACAATGCTATCCATCTAAAATGAGTTTTCTTACCTGTCTGGGGTTTAGTAGCACAGAACAGTGGGGGGGATTCTTTTTCAGACTCTTCAGTGCCGTTTTCTTTTCCGACAGGTGAATCTTTTCTTCCTGCTAAACATCGTTCGTGTTCTCATAACCAAACTGAAGGACACCCACAAGGCAGAATCCAACCTGTACATGAAAGCAGTGAGAGCTACCTTGATTCTTGTTCCACTCCTTGGCATTGAATTTGTCCTGTTTCCATGGCGACCAGAGGGCCGGATTGCTGAGGAAGTCTATGACTATGTGATGCACATCCTCATGCACTACCAGGTAGGAAACGTTAAACACCTTTTGCTCACTTGAGCTAGATAGCACTTGGCATGTGAAGCAAATGAAGGCAAAATGATGATGGTCTTCTAATTTTTTAAGACCTTCATGCAATATTCTTATAAATGACTTGAACTTTCTCGTTATCCTGAATTTTCATTTCTAAAAGGAAAGGCACATCGTGGTAGAGAGCAGGCCCAGAGCTTTATAGCCATGTCCAGTGTAGATTTGTACTGTATTTTCTTTGCTCCTTCTATTTGAATTTTATCAGGCTGAAAAATTAGCTGAATTTATATTAATTAATTTAATTATCTAATTATCTGAAACCTGGAAAAATCCATATGCATATGAACTAAAGCAGCATCTTTTTATTTTACAGGGTCTACTGGTGGCTACAATTTTCTGCTTCTTTAATGGAGAGGTAAGGCAACTGTTTTTAATATATTTTTTTAAATGTTTTAAATCTAAATTCGTCAGGTAAAGAAAGATTTAAAAAATTAAGTGCCTGGTTGCCAAGAGCAGAGCTTGGGAAAGGTCATTCGTGGTATCATTTAAGTACTTCTGGACTGACTTCTTTTTTCTGAGCAATGTCCATGTCTCCTGATTGTATAAGGAATTGAAGACACTGGTCACTGATACAGCTTCTCAATAGGGATCATAGAAAATTAACATGTAATTCAGTATCTCTCTGTTAGAAGCTGCATAGCATCTGTTTCCCTGGAGAATCCCTGTATTTGGTCTTGCTGCAGCAGGAATAGATCATCCATGTTGCTGTGCTGAGGTACTGGTGTTTTGTCACAGGTCTTTGGGAAAATTTTAGGCTGAAATTTGGAAGAGTGTTGTTTTAGCTCTGCTGGAAAGTGTCACTGAAAAAAACTGAACAGCTTATTGTGCTAGGTCAGAAATGTGTGTTGAATAAGAAGTGCACTTTTAAGGAACCATCATCAGTCAGTTACAGGAAGAAACTTCTTTGTTCTTACCTTAGAGGATTGCCCATGTGTTAGTAGTGTGTGGTACTGATCCTGTTGAAGCTAACTAGCTTTGCTGTTGTCTTGGATTGCCCATGGTCATGTAACTCTGGAGTGCACACAGTGACTGTCATCTAGAAACCCTGGTCCCCAGACTGCAGCATATACACTTCCAGAGCCTTTCAGTGTAGGAGAGCAGAGTGGTAGAAAGGCTAAAGAATACATGTACAAAATCATTAATATGGCTCTTGCTTGCCAAGAAACCCCATAACCCCAAACCAAATGAACAAAAACACCCCTCCCTGAAAAAAAAAAACCTAGCTGGTACTTTTCTAGCACTTTTGCAGAGGAACAAGAACAATCCTACACTTATTCCTACACATCTGTTTGTTCATTCCTTCTCTGTCTAGTGCAGTTGCAGTATATGGCTGTAAGCAGATGTGTGGGAGTAACCAGATGTCTTCATGTGACTGAACTCTAAGATTCTTTAATCAGATGTTGTAAAATTGTATCAGCGTGTTTATAGGCTGTTAGTGGGCAGTAATAGTGACTTACAGGTAAAAAGTTGGCTAATACTAGACTTCAATTGATGCAGGTCACTCTCCTCTTCCTAAGTCAGAAGCTGACCAAATTGCAATGAAATGTATGGGCTTTCAAGGTTTACTTCCACCACCACAAATATATGACTCAATGTTGGGGGGTTTTTTTGCCAAGGAGACAGAAAAGATGAAGAGAGACTCACAGTTTAGTGGGTATGGAGCAGTGGGTTTTTTTAACATAAAATAGATCCAGGTTCAAGTGCCTGCTTATGTATTTGATTCAAAGCAGGACACAGCATTAAGCATTCTGGATCTGATTTCATCACTTGCCCACATTCACCAGTGATATTTGATGCACTATTTCCCTTCTTGGTTTTATAGTTCAGAATGCTTTCTAAAAACAGGTATTTGAGGTGGGGAACAACAAAACCAAACCAACCAAAGAATTTGCCCTGGTGCAAAATGAGAGTGGGAAAAACCCTTGAAATTTCTGAAACAACCTTGTCCACTGCTCAGCTCTGCCTTTTAATCCTTGGGGATCTTCTGAGGCTGCTTCATTACTTAAACAGGTTGAAACCTGTGAGAATTGTGTCTGTTAATGCTCCATTGATACAAACATGTTTTTACACGCTGTCTTCTGCTGTGTAAGAGAACCAAACCTGAGTCATCTCACTAATTCAGTTTCCTAAATTCACCATGGGCTGATCAGTGGTAAAAGCTGAGCAATTCCACAGCTCCTACAGATGGTAGATTAACCACTTGAATATCTGCTGGCAGGGTAATGTTAAAAGGGGGATTTAGCCATTTTAGCATTTATTAATTGAAGCATTTAATTATTAGACCCTATGCCTTGACTCTCTCTAGAGTGGAAATTGATGCTTTTTTAAACCAGTTTTGGCTCCAGGGCTTCAATTGCCACTATTCCCTTTTTTTTTTTTCCTTTTTAATTACACCTTGTTCAAGGAGCCACTTTTAACTGCTTTATAAAGAACTGTATCTGTAAGGAAGTCCAGGGGGAGAGTGACAGTGTAGGTAGAAAAAGATGTCTGCACAGAAAAAAGAAGAGTATTTCCTTTGCTCTTGCCATGCAGCCTGCAGGCGCATGTGCATTCTGTGGCCATTAGTCTCTTGCTGTCACACCAGTGCCTGCGCAAAGCCTGTAACAGGCTTAGCTGCTGTGTGCAAGATGCTGCTTTATCATCACCTGCCATAGCAACCCCTCATTAGACTGAGCACAATGAGAGGCATCAGAGAATGATGTTAATGCTTGTCTGTGGTTTAAAGATGAATGTTGATGTTGGAATTAACACGGACAATGGGGTAAAGAATTTTCAGTGGGATATTAGCAATTAAAAATGCTAAAAGCACAGATCTCTGTCTCAATCTTAGTATTTCCCAACTGCTACTGTACCTGTACTTGACCTCTGTTCGAGCGGTGGCTTGCAGGCCACCTCTGGCCAAAAAAAAAAGGAATAAAAGGTGTGTGCTAGGAGAGGGCTCTAGTGAAAAGTAGCTAAGGAGAATAGCTGGTATGTCCTGCTGACTGTAGCCATGGAACATATCCAACCTTCTTGAGCAGGTCTGACAAATCCAGTTCTACAGACAAGGGCGTATGTGCAAACCTTTCATCTTTATCTTCTGTGGCAGGGCTTCCCTAGGGATGCTCTAATTCTGCTTATGTCCCAGCATCCCACAGAATAAGATGCTTCTCAACTACCTCATCATGTTTCCCAGTTTGAGTTGGAGTGGAGCAGCCTTGGGGGTGATACAGACTGCAGTCGGAGGAGAAGCTTCTCCGAGATACCTGATCAATCAGAGGAAAGAGTCCTACTAAGCTATTAAATAAGGTGACAGTAATGATCTAGATGATTCATGTTAAGGTTTATGGTGTTTGGGTTTGTTGTTGTTTTTTTGTTTTTTTTTCTTCCAGTGGCCTGTAGAAATACTGCAGTAAAGATGATGGTTTCAGGTCTGTAGGATTATGCAATCCCTTTATCAGTAGGCAGGGTTGTGTTGTGGGGGTTTTTTCCTCCTTGTTGAAAGAGCCATTACTAACTAATGAGGCAAGAAAGCAAGAATCTTCCAGCTCCACTTAGTATCTCTATTAATGACTGAGAAATATAGCTATATTTATTCCATTACTTTCATTAAATGAATTCCTTAATATCCTTTCCTATAACAAAGTGCTGCTCTCCTAAGCTGAATTTAGAGCTCTGTGCAACTCCTGAAAGGTGAGGTAAGAGTGGTAAAAGGTCTGGTTTCACTTCATGGCTAGGCATGCATATTGTTAAACAGTGTAATTAGTAGTGAAAAATCAAGTTGTCTCATTGGCTTTTCCCATCTTCTTCTATAAATGATTGATTGGGCAGTTTAGAGAAGACTGAAGGGCAGTACTAATAAATAAAGGGATGTCACACCCTGCAGGAATAGACCTGTAATAGGCCAGAGGTGAAACACTGAGCAATGTCAGAAATATGTGGCTCAGAAATGCTCCAAGAGCACGTGCTAGGCACTGGGGAGGGCAGAGAGGAACCAGTGTTTGCCCATCCAGGAAACACTATGTATAGCAATCGGTCACTGGCCAGAGAGGAAGTTAAAACCAGACTCTTTTCTCCCTAGAAATAGCCTCAAGGCCCTTGTCTTGCAGGGATGCTGATGGCTCTTGAGCTCTGGGGACTGACATCCTTTAGGACTGGTACGCAAATATTATTAACAATTGGAAATGAGACTAACCAACAAGTGTTCCTGAAGCAACCAGGAGGATGTATGACTGCAAGGCCTTTTTGCAGCTTGGCAAGGCTAGATGATTTCCCAGCTCTCCCAGTAGATTTCTTTGCCCTTGGCTAAGCCATTTAGTTGCAATTGCTGATGTTTTTCCCATCTCAAACCTATCTTGGCTAAAGTGAAAATTGCTCAGTGTGTCATTTTTGTGTGTCTATAAGAAAAGAATCTTGCTGAGGTATTTGACTGTGTGAAAGAGAACAAATGGAACACAGCTTAGTGATATGCACAGATTGAGTGGTATGATTGATTTAAAATTAAATGCCAAGCTTCATTTTTGGAAAAGATGGAATTTGGAATATGCCTCTTCTCTTGGCTTTTTGAGTATTACAAGAAATGTATTCAAAGCCATGGGAAGTTTTAAGGCTATATATTGCTATGCAATGCAAATTAATTCATCGAAAACTTTCTGTGATGAAACACAAACTCTCTAGTTAGACTGGGAAGAAGTACAGCATACTGATATGGAGAGTGATAAGATCAGACACTCAGAAGTATCAAGACACTTGATCTCTGCAGTGTTTGTAGATTTGTGTTTAGATGGTTGGAGTGGATTGGGATGGGTTTATGAACAGTATAAGAGCATCTTCTTTGCCCTAAGATGTTAATTTCCTATGTTGCTCAGTTGACACTTCTTCCCTCATCCTTTCACATTTTCTTTGTAAGGCTTTGAGAAATATGAAGTTCTGCTTTTAACAGAGGGTTCTAACACTAGACCACAGGAAGTCTAAGCATTACATCTCTTTTCTTCTATGTATTTTTATTGTTCGTAATTAAAGCCAGAGTAAAATTGGACAAAAGAAGCCATTGTGTTAGGGATATGTATAGCAAACACAAAAGAAACCCTGAAGACAAGGCTAAAAGTATGTACCCACAATATCAAAATTTCACTGGGGGAATTAGCTCTTTTGTATGTAACAGAAGTGAAATGAAGGTCATGCTTGTGAATAAGGTTGGTGCTTAAGGCTGCAGTGGGGGAGAAATGGGGGTGTCAGTGTCCTCCCCAGCATTTATTGCAGGGATCATTTGTGTGGAAAGTTTGTCTGAAGAGGAAATTAAATATTTATGATCCATGAGCAGGTTTTTTTAACATAAAAAGAAAAATTTTCTCTCTTAAAAAAGCAACAATAGCTATTACCATTCTTAGCATTCCTCACTTGGCATCTTATGCCACGTGAATTTCATGAATGTGACACTTCATCAGTCCCAAGTGCACAGGTGTTTAGCCATATGTAGGAGAGGAAGGCTGAGATAAACAAAACATCCTTTCAGTGGAGACATGGGAACCAGCTGGGGCCTGCAGCATTCTTCTGAGCTGTATTTTTAACTCTGGTAGAAGCAGAGTTTGGGAAATTGTCCTTCTAGTCATTTGATTTAAGGTATGGTCAGAAATTAAGGTAGGTTTCCTTGTGCCAGAAGCATAGCAAACGTAAATTATGGTTTGTTGCGTGTATAAGAATTTACAGCTGCTGTGGATGTGGCTTTTGGAAAATAAGGGTGATAGAAAGGAGTTTTTTCACCTGTAAATGTGATCTGTCCACGCTGGACTTCAGTCCACAGGGAGAACACAGAAAAATGTGCTGCTGCTGCTGCTCCTCTTGTAATCTCTTCCTCAGTAATTTGTACACTACAACTGTAATACAGAATTATTTCACACCAAATGAATGCCTGCATAAATGGTAACTCTTTCAGAGCATCTCATGTGACAGATCCCAGGTAGGTACCCCCATTCTCTGAGCCTTACCACTTGTTGTGCTTAGACGTATTGTTATGTGCCACGCTACTCATGCACCAAAGAATGAAGTCCACTGCTATCTTTTCTAAGTGGTTCATCTGCATTTCATTTTGTTTCCTGCCACAGGTCCAAGCTGTTTTGAGAAGACACTGGAATCAGTACAAAATTCAGTTTGAACACAGCTTCAGCCACTCAGATGCTACGCGCACTGCTTCCTACACCGTGTCCTCAATCAGCGATGTTCAAGGCTACAGCTACAATCACGACTGCACCAGTGAACATTTAAATGGGAAGGGTTACCACGATATGGAGAGTGTTGTTCTAAAGACAGAGAAGCTCTATGGCTGACTGCCAGAGGCTGGGCCTGCGCCACTCTGCTGACCCTCGTGAACTCCACGTTGGATCGAATGACTTCACGGCCAGAAGATTTTACCTAACTTGGGATGTGTTATTCTCCTGAACGATGCAAACTAAATCAACACGTTTTCATACGTATGTATATACATATGTTTGTGTTTCTGTCTCTCTATATAGTATGGACATCTGTACATATATATCTATATATGTATGTGCATTTATATAAGGATACAAACTTTGCCTCTTCAGTTTCTACTGTGTAGACAAAGTTGGCAATTTTTTGTACAAAGGGAATCAATGAAGGATTTCTTACTTTCTTGGACGTTTGCAAGACTCTTGTGTTGAAGCCACTTCATTTGCCTATCGAGTGTAAATACCATACAGTATTGTCTTAATTCAACCTAAAACACAAGAAGGGAAAATGGTTATAAGGTAGGTGCAATAGGAACAGTAGATTATCCAGGTTAATTTTGTGCCCAGTATTTGACTGCTGAAAAAGCCCAACAGGTAGCCTGAGATAACAGACTCAAAAGATGGTGGTGGTTTGGCAAGTCTGTTTTTTCCACTATTTTAAATTGAGCATAAAGACACCAGTGCAAGTTGGAGACTCTCCTCACTTCTGCCATGCACTGTAATACTTTACAGCAAGCTTGGAGCAATTTTATCTAAATTATTTTTGCATATACAGGAGTGTCTCCTTCTCCTCAAGTCTGTGGAATTTTCTTACTGGTTTTCCCATAGACAAGATCAATGAGGCCTTTTCTGTTAGAAGGAAAAGGAGTAACCTGGGTCACTAAATCCTTCCGGACACTAATACATCATTGAAGCTGATGGAAGTTCACTGTATGCTTAAGGAATTTACTCAAGTGGGAAAAGATCCTGGACAGAATTTGTTGTGGTCATGGTTTGTTTTATTTTGTAAGTATATCCCTGGCCATTTGCTTGATAATTTATTCCTTCATTCTTGGGGCAAAGTTTTGGCTAATTTTGTGGGGTTTTTGTCTGAGAGAAGCATGCAGGGCTGAACACAGAGCAAATGATATACTAACCTTTAAAGCCAGTGGACGAGATTGAGACTAATCAAGCAAAGGTAATGTTAGTAATTGCCATTCTTTGGAAAAGTTTGTCCTAAAAAGGTTTAAAACATTATGGCTTGAAAATATTATTTTGGAGTGCTTGATTCTGAATCTCTATCTCAGTTACTTAGCTCAGAACAGTACTTTTTGTTTCTTGGTTCTACTGGTGAATAGAAGTCTCGCTGAAAATGAGGAAGTTGTCAGGACAGGCTTGAGAAAATATGTCTTCATAGCAATCTGTGTTTTTGTAGATCTTTGTACTTTAAAGAAATGGGATTTTAAGTGAAATGACAAAAACATACTCAAGAATGAGGTGTGTTTAGAGAAATCGTGCTAAAATTCACAAAAGCAGAAAAAAGTTTTATTGGGTTATTTTGCAGATAAGTCTACTTCAGATGGGGAAAAAACAAACCAAAGTAGAAGAGTAGATGATGCTGGAGTGGATAGACTGTTATGCTAATTAATGTATGTCTGGTGCGTGTAAGCCTGTCATAAACAAAGAAAAGACAGTTCTTTCTGAGACCACTTCAGTTTTAAATCCTTAATTTTGTATATGAACAACTTGATTTTAACATTTAGTCAGTAGCCTTTCTGTAAGCTTCTTTAGCATCTAGTTAATTTGCTGTCTCAGTGTTTAATGCTTTGGTGACTTCATAAGGCTTTAAATGCTTTATATTTAGAAGGAAAGCATTAGGAGGATGCAGTAAGTTCACACCTTTTGCACCTTTCACCTTTCCAGAGTTTTGGTTTGGTTTTTTTTTGTTTGTTTTGGTTTTTACAGTTCTTAGGTCTGGACTTTGAGTTTAGAAAACGTTTTCTTAGTGATTTAGTTTCATAATGCAGAAGGTCAGCCAGGATGCACAAATCAAGATTTCTGTTCTGCAATTCTGTCTGGTTGGCTGATGGGAGAGGAAGAATATCAGTTGTACTTCAGAATAGCGTGAAATCTGGCAATCAGATGATGCAGTCTCTTACATGGTAAGAATACAGTATTGGCTACAACATGATTAAGAGGTAACTTACAGCTTTGCATGCTGATCTATGTAGTGTTACTTAAAAATCTATGCAATGTTCTGAAAACATTAGTGGTGCAGAAAATCCCTACTCTGGTGGAGCAGCTTTACACTTGGGGGGACCAGATCATCAGCCAGTGGAAATCTGGCTTAAGTTCCATCTGCAGCATCAAAAGCCCAGGCAGATAGCTGGCCATTAAAAGTGCTCTGAAGTCCTTTATGGCATATTATCAGAATGATTGCAATGGTACCTGGTGGGTTGCTGTAATTAAAACACAGGTGACAGTATAGAGCGTGATACAATATTAGACTTTGAATTAAGCTGCCTTCTCAGCTAGGACCTTCAAATTTAAAAGCCTATACATTTTTATCATTTAACATGAAGTAATAGTTGCTAATTGCTCCCTGTCCTCTGTTAGAGAAACTTGGACTTGTGATTTAGGAGGGAAATTGTTTTTCCACAGAAATGATCCTGCTTCTAGGTGGACAATCAAGAGTGTGCTTCTAGGCACGTGTCTGTCTGCACCTTGGAAAACAGACACTTCCAGCAAGATGTGTGAGAAGGTTTGTTACAGGCATAGGAGAGCTACATTTCCCCCTTCCTCATGAGGTTAGCTAACCTGCTTCCTATTTTGCATTGGAAAATATAAACTCCCTATTTTCTTTTTTCCTTGCTACCTCACCTTTTTCAGTTCCTACACAACTGAGACAAGAGTCTGGTGCTTAAAATGTTTTTCTGTCAAAGGCAATTAAAATTGAATCCTCCTGCTGATTTCTCATAGCTTATTTTCTAGTTTAAAGAATGTTGTAGGCCTTATCTGTATTCTCTGGGATGGAAGTAAACTTGGTGGGGCTTAGAGATTCCTTTGAACATGCAAACAGTTATCTGTTGTTATTTGCTCTTTGTTTGTTATTTAGTGAGGATTTATTGTATCAATCTGCAGGGGCTACAGAAATAGTTGTCTTCTATTTGGTATCTGTAATACCAGCATGTTAGTACTCTGTGAGAGGGAATGTCTCTCTTTAATGCTACTGTCTTCAATGAATAAAGCACTCCATGCAGAGTCCCCTCTGCTGCTGGGTTGCTTTTTTAATGTTGGCATTTATGCTGCATTATGTTTTTGTTGTGATGCTCTACTACAGTATTTGGCTGTAGAAATGCTGCAGCACATGCTGCTTTTGATGTCATGAAGCATTTGGGCTGGAAACCAGGCAACATTCAAGCATTGTACTATGTAAATAAGATTAATAGAAGCTATAGCATTGTATTTATTGCTTTCACTAAGAATGAAATGGAAAAAAATGTGAAGTTATTTTTTGGTTGTGCTTTATTTTCACTTTGTTCATATGACTCATCATGCCTTTTAATTGCTGAAAGTAGTATTATGTTTGTGTTCAATAAACTATTACTACATTTATCCAGATCTCTTGTGTTGTAATAGGATATCTGTCACAGATCAGCTTTTTTGATCAGCTTTGTTATTTCCCTAACTGCACCTTCATTAAATATTTAACCTAGGGGGAAAGTCATTGCTTAGAGTTACTCACAATTAAGTTTTTAAATGCTTATGTAATACTTACATAGTGAATGCATGCATTAACATACAGGTGCATCTCTGGAGGAAGCTTGCAGAGAAGACTTAAGAGAAAATGGCTGCACTTTAAATTCTCAAAAGCTTCCTCTTCCTACTTCTTGTCTCTTAAGTCTGCCTTTTAATAAAATAAGTTATTAATACTTACTTACTTCTGTTAAGAAACCAAATTTTCTGTTCCGTGCTGATCTGGCAGCAAAGAGACTAAAGGAAATGTCTCTGTTGTCTTCATTCCCTCAGTCTAGGTAGAGTTCCTCCCAACATGGTGTTTAACCAGATCTCAGCCAAAGATAACTTCTCTAGGCAGAAGCTCTTTTGTTCTCCAAGACCTACAAAAAGCAAAGAAATCAACAACTAGAATTGTTAGAAGTCTTAGTTGGCAAAGAACTGTATTTGTTTGTAAATACATCCATGATCTCCCTCATTTCAGAGACTTGGTTTACAGTTGCCTTGTGATACAAGATTAAAAGGTAAGATGGTAAAAAAAAAGAAAAAAAAAATCCTTAAACTAACATTTGGCAATTTATTTGCTATTAAAGGCCTTGCTATAGGAAGAGTTGCCATAGTAACTCATTAGCTTGTCTAAAAACCAGTTAAAGACTAGAGAGCATGATGGTTTTGTGGGGTGGTAGGTTTAGGAGACAAAGCTAATAGAAAGAAGAATATATTTTCATTGCCCACAGGCTTTTTAAACAGTATTTGTTAAACAAACCTTGTAAAAAAGAATTAAAAACGTGCCTCTGTCTGCTGCAAGTGAGACAGAATCCTTTCACTGTTGGGTGTCAGGAAAGGATGTGAGAGTGGAGAAGGAAGAGGAAGAAATCATTGTCTTGGGGCTTTGAAGCAACTTCACTCTGAAATCTCATTTCAGCTAAGGCATATAAGCAATCCTAAGCAGCTACAGAAATGTACTGAACAGAAAAAAAACCAAACAAGACTGCCTAATTAAGCCAAGCAATATTTGAATACAGAGGGAGCTTAATACTACTCTTTGTGTGATACTCATCTTTGAAGTGTGCTAATTAATGGCCAATCAACAAAAGCACAATATCCCAACTCTCCTGCCTGACTTTAGAGCAGAAGCCTGTAGTTCCAGGTTTGTCCATCTCTAGTTTCCTAAAGGACTGAATGTTGGTTAGTGGAAAGTGTTAACAGACTCTACCACTATTAATTTCTGTCTGTTACTCCAGCTAAGCCTAGGGCTGCCTGTTTTGTACCACTACCTACTAATACCAACTGCTTCTTGGTGATTGTATCTGCAAACTTATATTTAACAATTATTTTATGCTTTTATATAAATAGCTATATAGAAGAACAAAAGAAAAAGCCAATCTCCCAAATCGAAATGTTACCACTGACAACATTTTGTCCTTAGGCACAGCAGTAGAAAAGTAACAGAAATGATATCCACAGTAGCATCTGCAGTTGGAGACTATGCACCTAAAACCATGTAAACACAGTAATTTGTTCCTGAAAGAAAAACAAAAGCTAGCATCCTAAGCTCCATGGATAAAAAGGAAACAGTGATTCTTACACTTAGACATCATTTTAAAATAGGAAATGCTCTTTACAGAACAAATTACCTTGTACTATTAAGACATGCTAACAAATACACTAGAAAATAAAATTAAAAAAAATCAATTTTGTTGCTGCACAGAAAGCTATTCCTCTCTCTGCAAGATATAAATACTACCTCCTTTAAAAAGATTCCCAGTGCTCTAATAGTATATCTTGCACAGTCTTGTCACAGCAGCCACCATCAAAATAAAAGTGCTAGCCTAAAGTTTTAGCTTTTTATAGTGATTGGATGCTAATAACTTAGTAAATAAATAGATATTACGTGCAAAGAAAATACAAAATTCACTCTGACTGAGACCAAATACAAGTTAGAGTGAATAATTCCCATTGTTAACACTAGGTCTGCAAACTGACCTACTGTACACATTGATGATAAAGGAAGAGAATTAAAGTAGCAATAAAGATTCAACCCCTAGTGAACATAAGGAAGCTTCATTGTAGCTGGTGTTGGACTACAGTGCAGGCTCTAGTCAGAGTCATTAGTAACCTTTTGAGAAAGAACAAGCTGAGGCTAAATGTAAAACTGCATCATACCATGTTTTGTTTGAGGCAACAATTAGTGTTCAAACCTGTACTTGAAACTAGAACAGTGAGTGGAGGACGGGAAAGCAGGTGGATGGATGTGCCACCACAGGCATTCCACAGCTACAGGCATGTGGCTGCTGGAGGCTGCTATAAGGATGATGTAGAGCTACACCATTAGCTATTAAACCAGGCCAGCAGCAACAAGTAAGGGAGTTTGGCAGCAGCATTATTCTTACTTACACTGAAATAGCAATAACACACAAAAATACATCTGACACCTAAACAAACACAGGCCTGACCACAAAAAACCCACACACACAAACACCTTAGGAAAAAAAACAACCCACAATTAAACTTTTCCAAATCTCACAGCAAAGCTTGGGTAAGGTCTAGTTTTCCCTGTGCTACACCTCTAAATAATAATCAGTGCACAAAGCAAAGGTTTTTTTTTTTCTCCCTGTCACTTCATTCTTAAACACTGCAAAGCTTCTCTCTTTCAAGAGCCTGTTCTCTACACTGTAACAAGAGCCTGACTGAAGTTCAGAGCTGACAGGCCTCTGTTTAGAATTGGAATTATTAGCCACCCTTGCACAGCTGGGTATTTTTAATAACTTTTATAACATACTGCCTAAAGGAAGAATTTGGATTCATCCACATGGAGTTCATGCTTCATTTGAGACAAATGACATACAGGATTACTTTTTAAATGAAACTCAGTTTTATCACCACCCAAAATAAAAATGTGCACACTAAAGATATTTGCAACTACAATTCCTAATGATTATTTTAAAGTTTTTCCTCAAGAAAACTCACCACTTTCTAAACAAAAACATCTTCTGACTAGTGCTAAGTCCCATAAAGCTTAACATACTATTTCATGTGAATTGAAGAGAGGATAAATACAGACAAATCAAAGCCTGGGAAGCACAATGTCTGAAAAAGTCCTTATATGTCATAATTCATTCCTGGTTTAAGATGACCAAGCTTTTCTGGCAAGTCAGGTTGCACAATCAGTGACAAACCACAAAATGCCATGAAGACAGAAAAGGTGAACGTGGATGCTGAAATCCCTGGTTCTGGCTGCTTAAAGCAAGTTCTAATGGTGAGTGCAGTCACCTAGGATTGCAGGCAAGCTAAACTGAGCTTTTCACTCTGCAGGAGCTAGAGCCACCCAAGAACACAAGCTGCTTACTGTAAGGTAACAACATTCCCTTCTCTCTAACCTAGAAGGTCGTACTCTTTTTATGTAGAGATGTTTGAAGTTGCCAATGGGCCATGGCCAGAGTTTGGGGCAAAGTTTAGGAATGACTGCTAAAATTCTATGGCAAATATATACATAAGCACTGCACAAATTATGAAAGTAAAAAGTGAGACTGACTACAAGTATGTATTTGTTTAGTTCCTTACCTTGGTATTTGCCAATGAAACCTGACAACGTGTGCCCGGAGCAGAGAAAGGGCTTCTGAAGGTCCTCGGTGTGCTGGAGAAGGATGGCTGTTAAACTGGCAGTGACACAGTGCAGTGAAGTCCATGATCATCAGATGTAGTCCCTCTGAAGAAGGGTAGTCACAGAGTGGTGGTCCATGTTGTAACCTTGTAACAGTCTATTGCCTGTGCAATAGCTCTGCATATAAATATACAAAGAAGTAAAATACTGAATTAGTAGGAAACAACAATCTTTTGATATTACAGAAGGCATATTGCACTCAACAGAAATACCTATCAAAGGGTGTTGTTAGTTTAAACACAATGTTAAATGTGATGATAAAAACACTGCTGGGTATATTGGAGTTAAAATAAAGAAAAAAAAATTATAAGGAACTATTATGTGCTTATTTTTATAAATGTGCTACAGAAAGATTTAAAATCAGGGTCTTTTTACCTTGCATACCATGTATTTGTAAGGCTTAGACAAAGGATAATGACTTTGTCCCCTGAGTTCCACTAGATCTAAGACCTTAAACATCAATGAAGAGCTAGGAACAAAACCACTTAATCACATTTTACTTAGCTAACCTTGAAGATGAGCCAAATACGTGCACTGAACAGAGAGCTCAAGAGCACATTTGGCTGGGCTTCCCAGAAGGATCTGTGGCCACATGTTCACAGAAGAGTGTCCATAACCCGACTTGTTTCTCTTACTCACAAGAGATTCCTGTCTTGTGAATCCTAATGGACTCCAGGAGCTGTCTTCAGGCACTGGCTCCTTCCACCACATTTTGGGCAAAAGATGACAGTAGGAGTTTCCTTCATCAAGAGTCTCTCAATATTCTGTGAGCAGAGAGTCCCCATGGATACTTCTGAATCTGCAACAAGAACAAAATTCACAGCAAGAGATCTTGGACACAGATGACTTGAAAAATCATAAGGAAGTTGTATTACTATTCTGTGGTGTGTACAGCAAAACTGCTTTGGTTTTTCACACCTCTCTACAAAAAGCATCTCAGTTTAACACAGTTATGATACACTTTAATCAGATGATTCCGTGACTAACTACAAAAATTCAGGAAGTTAGAATTTCAGTTCCTTCAAGATGTTCATAGCAAATACCTGTGGTAAAACTAATTCAATTTCAGATAATTTCAATGTTTGGACTCTGACTCAAACAGTCCTTTCCTGTCCAGGTCTGCATTTCCTATGAGGTATAGAAAACCTTTCCCCTTTTTTTTTTTTTGACAGTGGAAAATGACAGCAGCTACTTTTCATCTTCATTTAAAGCTTATCACCTCTCTCTTTCTTATTTTTCCCCATAGGGACATGTTTTTAACAGTCGAGAGTGCTGTAAATAGCCTGCTGTAGTTGTAATTAAAAGGCTGATGAGAATGATCTGTAATTGAAAGATACAAAATTCTTAATGAAGAAAGTTGAATAAGGAAACTTTCACAGAAATCAGAAAAATATTGAAAACAAAAATGGAAATACATTAGCCCCACACTTCTGGAAATGTGTTTCTGTTGCAGACAGTAACAGCACTACATACGATTGTGGGTTTTCGTGATATAATGGAAAAAGATTTGTTTTAAAGTCATATAAAACACCCCAACACATTATATATAAGAGCACCAAAAGTGATAAAATACACCTTTTATGTAAGTTGTAGCAAAATATTTTGAGGTTTACACCTTACTCTCTTTTCACCTCTGACCTCAATACTTCACTAGCATCAGCACATTTTGCTTTTTTTTCACTCGTCCAAATAAACTCCTCCTCTCATTTCAGAATATTCACCAAAGACCAGCACCCAGTAGACTTCCACATCCCTGCAAGATATTTTCCCTTCCACCAGCTATCTCCAAAAGTCTTGGGAACTGGAGGTAATACTGCTCCAGCCTAGCACCTTTTTCCCAACCACTCCAGCTGCAATGGGACCACAGGAGGTGTGCAGTAAGATAGTCAACTAGCATTCACTGACTCTCCATTTCAGTTGAGGTATCCTTGGCACAGGCATGAAGGAAATGAAGCCTCAGAGAATCCTTAACTCACACCCATTTCCTCAGTAGAGTTGTTTTGGCACGGGGGAACAACAGGCATTGTGCCTTCCAGCAAAGAACAATGCACTGAGCTGGTGTTCTGGCTGTGCTCTCCTCTCTGCCCTCAGGAATCTCTGGCCTTCTCCTCAATCACTCCTTGTTTATGCCTTTTTAACGCTGTTGAAACAACTAAAGGGAGAAGGAATCCCCAGCAGGTTCTACATGGAGAAGCAGCTGCAAGTTGAAAGCCAGACAAATCTAAGAATTCATCATATTTCTAATCCAGCAAAAGCATAAAATAAATAAAGCCTAGGATTACTAACCATAGAACTGCAGGATGAACAACACCCCGTGAACCAGAGGCAGCACTGCAAACACACAAAGACCATAGGAGCATACACAGCCTGTAGAGCACTGGTACCAAAGGCAAAAAAAAAACCAACAAAAAAAAAACAAAACAAAGGAAAGGAAAGGAAAAAAAAAAAAGGACTCACACAGATACTGACTGTTGTTGATGGAAGAAGTCCAAAAAAAAAATCTCTCTTTCTATCATTGCAAAAGAATTGCACCTTAGAAGAAAGAAAAATTGCATAGCCCTCTATTTACAGACATTCTCCACTTGCTTTCCAGGCACACACACACACTAATGAGAGGAAAAGTTAAAAGGGAGCCTAAGTAGTCTTTCTGTTGCTACCAGTGGGCACAGCCCATATGCTTTAGAGAAAGAGGAGCAACTTTACACATTCCTCTCTTTCTCCTTTTCCTTCCTTAGATCCCCTGGTCCCTTCTTTTATTCACAACACATTATCATCTGCCTTTAACCACAGGGAACCTTTAACTACACGATGAACTCCTCAGCCATCCAGTTCCAAACAATGGGTGCCAAGATACAGAAACAATTCCTATTTCTGTTACAGCAATATTTACTTTTGAAGGTATTTACTGTAGAATTTAAATACTGTCTCCTGTTTCTAAATGAGAAAAAGTTCCCACAGACTTAAGGAAAGCAGGTACACTTAAAGAATCAGGCTTCTGCAAATAATGACATTCACTAGACAATGTGACTTACCACAAAGGGAGAAATATGCCCTTAAGTATATTAAAATACCCAATGAAATATCAAACTAACAGTGCATTCAGAAAACTCTAACACCCAAATTATTACCTTTTTCAGGCATCTTTTATTATGTTTCCAGGCCCCCAGTGAAGTGAAAAATGTGATCTATTAAAATCACTATATCTACACCTTCAGGGTGCAACTGGAAAGAACAGAGTGGTACCTGGCAAAAATGGGGTCTGCTGTTGCTAAAATTAGAGGGGTTTCATCACTGCTGCCTCATTGCAGTCATCTTCACGATACTGTAGTGAATCTCCTTTTCTGACCCAGTGTGACTCTGAGCATTCCAGAGAATGCTCTGTTGCTGGATTATTACATGTCCAAGATGACACTTCATTCTGTAAGGGTGATGTTTAAATTTAAAGGGCAATCTTGGCAGATATTACTGCGTTATCATCTTCATACTCTATTTCTCAAACAATGCAGCTCAAAGGATATACTATAGATACATGAAATATGACCCAGTATGTTCTTCTGAATGCAGAGAAAGGCCAAACAGACACTGTCTGATTGCCTTTCAATATAAATGTCTGTTTAAAAACTGAGAACATAAGATCCCCTCAGTAACAAACAGAGCAGCATGTTCTTATTTCAGTGATGACAGAAAGCACAATTCAGCAAAAAAAGATATTGCTTCTCCCTGTTTGCTTTGATCTTGTCATTTTATTCTTGCAAGCTTTCTTCATCAGCTGTAAATATTTAGCATGGCCATGTGGTAGGGAATTACAATATTATGTCCCCTCCAACTGGTGTCATTATAATGACTCCACTTCAAGGTTGAAAGTCAATTCATCTGCTGATTAGTCTAACTGCCTCCGAGTCTGCAGTCACAAGAAGATCTGAGCCTCATCAGACCTCCTGAAGCCTGCAGCAGGAGCACAACAGAGGTGCAACTGTCCTGCCAGAGCTTCAAAAAGCTGTGGGCAGGACCTGAACTCTCAGAGCTAAATATTTGTGACAAGATCTATTTTTACCTGTCAGTTCAGTGAAGGTCTGTGACCATCCAGCCATCCTGACAATAAACCAGTTCAGGTATCCTTTTTAGTTGACCCTCTCTGGTGCTGGATTATTCTTGTTCTTTCCTGTAAGCCACACAGCAACATCTGCAAGAGAAAAGCTCTTTGAGACTTCCACTTCTCACATGAATTTGAACAGGGCCAAGCATATTCTGGTCCTCTTTTGTTTAAATATTTAGTTTATTTCCCTTTCTTGCCTCCTTTGAGTCTATCTTGGCTCTGCTCTAAGAGTTAAGATGTTCTTTTCAATATCTAATGTCTATTTTTAAAAGGGCTTTTTAAAAGCCACTCCAGTACCTATCAGCAAGTGCTTCATACACTGGCAGCTTACTGAAACAGCAATTCCAGACTACTTATTCCAGACTTCCCCTTATGGACACTGTTCCTCCAAAATGAAAGAAGGTTGTGTGGTTTTATTTGCAGTTGGAACAAAAAATTTTTAACTATAAATAATTTTTCTGGAATATCTACTCTGGCAAACCTCCAAGCACAGTCCTCCCACCAGTAGCTAATGGGGAAGCAAACCAAAAGGACCTCCCAGACTCTATTGGATCATATATTGGATCTATAAATCAGCATCCTCTATATTAGGTCCTTGAAGAATATTTGTTTAATAGTTTTGTGCTAACAATTACTGTTCTTGTACAGTTGCCACACGACTCCATACCTGGTACCACCCACCATTGAGCAAACAGTCATGACAGTAAAAATGCACTGTGCTAGCTTATCATTTTCCCAGACAAAAAAAAAAGTGAAGCTGTCTGGCTTGCTGAAAGACACAATGAAAATAACATTGTAAAAAGCTTAAATATAAGCCTTCAAGAACTGTGTGGCTGAAAAATCTGTGTGTGGGTGTATGTGTATTTTGCAAATCTACAGAAGCACAGAAATTGTAACTTGTGTTTGCAAGAGCACTGAAGAAGGCTACATACTCAAGCCAATTCCCCAGTATCTTTGGCTTTATTCCCATGTAACTCTTCTGAATTCAATATACTTCAGTATATCTGACTTTGGAATCTTCACCCGAGAGCAGCCTACGTGGAGACAAAGAAATAAGCCCATTCCTCTCTCAATTTAGGTCACACTCATTCAACATGGTTTTCTGTAACATTAATGACAAAGATTTTAATCAGCAAAAAGCTCTAAGCAATTAAATCCACTGAAATTTTTCAAGACTGCCTTACCTGTGCAAGCTACTGGTGTATGATGCTTTGGGGTTTGCCAGGCTACATCCAAATGAGAGTAGCAAGGCATAGAAGATGCCTGACAGAAATGTGACAGACCTGCGCTCTTCGGTGGAAATCAGCATCCTTCATATTGAACAGGATACAGAATTGCTGTTGTCTGTTCATTTTGCTGCTGGAGTCTCCATCAGAGGTGGTTTGTTACTTCATGAAAGGTCAGGTTCTAAATTGAATGGCAAGAAAACAAATGTTACAAACTAAAACTCCATTTCCATCACTCCAGAAGAAATACAGTAACTAAACTCCTCTCTAAGAAATTAATCTGTTTAATCTGTTAGGGTTTTTTAAAGTTTTACTGCATGACAGTTTCCAAATACTGAGGAAATAGTGAAGTAAAGAATTGTTTCCTTTTAGAACAAGTTGAAGTTATTCACTAAAAAATGATTTTGCTGGGAGAGAAGGTCATTATTTTTAGGAGGCTATGATAAAATAAACACAAAATCAAAATACGTAACACTTATCCTTTTTTATTTAATCACTTTTGAGTCTGTTTATACAGCATGGCCCTTTGGATGCTTTTGTTACCTCCTACAACAAAGTGCCTATTGTTGTTTCTCTTTATTTCTCCCCAAAATGATAAATATCCAGCTATGGACACAGGATTGCTAGGCTCTGCTTTCAGGTTTCTCTATGTTAGCTGCAGGATGGGTACTTAAAACTTGCTGGCACATTGCTGACCATGCATGAAAAGCATAGTGGAGAGGCAACATATTCTTAGTCAGAGAAACGCCCAGATGGTCTCCATATTTTAAATTGATATTAAAAAAAAACCAAAAAGGAATTATTTCCAACTGTGATGAAAGATGATGAGCTTATCTGCCACACTATTCATAGAGGTTAGGTAGGTGTATGTTGAAGTCATGCATTCCACTGAAAGGGGAGTGACAACTTTTACTACCAAAATGAAAATACAGATGAATTTGACATTGGGTTTGTATATATGTTAAGTAAAGAAAGTAAAAACTGGAGAAAAAATTAAAATTGCCCATAGATATGAGCAGCTTTCTTCAAAGCTAGATTTCCTCTTAAGAAAGACACTTCTGCTACCTGTCACGTATTTTTGTGACCTTACTGTTTCCTTCTCTCTGAAAGCAAGAGTGTGAACTTTGAACAGTGACTGTGAATTGCTTTGAACAGTCTCCAATTTTTAGCATTATTACAGTTCTCTAGAATGTATTAACAACAATCTTTAGAGGACACACTGCAATTTCAGCAATCCAAATTCCATGTTTGACAAAAAGCAACAGCAGCCCTGGAGGCAACACAGTCACCAAGCTAGAGATTTTCTTTCTGCTTGTCTCAAGACAATCAGGAAGAAAGGCTCCAAGGCTCAGGGGCTGGAAGAAATTCCTCCAAACAGATAACTGAGCTACTTCACCTGGAAACAGCATCACTGCCTACAACAAAATGATATATTTTAGGTGCTCTTAGAATTGTTCCTTCTTCCCCCTGCCTCCCTCCTCCCATGAGAGATAAATCTTCTAGGGTGAATCATACTGCGTGCAACATAATGAGTTATTGAAGACAAGAAGCTGCAGATAAATGTTTTTCTGACATTGAGTTCATATGCATTTTGCTGGAAGAGTTAGAAAAAGGAGTGTGTGATAATTGAATTACTGTGCTTCCTTACTGAAGTCACTTCCTGATAAGCAGCCAAACTAATTTTCTAAAATAAATAAGTGAGAGAGCTTGAATAAGCCAGTCATTTTGACTGGTCACAACTGGGGCAGTATTCTTCTGGCTAAGACAACCTGTGTTATTCCTTTACTCCTAAACAATATGTACAAGCCAACTGAAAACACTGACTTAATTATAGCTTTCAGATTTCTACATTCAAAGAGGTAAAACTATCTACAGCAAACTGCTGTCAAAGATTTTTACCTTTAACCTTAATCTTTTCTTGCCCCTTCCTCTCCCCAAAATGAAGCCCTGCTTAGATTTAGAAGGTAATAAATTGTATTTTCATAGAATTTGTTAAAAATACTTATATATATAAGAAACCCCAAGAAACCCCACAACAATCTAAAACTCATAATGAAATAAGCATAGAATTTAAAAAGCAGGTTATATTATGGTGTGTATAGAATATGAAACCTAATCCTAAATATGTTTGCAGGACTTTTTAATACACCTGAAATCAAAAGCAAACTCCAAACATCTCAAAAAGCTTTTTGGAAGTTCTAGTAAAGCCATTCCTGTTATTTTTTTGGAAGTAGTTCCCATTCTAAATACGCTTCTTTCATGTTCTGCCATCATGTCAATGCACCTTTGTCATCATGCGTTGGCTTCTATAAGAAACCAAAAGTTCTGCTGACTACACAGCATTCTCTTTCTGCATATTAGAGACCAATTTGTTAAGCCTTATCCTAAATTAGCACTTACTTTTTGATGATTACCTTAAACCAGCAAAAGGCTGCTCCCAGCTTTATCATGGGCTGTAGCCTCAACCCAACAAATGCCGTACTGGAAGCAGGAGGCACCGGATACAGAAAGCATCTCCACTGTTGGCACTAGCTTCAGGTTGTTCCCAGCTGACTTGTACTTGATGTGTCTTGGTGGATACAGTGGTAGCCTGTGGAACATTTGTAATGCTTGGAGGAATAGTGTCAATGGAGGTGGAGAGAAATGTGATGAGCATGTTAGGATGCTGCAACATAAGAGAGCACATTTTAGAAAACATGAGCTAATGAACAAAATCATTGTTGGATTTCATGTACAAATCTCTGCAGAAAATATTTCCTAGTGTATGAAACTGTGGCATTACCACTTAGGAAACAGGATGTAAAAAACCTGAGTGAATACCAGCAACCTGCATTAATGGCATTCAAGATGTACAGGGAATTCTAGAACACCAAAAATGAAAATATTCTGCAACTAAGTCCACTCTTTAAAGTAGAGAGGAGCACTTAACATCACCACATAGCACAGTGATAATTCTTAAATTCATTACCTTCTCCCCTAGATTTTAGACCACACTCAGATACCTTCACAAACCCTATCAATTTGATTTAGACTTCAAAGTAGAAGAGGAAAAAAAGGCTCAGACTTTTTACTTCAAATTTTAAATGATTTTTTTTTTAGTTTCACTGAAAAGTACAGGGTTTGAATTTCTCTTTGGAGAAGGGAATTCAGTCTGTGGTATCAGCAACAGTCTGGCACACCATTCTCACTCTGTTTACTGTGGCTAAGAAAAAGGAACCAACACAACAAGTATACAAACATCCAATGGCAACTTGCAAAATGACATCTACCTGCTGTGTCTGCATTACTCTGAGACTATTCCTAGAGATTTATTAACCACATGTGCCAGAACAATTGCCAACAATAATTGCAAGGAATTACTGTGCAATAAGTAATAATTGCTGAGTATTTCTTCTGTTTTCTCCTCCCCCTTTTCCTTTCCTCTCTTGCTTCCTAGGACAAAAGTTCACAAGCACAGGACTGTCTCATCTGTTTGCAAGATGACTGTTACCACTTAGGCTCTCAGCAACTTCAGTTTACAAATATTTGGCTGCACTAAGAGATGATGTGCTATTTATTGTTAGGAGGTTTTTTCACCCAGAATGAGCTCTCACACAAAACTGTTGTTAACTCCACCTTAGTAGTGATAATCAGTGCTTAAATAAGTAGAATATTATTTATTATCACCATTTATTTTTATTCTGTAATAGCCTAAACTCCATAAAGGATCAGGACTACATGCTGCAGGAATCTGGAGAGATACTGCCTTTATACTGGAGAGTTTACAGTCTTATCAGAAAACAAACAAAAAACTCCACAAGTAAGCAAACAAACAGAAAACCCCCAAACACCCACCTCCACCCCAAAAAACCCAACAGATCAACTTGAAAAAAAAAAATCAGAAAATTCTAGCTGATAACAAGGTAACTGTTTTTTGTTACTGTATTCAAGTGAATAGTAACTAGTTGATAACTTGCCCTAGGGGAAAAGCCAAATCTATAGAAAACCAGCATCATTTGCAGGGTTAGAAAGAAAGAAGTGATAAGGAGGACTGATGGGCAGAGTCTTCCTGATTTTCCTGGCAATATTCTGCACAAATAGAACTAGGGTGGTGTTTAAGTTTAGCCCATATCTGGGGCTATACTGTAGCAGTTGCTCTATCACCTGATGGTATCTCTCCAGCAGTGAAGGGGGATCAGGAAAAGAAGATCCATGGGTTGAAATGAAAACAGATTTAATTAAACAGCCAAACTAATACTAATTTCAAGATGGAAAAAGGTAACATGAAGATATTTAAGAACATATATTGTTCATTTCTTCACATTAGCTACAAACATCATTTGGTGCAGAAGTTACAAACACCAGGATATGAATCACATCAAAATAGCTTCTCTGGTATACAATGTCAGGGCAAAAATAGGTTGCTTTGGAATGTTCAGGAAAAAGTGTCATTAAAAGCTTTGTGTCAAATTTACTCACCAGTTAATCTTACCAACTGACATGCTGTGAAAGCCCAGTGTGCCTTTACCTCAACCCTGTTGGCTCCAGAGGATTTGATTCTAAATACAGGTAGTGCTCAATATAAGAGACCCAAAATAAGCATGCAGTATTTCTGTCAAAGAATGACACAGAGCTGTACACATCATTCTGAGCATCAGTTTCAAAACTGTCCCGCTTGTTGGAATCTTGTTGTGGCTACAGCTACTGAACATCCACTGGCTTTTAGTGATTTATGGGAAACTCAGCAAGCTAGCCAATATAAAAATAGAACTTTATGTGCCATATAAAGCCCATTTTTTTCACATAAGCAGCACAGTTTGCTAAATGTGTTTCCTAGCAATCAAATTCCAGATTTTTCAAGTACTTTAGGCCAATTTTTCCCAAGAAGTATGTCTCACTGAACAAAAGTCAAAGTGAATTTTCATCTGCTATGCTACTTCAATAGGAAAATATAATTCTATGTGATATTATTCTTGTCTTTGAAAATTTAACTTGGAACACTTTGATATGGTAATGTAATTCTGCTCTCTCAGCAAATACCTGTATTTCAGAAAGCATCAAACCCAAAGCTTTTTTTCTCTTTATTCAGGTCATCTGAGATAAATCTTCCATCATTCGACAATGCCCAAGTCATTCTTCAAATTTCATCTAGAAATGGGCTTGATGTCAAACACCTGCAGAGAAAAAGAGAAGCAAGGAAAGCCATAAAACCCCCACAATTTCTAAACTATCATTCCACTATCTGCTTTAGAAGTAAATAGTTATATTAATAACATGTACTTCTCAAACTTTGCCATTTAATTTTGGGACTAATTGCTCTTTGTCAAAAGCATTTTTATTTTGTTCAGACTTTGCCTGTTAGCTGAAGAAGAAATCCTCAGGATTTGTTTTCCAGGAAGCAGATGATACTTATGAATTCAAAAGTGTCCAATGTATCACCCTCAGCAAAGAGATTCTTTTCTCTGATTCCCCTGAGTATTCTGCTGCTTTTAGTAATGAATTCATTCCATATATATATATGTATGTGTGTGTGTATATATATATATATATTTTTCCCCCCCACCCCGGTAGCAAAGAAACAATCTTAGTGGAAAAACAATCCAATGAATAACAAAATAAGTATAAGAAGAACAAGAGAGGTACAAAAAAGCACTATAGGATCTCATCACTGATAGCAAGGCATGTCATATTAATGGATGTGTTCATTTAGTGTTTCATTAGTTACCGTAGATGCAGGGAGAAGAGGACTCAGAGGAGTAATCTGACTGTCAGGGAAGCCGATGAAAATGGCTTCAAATGCTGGAAGGAAGAAAAGATGGGGTTTGTTTGGAGCAGCTCCCAGTGGGAAACAAGAGATGCAGTTAAAAACGATCTCATGCTTTGATAGTGGGGACAAGAGTTGTGTTCTGAAATGTACACACACACAAATAATGTACAATGTCTTGTATTGCTCTGTTTCTGTTACCCATTGTCAGACACTGATACATCAGAATGAGCAAATAGCTAACGACATCACCTCCAAAACTTAGAAGTTTAATCATTCATTATGGTTTTAAATAAGTACAACAACTTCCTTTGATTCATTTGTCAAAAAGATTGGGAATTCTATCACCAAGAAAAATCACACCAGTTCAACTTCTGTCATTTTCCCCCTTTACCAAAGGAGCCATTTACATTCCTTTTTATTTTTCCATATTATGAGATCATTTCCAAAGCTTAAAATAACTTGGCAGTTCTACAAACATTTTTCTGTTTTCTTAACATTTCCTTGTTTACTTTTTAGATGCATTAGGTTTTTTGAACAGTGGTTTCCCTGCAAATTAGTAAGAGCTTGCAAAGTTCTTTGAAGGGAAGATAAGAGAGTTCCCCAGTCACACAGAGCAAGCCAAAGAGATCCATTTTGGAACTTTTAATTGAGTATCTCCTTAACATGATTAATCCTGTTGACTCCAGCAACAAAACTATTTGTAGAAGTGATTGCTCACTAGTGTAGAAAAGATTTTTATAAAATTGGGTCTAAAATGCTGCAAATCAAATCATAAGAACTACTGATAGAATAACAGTAAAACATGAAATTAAGTCAAATTAAGGCTCAGCCATGTCACTATTTATAGAGTTATTGAACATGCATATTTATGAAAGATTGCCAAAACATGCATGAAAATTGCAATGAAGCCACATATGTACTATTTCTAACAAATTAATTTTGTAAGACTTAACTAGAACCAAAAAAGCTATAGTATAGATTTTATTTTTATTAAAGGAAACAAAGAAAGCAGCTAGACTGGAGCCAGAGGTTGAGTGAAAAAGAAAAAAAAAATTCAAAAGAGAGAGAAAAATTTGCAGAGTAATTGTTGTCTACTCAAGACAGCAATATTTAGTATACCAAAAATTTAGGCTTGTAGAGGTCTTTACTAATATTCACCATTTTGGGGTCATAAATAGGCACAAGGTTTTCGTGACTAATCCTAAAACAATGCAAATACCTATTACTGAATAACAGGGGAAGTCTCTGAGAAAGAGCTGGTGGGATGGGAGAGAAATTTGACTTACATAGCACCTTCATCAAAATTCAACTCCTGCAGACAAGTTTCTAACACAGTCTAATTTCTATGTAGCCTGCATGCATTAGGGAGAGCTCCTGACCAGAAGTTCTCTGGCTAATGCCATTAGGAAGACCACAGAGAGTGCTTTGCAAAATAGGCTTTATACCCATTCTTCAAATAAATAGTCTATATCCTCCCTCTCTGGTTCATGAAGAAAACACATCAAGGACTCAACCTTCAGAACCTGATTGTCTTCACCCTCCTGAGGGGTGGTTGGCAACCTTGTTCCACATCTGCTTTTCTGTTGGTTCCACAATCAAGTATCCAATGAAACAGAGTGAAACTTCTGATACAGGATGACCTCTCCTCTCTCAATGCCAAGCAACATCCCAAGGGATGGCCAAAAGTTTTAAGCAAGTAGATTGTTTCATTGCAGTAACATTAAACACCACACAAAAATCTCACTCTTCTTCATTATCACCATGATGTAAGTTAAGCCTTTGCAGTCACCTATCAAATCCATTTAAAGTGTTCTAAGTTGTACCCACCTTCATCTGCCTGTACGATGTCCAGCTGGCAGTGCCTGGCTGAGAACAGTTGATGAAGCAGATTCCTAAGAAAAAACAGAACATTCAGAAATTGATTTGGGTATAGATAGCAGTGACAAGAGCTTCTTAACCTGTTGAAAAATCAGTTTATTTCCCATAGTCTTGTTAGGCTTAGACATTAAGGTAATGCCTGACTTTTTCAATCTTATTTGGTTTGATTTGGGATTTTTTTCATGAAGACACAAAACCTATGCAATTAGGAATGTAGCTCCAATACAATATTGAGCACTGAGTTATTTGTATAGACAAATATCTTTATACAAAGCCTGGCTAGAAACATGGGTTGCTGAAATTCAGTTATTTTATACCAAGCGAGTGATAAACTCAATTCCTTTTTTTTTCCTGTCTTATTACAAGAACAGACAAATGTTTGCAATTTTTGTTGTTGCTTTTAAAGCAAAGAAATTCCAGATTTCTTCTAATTTTAAACATATACAAATGAGGAATTTAATGTTTTCCCTACAAGATTGGCATAAAAATACCACAGAACCAAATACAGGCAAGTTCAGCTTGCATATCTGTAGAAATTCTAATATTGGGTTCATAATGCTTCGGAGCAACTCTAATAAAGCAGCAGACAGGTTTTGTGGTTTCATACTGAAGCCTGAGAAATTCTCTACATCTGAAAGTTCTTACATGATAATGCAGGGAAAAACACTACTTCAGCAGAAGTTGCTTTGCAATGCTAGGTCACTTGGACATAACTGTTACAAAAGGAATGAGAAGCAACTGAAAGCAAATTCAGGAATGATCCAAGGGAAACCTATCCAGATGAATGAGAAAAAGCTGATTTTTGTGAGTTCCTAAACTCAGCAGTAGCAGAAGGAAGGATTTTTCTCTTTTGATGTAATGTCCCTGAATGAATATATTAGCATCTTACAGTCTGCACAAAGTTCTTCCTAGTGAATTACTATTATCCCACATTTTCATTGATGCAGCACTGCAGAACTTTGCTATGTTTATTGCTCTGCAAACAGAAAACAAAAGGAGAGCTCCTGCCCCAAAAGTGTTAGTTGCCATGCAGATGGAGTCCCTGCTGGAAGTCAGTTAGCTTTAGGAAAATGAATTTATAATCCTTCAAAACCAGGGTCATTTCTCCTCCTTTAAAGAGCAGTGAGGATTTCCCTTCTCATCTCACTCTCCCAAAGACCCTCTCAGAAGTAAAGTGACGAGTCACTACTGGAGATGAGCAGTTATTCCTGTTAAAGATATCTCTAAAAATTCATATCTCTGTCCTGATTTGGACAATTTATAGCTCTCCTGATTCATGTGGAATGATCATATAAACTGCTTCCAGATTAAGAACTTCTTCAATTATCTCATTCCTACCAGCATGTAAGTTGCATTTAAATTACTGAGTGTGACATTCATTAAGGAGAGCCTAAGCACCCACCTGGGAACATCTAGTGTGCAAGCTCCAACATTTATCATAGTTACTGTATTAAATAAAGCAAGTCCCACTTAAATCCCTATCTTTACATAGCTTACAGCTCACCTATCTATACACTTTCTATGGAATTAGGTAACAAGTTTCTCCTGGAAGTTCCAGTGTGTTCTAAACATCTTTAAATATAGGCAAGTTTTTGTTTCTGCCTTGCACATACTTTTCTCAAGGTCAGTTAGAAGAGACAGCATGCCAGTCAGGTTTTTCAATGCTTTGTAGCTCTCAGGCTAAAATTTACCCAATTCAGCCCTCAGCAGGGATGGAATTATTCTAATTCATAACTGCAGAATTTATTTTATAGAGGTAAATTGTAAGAACATTCTCTTATATCACCACAGCTGGTTTTAAAGGATGAGTTCTCTGCAGTACACACCAGACAATGCTAACTCCAAACAAAATGGACTTTGGCATCTGTATTCTAAACCATATTAAAGGTTACAGATTTATTTCCCCTCCTTCAGACTGAGAGCATGTGCTTCAGGGGTAAATGTTAACAAGAGCTGTACAGGAAAGAACATCCTGTGCAGCATTTTCTGGTACTTGTTCCCTGAAAAATAAACACCAGTGTCTTCTGACATGATGCAGTCACTCTGATTAGGAAGCAGTATCATTCCAGCAGTGATACATGGAGTCCATAAAGAATTTATCATTAATAAGCTACAACATTAATTCTTTTAAAAAAAGCAACTCCAAGATTATAATAAACCACAATGCATTAAGCAACACATACAGTGTATATTTCATCAAATCCAGCTAGTTAAACACGTAGCCCTCACTTATTACCCATGGAGGAGAAAAGGGCAATCTGGTTTAATGCCCTGCCTGGGGAGTCAGGCAGTCTGGATTCTATTCCTAGATCAGACCTAAAGCATTAGGCTAGTCACTTCATTGCTCTGTTCTTCATCCTGCATTCTTAAATGAGATAATAACATTTCTCGTATTATTTGGTCCCTTCGAAATATAAATTCTTCATGACTGAAGCACTTTTTTAGTCTATGTCTAGCTCCCCTGTGGTTTGGATTTCATTTGGGTTTTCTAAATGACTGCTTCTTTTACTAATAACAATGGAAATATCTATCACAGTATTCATTTTTTAAGGCTGAAACCTACAATAAAGTTCCTAAATCACAGAATATCCCTGGAAGGGACCCACAAGGATCATCAAGTCCAACTCCTGTTTAGGCACAGGACAACCCCAAAGTCACACCATGTTCTTAAGTGCAATGTCCAATTGCTTCTTAAACTCCATGAGAGTTGGTGCCATGACAGCCTCCCTGGGGAGGCTGTTTCAATGCTCCACCACTCTCTGGGTAAAGAACCTCTTCCTAACACTCAAGCTGAAATTCCCCCAGCACAGCTTTGTGCCATTCCCCTGGGTCCTGTCACTGGTCACCAGAGAGAAGAATCCTTACTGAATCGTCTAAATAAGGAAGAAGTAGACACCCATGTAAGAGGGAAGCAAAGAAGACAGTTCAAAAACAGAGAAAAATGACCCTCTTATCATCAAAATGAATCACTGTCAGTTGAAACATCAAAGAAGATGAGAGTAAATCAGTGTAAATTAGGTTCTTCAGAACAACAAGGAAGCAGAGATTTACTTTTAAATATCTGGTTTTAAATTTTAAAATGTTTAAATAAACTTTTTTTTTTCTTTTTCCAAGTTCTGCACCTGCTCACCCTTTGTTTCTTAGTTTGTTTTAGTTGTTCAGTTGTTTTTTCCTGTTCTGCAGTGAGTTTTGCTTTTCCTAACAATAGTTCTCACTCAGGCACTCCCTTTCATCCCATCATGTTTACAGATAATACAAACAGAGACTCAAATTCACTCAAGAACACATTCTCAGAATTGTATTCATTATTTGGTTTTCTTCAGAGTACATCTACTTTTGCTTCATGTTCACCCTAGACAAGATCTTCCTGTCTACACTGAGAACCTGTAAAGGATTATGGATTAATATGGATTAATATTGGAAATTTCAGTCAAATAGCAGTATTTTCACAATAACAAAAAAGGATCAAATATTGCTATATTTTCAACATACTCTCCTGCCATAAATATGTTTGGTTAGCCATGTCCCTTCACAATCTTTACAGTCACTGATACCTTTAAGATTGAAATGACATAAGGACCCAAATAAAGTTCTAATAAAAGTATGAAAAATTTAAATTGCTAATATGTAACTTACAACAATGGAAGAAAGACATTTTCTGGAACAAGACTCCAAAGTAATCCTCTACAGATCAACAGAGTTTCATGGGGAAACTTGTTTCTAGCACATGCTGTATACATACTTTGAGCAATCCCAAAAATTATCCTTTGATAACAATGTAAGCTAAAAGTAATAGTGATATGGAAAACTATGGGGCATTTTAAATGTATGAATTCAAGAAATTATAAAAAGCAGTTTAATGAGTTATATATGGGGAGAGGAGGAGAGAGCATGGAAAACTGTGCAGAAGAACCTTGCTTGAGAAATTACTGGAAAAGTAAGTTTTGATTAGATGAACTCCTTTAGTATATTTAAAACTCATGCATGTCCTGAATCAAATGCAATTGAACTTAACAAGAATTTAAATTAAGATGTAATAAAAAATGCTAGAAACAGAGGAATCCAAAATCCCAGAAAGCAGCTATGGAAAAACCTAATGGTGTGCAACCCAGTAAACAGGGAATTGTTAATACACCCGAAAAAGCTCTGTACAACTAAAACTGCAGGAAAAGAACTGGCACAAGAGGAAAATAAATCAAAGGCTAAACAAAACCTTTACATAAAAGAAAAAAAAAAAGAATCTCAAAGCTGTCAAGGATCTTGAGGGTGTAATGTACTGAATGAGGCAATGCCACAAGGAAACAAATGTGGAAGGAGATAAGAGAAGTGATGAGAATGCAATAGGAAAAGCGTCAAAGAATGACATAACTGATGAAGTAAACCAAGAAACACAGGCAATAGGAGGAGACATGTCACTTTTGAGATCATCAGTGAAAGCTACAGATCCTTTATACATCAATGAGGAACCTGCTGAAACAAAAGCCCCAAACTTTATAACCAAAAGCAAAGAATATTTCCATCGTTTTGCAACTGAGTGTTAAATGTTAGCATTAGTTACATACATTTTATCTATTTGACAAAATAGATGGAAAATAGTGTTCAATTACCTGACAACTGAAACATCTTAATGGAGGTCTTTGCATTCTGAATAAATAAGTTAACTAGAATCAGAAATACAAAGGTGGGAGTGAAATTTTAAGGATCTGATTTCAGATTAAGAGGTGATATTATGTATTAGAAAGCTGGAAAGAAACTAAATAAATAACGACCAAGAATGTTATTGTTTCTTTGCCATTTAAAAAAAATCATATTTATCAGCACATAAAAGGATTGTGGTGGAAGACAGAGGAAGCAGCAGAACCTGGTCAAGGCTGTTATTTACCTGTTCAAATCTGTTATTTAAAAGTAAAGACCTCCATTGTCCTGAATTCTATCTATCCCTGGAATAAAATACCCGTCGTATGACATCTTTGCCTTTTTAGGACCACATGGTTACTTGGAAGGAAAGATAAACTTAATAAAGAACTATAATTTTAACCTGTGACTTGCAAATACTACTGATGTCAGTAAACCGGCAAAATCACAAAAGCAACTAACGGCTGAAGTTTGGCAGTAAAGTGAGATACACTAGAGCAAATATCCCATTTGTCCCACACCTTAGATTACACCTTGGATATATGATATATACAGGTCACCTATGGATGCAACCAGGGAAAAGCCGCAAGACAGAAGTTTAATTTCTTATGCCTAACATCATTATTTTGCACAGGTCTACACTGGAAAAAGCCTAACAGGTAAATTTGAAGGACTGAGATGTCAAGTTAGATAAGCCTTTTAGAAGTATAATTACTTTTATTCTCTGATCTTCAGGGGATGTGGTAGGAGGTCCAAGTGTTAAATCACTAGAGGATGTCATCTTATATAGTTCCATTGAGAACCTATTACATGGACATTAAAGCACTGGTCTAAAAATGAGTTTCATAAAAATGTCTTTATCCAGGAGACATACTGTAAGTGTGTGTCCTTTGAATAGACTATGTCTTTACTAGTGCTTAAAAGAAAAACCAAGTATTTTACTACATTTTTCATCATTTACACCAGCATCTAAGGGAACATGATACTGGAGAGAACAACAAAAAAAATTAAAACTGAAAAATCTTAGTAAAGATTTTTAGTAAAATTAAAAAAAAAGGAAAAAGAAATACTTGAAAGCTTCACATCCACAGACTCATTTAAATGGCAGAGTACTTTGCTCACAGTTAAATGTAAAATTATTATGATGGGAAAAGTACTGGATAACAGTAGATTAAAAATGAAAGTATTATTTTCATATTCACCCACACACACTTTAATACCTTCCTGAACTGAAATAACATGAAAAAACTATTTTATATTTGCAAACTGAATCAGATGCAGACTTAATTGTGTTACAATGGGTATGATAAATAAAATCCATATATTATCTAATTTCCTAGTAAGCGTCAGTGTGCAATAATGAAATAAAATGCTAAGATGACCAAAGGAATCTGTTAGAAAGATTCCCCATCAGCAATTTTAGAACTTTTTCCTGTTCCTTGTCTCAGCAAGAACTATTATAACAGTAGCTCTAATCAGTGTTCTGGGTAAGTTACGAAGCATATTTCTAAATGCCATTTCTACCCTCAAAGTCTCACCAGATTCAAAATGGGTTTGCTGAAGTCACTGTCAAGTGCATCATTTGCAAACTTGCCAGTGCTCCACTTTTTGCTGTGTGAAACAACGGTCTGGAAGAAGCTGCGTGTCAAGAGGCTGGTAGGACATACATCTTATCTATCTGTTCCCAGAAACACTTATCTAGAGGTTATTCAACTTTTTCTTTTCTTTTTCAAAAGGAATAAGTACCTCTTACTGTCTAAACAAATTCAGTCTTTTATTTCCTTACAATCTGCAAAAAGCCAATGGACTTGTCCTTAATGACACTGGCAGGGTATCTGACCACTATGTATTAAGAACAACTATCATCTTGTTTTTCTTACACTGCAGACATGCAATAAAACAAAGTAGAACCAAACAATCAGGAGTTAACATACTCTTCTGACCAGATCCAAACCAGCTTTGAATAAGAAAAGATTAAAAAAACCTGAGCCACCTATAAGAAACACGAAGGACATTTTTTCTGTAATGCATACAATAATAGAAATCAGTTTGCCTTTGGTTCACTTAATTTTATCTCCAATGGTATCCAAACTCTCCCTGCATTTTCTAGGAAAGATAACTGTGCTGGTGAAGACAGGCCAAATTCCAAACACTTGGTCAGTTTTCCTCATTAAGAATGTACTGCAACCGGTATCAGACCATTTAAGATTCTTTTTCTGTCTATACATCTGAACTTTGAAACGTGGCTGCTCTAAATCAACAGTTTACCTCTCAATGGTATTATATTAATCACTTTGGTGATCTGAAGATTTCTGACAGGGCTAGGGTATCAGTAGCTCTCTGAGTTTTAGGCCATATAATATTAGCTTTTTAAGCAGAAATATAATGTAGACATCTAGTTAAAAAGGAATATGGCTGAATGTCCTGAATGGGATCTGGCTGCAAACTAAATCTGCAATTCCATCTTCATCAAAACAATAAGTACACTACAGTATTTACTAGGTGTGTCCCACAAGGAAAACAAAGCAATCCAATCTATTCCTTTCTTATCCTTGAGTTTACAACTGAAAAAATAAAAACCTTCTTGTATTCATTGTCCAACTGTCTCTCTGCTAGATCAGATAAAGCAAGTGTGTTCATGGTCTCTTTGAAGTTGTATGACTCCCTTCAGTGATAGTGGGATTTGAGCTACATATTTAAACAGCATCTAAACAAAAAGCTGGAAAGGCATTGTATGTGGTTTATGCAGTAATATCCACCCTTCATTTAGAAGTACAAGATATCTTGTTCTGTTATGAAAGTATGTGAATTATTAGAATGATCACTGAAAAGCTCGCAATCATAAGATCTTTACCATTAGACTACATTGTTTCTTATCAGTAGGTTTTTTCCTGTCCCATGGAAACACACATTAAATTTAAACAACTAGCCATTGAATCACAGTAGTATTCTTTTTTAAGATGCATTAGAATTTCTTTTCTTCCTAAATGTGGTAAAATTGTGCTGACATACAGCACCCTGGAAAAACAAATCTGGACTATTTAATAATGAAAAGGCAAGGTTCCAGTGGCTCAACGAGTTATCTATCCCTGGTATCAACCGAAGGGTTCTTCAAAACATATAACACAATTCTGGTCAAAAATAATGTGTGGGAACTCACTCATTTCATAAATATAAGGAAATGAACTATTTTGCTGTACACTTCCTATAGTTGCCCCTTTCATTCTCCATCCCATTCGTGTCTCCACCTTTTGTACCACCACCTACAATAACTTTCCTATCTCTGCACGTACATTCTGTGGAAAGTCCAACGATGGAAAAATTGTAGGGCTCAAGCACCAGGTGTTGTGTTGTCAGGAGGTGGACAGAAATGATTGTACATCCAGGTGAAGAACAGCAGAAGAACTGTTCCTCGATTCACACAAATTTGGATCACAGAACCACAGGATGTTAGGGGATGGAAAGGGCCTCAGGAGATCATCTAGTTCAACCCCCAGTGTTCTGTCATAGTTGCTTCTGAACAGTATAAAGACTCTCGGTGTTCATGAAGCGATCTCACAAAATCCTCACCAAATTCTGATTTTATTGAATAAAAGCAGAAGGTAAAGTCCTAAGTATTTAGAATGTCTGTTGTCTAAATTATGCTCCCAGATTTCTTGTCTTTAGGATGAGTTTGTACATACCAATGGGAAATGTAAAAAGTGGAAACGATAAAATTATTAGTGTAACTGCATATATACTCTCTCCTGTTAAGAAATGTGTGAAGGGCTAATTATGTTGCTTCTCTTTAATAATCTTTCATCATTTGTGCTTGAAATGGGTTTGAGTTCTCAAAGCATTTGAAATGCTGAACTATGTGTGCATGTAAGTACATTTCAGATGCAACTCTATATTGCTGTTGAAGACGGAGATAGGAAAAACTCCACAAAGTGGAAGTCATTGAGCTCCTCCAAAAGTTACCACATAAACCAGTAAAGACAATTGGAAAAACAGTAAATTATAACCTACTTGGAAAAGCTAAGGTAGCCA
The DNA here is from genome assembly GCA_013399015.1 of Galbula dea. Lineage (NCBI taxonomy): Eukaryota > Metazoa > Chordata > Aves > Piciformes > Galbulidae > Galbula > Galbula dea. Next base: position 952,573 of record VWZX01008606.1, on the reverse strand, counting down.
ACAAAACCATCCACAGAAACAGAAGAAAAATCTTTGCACAGTCTGAGATAATATGAAGAACACCTGTATCCATTCTAATTTACGTGTGTTTGTTGTCACCAGAAGAATGGCTATGCTCAGGACAAAGAAACTAAAATCAGCTCTCTGGGTTTGGTCCTCATCTGACTTGCACTTGCATAAGCAGAAACAACTGGAATATGCCTCTCCTGTCTTAAGATTGTGAAATCTCTAAGTCACATCTTCCTCCCACCTTAGACTAATGATTCTAATTTAATAAAAAATAAGATTTCTCTTGGTTAATGATTACATGGAGGTATCAGGAAAGGGAGTTTTGGGAGGGGAAAAAAAAAACAAACAAACCAAACCACACAACCAGCACTTCCCCCCCTTTTCCTTTGGAAAATAATGGTATCACTTGAGTGAAGTAAACATGGATTGCTATCAAGGACTATTGATACTTTCATCTTCATTAGTAATTTACAGTAATAAATGAGCAACTGTAGACCATGCCAGAAGCAAACTCAGAGACACACTTTAGCAATCCTGATATCTTGCAACAGTTTTTGTTATCTAATTTTATCCCGTGTGAATAACTACCCTTGCTTTGAAGTAGTAACAAGCAAAACCATTCTCAAATGTAAATATAAAATGTAATCTTTAAAGAAGATGGGTTAGAAATCAATCTTCAGGAGACATTTTCATTGTTCATCTGTGCATTAGAAAATGCTACCCCACTGTAAACATATATCCTGGTTACTTGCATTGAGGTTCTAAACCTAAAGGCACCTTGAAGTTCTGGGTTTGTGTCTCTGAGCTGTGCTTGTGAACAGGACATCTGTGATGGCTTATTTCTGTCACTGCCCAACTAGAGTGAATATACAGAGTTTGGTCTCTGTACTGGCTTTGTACAATCAACGTTGTACCTTATTTGGATTTCTTTTCACCTTTCAGTTCTACACCGACTAGAAGCATAATGTCCCACTCCACCCGAGCTGGGTATTTCCTGGTCATTAATTAATGGCAGTTAAGGGATTTTAGATTTGTTGTTGGCCCACAACTCAACAAATTGTCTACCATCAGGAAATACCCTCCCTATTACTCCCTACTAATCTGCCAAAATACTAATTAAGTAGCTAATACTGAAAAGCAAACAACGGTTTTATGTTGTTATTAATTTCATCCATTTGAATGAAATAAATCTATTAAATCTGGTACTGCCTAAAATCTAAACAAAAGGCAATTTGCATTGTACACCAGTGACCATTTTTATTGGTGGAAATAAACTATAAAATAAAGAAATATAAATTAAGTCATAAAAGATAAAAGCACCTCTTCATTCAAACCTTGTCCTTATTAAGTCAATATAACTATTGTGTATGGGTATTTATAATACACTCATAAATGTTGCTTATAGCCAGCTTCTCATGATAATTTCACAACTGAGTACAAATGCTGGAAAGCCAAAAATGTAACTGAAAATATTCACATATTTGATCTCTATTTGCTAACTAGGAAGAAAGACATCAAGAAAATGAGAGGGAGAAAGGAGGAAGAAGAGGAAACAAGGAGTGGGGAGAAAGTAGTGAAGTGAGTCTCATTTAGAGGGAATAAATTCATAAAACTAGCTTAAAAAATTGACAGCAAAGTATTGCTGTTCACCTTCCACCTTATAAATTCAGAGCTTAAACAGCACAGCCAGGATATTTAGGAATTAAGGTCAATGCCGTTCTGTATGTAAGTCAGAGCAAATATTTCAAGAAAATAGTTCTCTTGATTCCTTGGCCTCCTACAGGAGATCCTTATATACCTCTACCTATAAAAATGTATTCCCTCCCGCAGAGATTATTCCATTTTAGATAAAATACAAATGCATTAATTACACCAAAGAATAAAAGCATGAGAACTAATGCTGACACTGAATCTCAGGCACCTTAACCATTTCATCAACCACTTATTTACAGAAAAAATGCTGGTTAGTTTTGAGTAACCTCTTCGTTTTTATTTTGACCAGTTAAGATTAGCATTAAAAAAAGAAAAAAAAAAGAAGTTAAATAAAACATTAAGACCAGAAACAAATTTGCCTCTTTTTGTTGCACATTAAAATATTTTTTACATGCTGACTGTTACAAAAAGAAATCAGTCTGTGTATAAGCTGAATAAATAATTCATATTCATACAACCCAGCGACTTCAAGGAAATTACTCTCAGGTGTCACTGTTGTGAATGTCCAACCCACTCCTCTTAGGCTGTATATTTGTCATTCTTAACAGGGATTTTATAGGAGATGTGCTGAGTCACACTCAGGGATCAGGTAAGAATATACTCTAAACTTTCCTGACTTTATTAGCTTTCAGTCTGTTTCACAGATGTGGGACTCTGGGAAACATTCAGCATGAGAAGCGTCAGTCCCCTTTATTGCCTTACATCATCAGGAGCAGGCAGAACAAGAACAATGGGAGCTGTTTCCAGGAATGATGAGGAAGACTTTGTTTGGATTATCCCTTGGTACAGTGATTACCATTGAGTAGCATCACAAGTGGTAGGTAATTACTCATTTTCTAGCCTCTTCTACAACGTCATTTCAAAGAATGAAGCTTTCACCTCCTTGTAACAGATAGGTCTCTTGCTTTGGCATAAACCTGATTTACACCAAATCATGTTTTAAGAGAAGTTACCATTCTTTTTGCAAAAATGAAAAAGGAACAGGATTAATCAAACATGACTTGCTTCCCTTAGTTACCTACCACTTCCAAACATGAGATCTCCTGCTAGAAAAATGACATGGCTTTATTAGATTGCTGCAATTAATGATAAAAAATACTTTCTAATCACAAATCACGTGTTCCTTACGTGCTTAATTAGTAGGAGCCTGCACGAGTGCCTGAGGGAGTCAGTAGAAGACCTTGAACTGATAGCACTTAATCAAGCACATTTTTTATTGTTGTTAGTCAGGTTTAATAGGTTTTTCAAGTTGCAAAGGAAGCAGCGAAGGGCTGACAGAACATACGATTCCATTTCGTTTAAATCATTTTCTTTTCACCTTTTCAGAGAGATTGTTCGAAAGCTGTTGACAAGGCACTTGTATCGTATCAGCTGAAACAGAAGACAACCTTCCTCTAAACTTCAGATACAGCATATTTTAATTAACCCTAAGTTCTCTTCAAAATTCTTCCTGTAATTTTATATTTGTGCTTTAGCTCTAAGACAAAAGATTGGTTTGCTGCTGCTATAACAAAACCTCCGAGTCAGTGGAATTGGGTCTTTTGGGGCCAGCAGGTACTTTACACATGTACTGCAATAAGAACCAATACTATATTAAGAAACAAAGTTGTATATACAAGACACTAGTATTTAATAATTTGGCAGAGAAAAGTCTGACAGGCATAAAAGTTGGGTCTGACTGCAGTTGCTTAACCTGTTAGAGTGAAGCCTCTAAGAAATTTAAAAACTATGTTTCATTCCATAGCAACTGACCACAGAAAGATGCTTCTCTCAGCACTAGTTATTACTGTCAAAAGCCTGCATTAATCTACTTTTTAAGAAAAAGAAGTAATATGTCCTTCTAGAAAAAAGTATTATCTTTGCAGCCACCACATGAAAGTAAATCTATAATTAACAGAAGCAATATTTTAAAGTATGATGGAGCTCTACATGCTTCTAAAAGGATGTTCTGCCTTTCAAATACACTTGAATTCATTTGGAGAAAAAACAAAATCTACCTTTTTCATGAACACTGAGCACCAAGGTTTTATTCAAAGGAATTTTATGATTAGGTACTTTACTATTCGTGTCATTATGACCTGAAATATTGTTGCCATTAGAAAGCAGAGACACAGAGAATAAAGAAAATGTTTGCATCCCTGTATCTGGTGACCACTGTCCTACTTCAATCCCAAGATTGTTGTGATTTACAGCAGCAGCCAATGGCTTCAAAGAACCAAAACTGCATAAGCTGAAACATCCTGACCACTTTCCTTCTGCAGATGAGCTAGGCAAGCAAGAGGAGTAACCATTGAGGAAATACAAAGAAGTCTAATCTCCCTCTGAGGCATGGCTACTAGATAAAGAGGTCATTTAGCTCCAAGAATCTTCTCATTTACCTCAAGGTTGCACTTGTCTCTGTATCTAGTACAGGATTTTACTATAATAAAATTTACCAAGGTCAGAACTGACAGATTGAAATACCTATAGTAAGATAATTTATATCCAAATGAAGGCATTTGGATGAACCCAGATTTTCCATTATCTAATTTTCTTTCACCTCCTCCACCTGTAGGGAGAGCTGTAAGAACCAAAAGCACCCAAGCATCAGACACCTAAAGGTTATACCTCACATTAGGCCCCAGCACTAAAAATTGTTAAGTCAACGACAACACTTTCAGGAGGTTTGTGCTGTCTACACACAGAAGGCTCACACCTTGGCTCTCAGTCCCTTTCAGAGAGCATTAAGTGCATGTTGACATGATGTGTAGGGACACTCATGTATCCGCTCCACCCAGCTCAGCAGGTCTGAGAAAGCTCTGATCTGGAAGCCATGCTTAACATTAACTGGATGCTGAGAGGTTAAGGTAACTCAGGCTCAGTGCCACACAAATGAGGTTACACAACTGCTGGCCAGAAATGCCTCACATCCGGCCCACTCAGAATACAGGGAGAACAGAACTATAACAGTATGTTCTTGTACTCTCACACAGGTAGACATACTTTGTATTTTCTCAAAACACAGTGTACAATTTCCACATCTTCCTTGTTTGGCTCTCAACCTGTTAGGAAGATGGCTTTATATAGGACGGAAGTAGTTCTACTGAGTAACAATTCATTTCCTCATCAATAAAGGATCACAACAGTTGATCCTAGATACTAGATTTGCTCAAGTAAATCTATGTGAGTATCAACTGAAAGTTTGCATAGAGAACTTGTGAATAAAACATTAAGCGAGTCCAACAAAGTAAAATGTCTATACAAGGGTATTTAAGTGTGGTAAAGCACATCAAAAGGTGTATTCTTAGTTCAGTTTATTGCCTATAGCTTAAGTTCAACATATAATCTAATTTGTTTGTGGCTGCACTAAACAGGTGTGAGATCAAAGCCACTAAAACTACATGATTTTTAGAGGCAAAAGCACAGAAAGTCAGTCTAGAAGCAGCAAAGCAGTGGAACTGAAAACTTCTGAAATAAAGACAGATATTTACACAACATTGGTTGATTATAGAACAGCCACACCTATCCCAAATATAAAACACTGGTGAACAAGAATCATGCAACATCAGAATTCACTAAGTTGCTAGCAGTCTGCAAAATCGTTTACAGCACCAAGCCAAACATTATAGGGTAAAAAAAGTTAAGGCTACACATACACACAAGCTTCTTTGCTGGAAAATGTCCTCTGGTTTCCAGCCTTTCCAGAAGGCAACTTAAAAACACAGTGCCTGATCTTTTGGGTTGGCCTGTAGGACTCCAAGGTCACAGAAACAAGCTGCAATTAAAAAGGGTGTAATGAGGAAAGGTCATGAAAAATGAATAGGAACATGACCCAGCAGTAGAGAGCACTGAGGTACAAAAACAAGTGGGATGGGAAGGCGCCAGCCAGCATGCTTTCCTATCTAATCAGCTGTGTCGCTGATAACGGAGGAAGTGAGTGAAGGGAGGGAGTCTTCAGCACTTAAAACAATCCCCAAGACTCCATTTCTGCACTGCTAATGTAGTATCTTTAGGATTCAGGCCAAGGGAATAACTAAAAGGAAGCTTAGCAGTCACTAATTGTCAGCTTCATATTTGTTCATTGGATAATAATGACCTGTTTGAACTGGGAGAGCAGATACTGCTTTTCACAAGTTACTTAGCACGGTCGACACAATGGTGTGGATTTCAGCCTGGGAAGCTTCACCCAAGAAACCCTGATACACATCTCTGCCATGGCAAGGCTGTGCAGGTACACTGCAAGCACCCAGTCCTGTGCTGACTTTCACACTTCATTTCGCCTTAAACATCTCAATGACATTTCAAGTATATTGTTCGAAGTCCTCACTTTTTGTAGCAATAACATGATGATTGTAGATGCTCTCTGGGAAAAAAAATGTGACTGAGTTTTGAGGAAGCAGTGTTTCTTCAAATTTCTAAGATGCAACACAATGTGAAGAGATTTGAGATTTAAGTAACTTAAGAGTTTTGGGTAATGAACATAGCTGACGGCAGCTAAGAAGATTAACCAAGACCTGCAGTACACCCCCCACGAGGGTGCACGGACAACAGAAGTCTATGACAAATCAGCTGTTCATTTGCTGTAGTTTATGGACTAATACTCAAGGCAAACTGATCAGTAACTACCATGTAGTTTTATTTTTGTAATGAGAAATGAATTATGTCAGAAAACCTCTAGGATGTCTTGAATTGAATAGACTAAGGAATGGCGAAATCATTACTTATAACCTATTTCATCACCCCGTGCTGCTTGTAATTTGCATCTAGTGTCTCATTAATTTTTCCCCAGCAGGTACCAGATGTTGGGGTTTGCTACACTTTTCACATTATTTCAGAGAGTTGCTACCCCCTTATACTTCCAGATCCATGAAGTTACCTGCATACTGTAACCCAGCATATTTACTTTTGCCTTCATTAGGCTTTCAGCACTAAGCATAAATTCTGTTCAAAGGGTAGCAAAGGTCCTCAAGATCTTGATTGTATTCCATTACCCATACTATTCATATTTATCTTGATTATTTCTTATTCCAATTATAATGTTGTAAATAGCACAATGTAGATAAGCTTGTCTATGTGCAACGGAGAAGCAGTGTGTATAAAGCACTTTCATTTAAAAAGAAGAGAGCACTGAACGACAGAATGAGTTTGGGCATTTGAAAGACTGAATTCTCCTTGTTTGCGAACATCCTTGTTTTTCTTCTGTGTAAGACTAGTTTTAATATTCATTCTCTCTTTGAGTATTGCTTATAAGTGTGAAAATTTATCAACTAATGGCATGTTTTGTGTGTAGTTGAACTAGCTGTGTGGATTTCTGTTGTCAGGGAGCGAGCTATTTTGGTTCTTGTGTGGAGAAGTATTGCTTTTTATTGCTACAGAAATTAAACAGAGGATTAAATAAAATGGCACAGAAACTTCAGCTGGAAAACTAAGAGACAAGGAGAGCAGTGAAGAAGTCTGTTCCATTTGTGTCCTCATCCTTCTCTTCCTGTCATTTTAAGGAGATATATTTTCTAGGGTCCTGAGGATAATTACATGGCTGGATCTGAAAAGCAGCAGTATCCAATTGATATCATCAGTATCCAATTGATATCCATTCCTCATAGTGATGTTCTCCTGCCAAACTTGTCTGCATTCAACACCTAAGGTTATTTTACCTGAATTGTGGCAGTTTGCTCTGCATCCTGTCTGAAGAGACAGGACCATCAAATAGAGCAGACAGCAGGAAGCTTTTCTAAGAGCATGGACCTCCAGGACCTCTGCCTCAAGAAGCTTAAGGTGATCACCTAAGGAAGAAGAGAGTTTGCAAAGAAAGACAGACACAACTCGTGTTCCAGTGGCCTCACGTCTGTAATTTTGAGAATTCATTCATAAATATATTTCAGAGCTTTGCTGCATTGATCCTGAACAGCACTCCAGAGCAGAACCGCAACATATTTGAAATGATTGCTGTGGCTTGGATTCAATAATTCCTTTAATGAGAAAAACGAACTGTTTATATTAAGATATCTTGCTTGGACAAGACAACCTGCTTTACCACAGCTAGCATTCATTAGTTGCTATTAAAGCTGGTATACAGAAAATTGCAGGCTCTAGCTTCTCAAGATTAGATAGTTCTAAAAGGCTTTAGAGCAAAGTAGCTCATTCATTTGCATGCAGGTCAAACAACATGTTCATGATCATGGATTTTAAAAAGACTAATTGATTTGTGTTCACCTCTTCACTATCTAAAAGCAAAACTGATTGAACAAAGGACTTGAATATTCCAAATGGAATGGGAATGGTGGTTCAGTTGAATACTCCACTAAATTCCAGGTTACGTTCACATCCCAATAAGTGTCTCCTTTTGCTCTCTGGATTAAAATATTCTGAGATGAGTTCTGCAGTTTGCCCTGTTCTACAAAAGCAATCATCATCATTTTATAGTCAAGGGTAAAACATCTGCTTTGAAAAAACAACCAACTTAATGGTCTTCCATACTTCGAAACTGCTTCTAAGATACTAAAACAACAACAAACAATCCCCAAGACCCAAACAAAAAACTTCAAAACGTTACAATATGACAAATAAAAAAGTTGGAAACAGAGCTACACAAACCATTTCTATACCAAATTGCAATACCTTCTCAGGTTTCCTAAGCCTTGGTCTGAATTTTGAGATGACTAGTTTTAAAGGTTGACCTGAAGTAAGTATTAAAACAATATTCCCACATTATTAGGCTGCATTTGTGGCTTATTAGTCTAGCATTTCTTCCTCTTTCAGTAAACCAGCCTTTCTTTTCACAGAGAGGATTATGAACTGGGAATCATCTTGGGAAAGGCTTCCTCGTATGTTTTTATTTGTTTCTACACTTTTCTTTCTTTTTTTTTGTTACCTTCCCTGCCAAGTAAATGACTGCCTTTATGTTCTCTGGACTGTTTCACAACTAGAACACCTCAAAATACTTCAATAGCACCACTTTTTTTTTTTCCCTTCTTCATATTACAGAGAAGGGTGGAGCCCTTTATATCCATTAGGAACAAAAGAAAATTTTCATTAAAATGGAGGAGGAAATTTCAGACTGTAATGATGTGAGGTTTTGAAACAGACATTAAAGTCTCTACTGTTCTTATTCTGATCTCCTTAGTATTTGAAAATGGGATGGAAACCTCATGAGAAATAACAGCTTCTTTCTATGAAACGAGATTCCTGGAAAGTGCAGATCAGGCAGGGAAGAAGGCCAGCTATAACTTCCAAACTTCAAACACATGGCATAAATCAGCCCACAGGCTGGAAAGCCAGCCTTTCCACTAGGCTAGGGCAAAAAGAAGGACAGACAGCAGAAGGAAAACTTGTCAGAAACCAAGAAAGAAACTTGCTTTCTGCCTCTTACTGGATCAGAGGATAGGGTTAACTGTCATCAGAAAACGTGTGAATTGTAAGTGTGGCACATCCTCCAGGCCCAAGAAGTTAAGGGAATGACTTGACCAAAGAGGGAAACAAAACAATTAAGTCTGCTTTTATAGCTTCTGAATATAGCACATGTGAAAATAAACCCAGACCACAGAACAAAGTAGCCTGGATTACAAAGCCAGTGGTGGATGCTAGAGAAGTATTCTCTCTTTGTTTCCTATTTACCAGAGTAACTCCTTCACCAGTTCCTGCTTCCACAGAAGCTGCAGAAAGACACTTTACTCCAAGAACATTTTCACAGTTTCATTTTATCTTTGTTCTTAACCAGACACATTCATACCTACCACTAACTATTACTTAAATTATGGGTTGCCTCAAACAAAATACATTTAAAAAAAATATGAATCAGATTCTTGGGTAGTAAAAACTAGTGTTGTGGCATAGACTGCTTCTGAATTCCTTCATTGCTGAATTTTTCCTAGTTTAAAACTTATTGCCATGTATTAATAGGTGGATTTAGTACAAAGGGCAGAATAATGGTAGCTCTTGGGATTATAATTTTCAAAAACTCTGCTTATGCATTTAAGTGGAGTTGTAACACTTGCAATAAATGCACAACTTGCCAGCACTCCTGAGTATCTGCATTTATATGCAATTTTTGGAAAAGAAACAAAAACTACTGTCACTTGAGTTACTGCTTCCTTTGATAACATTTGCCTAAGTAATTAATCATCAGTCATGAAACGTTCCCATAAACTCCAAATATAATAGGATGCATAAACTGCTCCGAGCACACAAGTTGCTTTTCTAAGAGTCATTTGTTGCTTGGTACCATGGGGTTTGGTTTTGCTGAACTGAGATGAAGAAAAAATAATAGGCACTTGATCTGCCAAGCAAAGATGCCATGAAATCCGCCAGTAAAAAAGCAAAGATGGAGCTGGACAATTTCCTTTTCATACCTTTCAAAATGAACTCAGTAAAAGAATTTCTTAAATAACAACAGTGTGGTGAGTCTCTTCTAACTTATCTCTTCCACATCCACTTTACTATGAATTCGAGAGGAAACTTTTCTCAGCAAGAGTACACCTGCCCCAGGGGCTTATTTCTCCATCAAAATAACCAGCCCACTATATGGAATAGCACAATTAATTACTATGTAAATGAATCTGGTTTGACAAATATGTTTTAATGAGGGGAATAGATATTCTCTAGAACTTATTACTTCTTTATAAACAAACATTCCTTGCATTCAACCAACCAACCAAAAGGATTAAAACAATATCTAATTTTGATTCCACATCTAGCAACATACTTGCATAGTATTAGTTATTTTACATCCGATTTATATCCCTCAGAGATAACAGGCAAAAAGAAGCCATCCCAACTTTAAATGATGTGTAAATGGGTCTTTAAAGTTGCTAGAGTTACCACAGCTTTTAACACATTTGGGTCACTAAGCATTGAATATGTGCACTGGGAATAACTAACACACAAAGAACTGGCATACTTTAGAAAAATAAGAGGTTTACCTATATATAGCAAATTAAACTGAAACATTAGTGGGGCACCACTTTTAAATCCAACCCTACATAATTTTTCATTTAATTAATAAGGAGACTTTTACTTTTTCCTCCTTTTTTTGATCTTTGTAATTCCCACAAAATAAATCAGAGTTGGATTCTGAGCATCAACAGACAAATTCTGAAAAGATTTGACTAAAGAAAAATCAAAATACACATAAAAAGTTCTCCTAAACATCCACAGGCACAAAAGTTTTAGGTTGGATGAGCAAATTTCTCTTTTCAAATATGCAGGATTTTATGTTATTGATTTGGTTGGATACAGAGTCAGTTATTCTATTTGGATCCTTCTTAGGACATTACATAGACTGTGATCATTCGTGATTATAAAAATACAGTGCTAAGGGTGAAATCATGATGGGATGCTGTTCAACCGTCACAACTGAAGGGTAATCCCGGCCACCTGGTCCTCAGGGTCTGGACTGTCCCTTCTTGCCCACCACTTCTTTATGCATACCCTTCTATGTTCATCAAATACTACATGTATTGCAAACTGACATCACATAGAACCATGTAATGGACCTTATTGGCTATTACCATTAAGAGGTGTTCCTTACAGTAAGAAAAGTCCTGATTGCTTATTTATGAGACTTCTGGATGTTTTGCACTGCCAGGATAGCATAAACAACTGAAAAATCCTAGCTTGGCCTTGCACCCTTATCAACATGTTTGCAACCACAAAATACAGCAGTTATTTTTCATTGTATCATAAATCACCCACAAACCCAATAGTTGGCATGTCTACTATCTGCAGCTAGAAGGCACTTGCAATTTGTCATCTCCCATTTCAGTGTAAAATATTTATTTTACAGGTGCTTTTTTGCAATTGACTTACACTGAAAAAAAAAACAACCCAAAACCAAAACCCAACCGAAAAACAGACCAACCAACAAGACCAAAACCCAACCCAAAACAACAAGTCTTCTCAGTCACTGGCGTGCGTATTTGCAAACATGGAGCTTTGCAAACCTGATCTCATCGTGGCATAATTATACTCTTGGTTTCATGACTCATTCAGTGATTAAATGCTAACTGCTAACTAGCCACTCCTTGTCACTCACTATTTGCCAACACAGTGTTTATCCAAACCAGAATGTGCTGACCGAAAAGCACATGCTGTTAAAAATGTAGTTAAATTAAATCACAAAGTTTTTCTTTTTTTCTTTTTGATATCCCTGTGTAATCTTTGCATGTGTAATGCAAACATTGAAGTTGTGCATCCTTTAAATTGTAAAATCAAACCAGTTTTTGGTTTAGTTTCAATTCTTCTCTGTTGTATTTATAGTCAGACTTAAGAACAAAACATAAAAAAAAGACTTTTCGTGCTTCAGATCCTGCATTGTTTTTTGACCAAGAATATGTTCCTAAGCCCACCCCTGAAGTTTGTTACCACAAAGCTGACCACAAAGGGTGAGTTACTCCTAAGAACTGACAGAAATCTCTATGCACTTCCCATTGTACTACTGAAGAAGGGAGGACTGAGAGGGGAGGGAGAGATTGCTGTGGCCTTCACCAAATCATACCGCCCTTGCTCTGCCAGATGTCTGTCTACCACATGCCCAGATCCCATGGGGAGGTGCAGTCGGTTTTCCTCACTATTACCCATTTTTCCACAAGGTACAACACAGGTTTGAGAGCACATTAACGATCTAGTAGTCTACCCAGCATCTCTCCCTTCAGCAACACAAAGATTGCAAACATTTCCTTGAACATAACCATGCAAAGAAGTCCCAGGACAAGGACCCTCCCCTGGGGTGTTTCAGAATCCTCCTTCTGCATGAGGCTGCTGAAGTCAGTCCCATATCATTTGGACACTATGAAGATCTTGAAGATTTCTAAAAGGAACTGATTCATGGAAGAAGCACGGAGCAGACATTTCAGAAGATTTTCTAAAAATCAGCTCTCTGAAAGCCATTCCAGGGAAAATGGACACTTTTGCTAAGTTCTAAAGCTGATGTCAAAGAAATAGCCTTTTTTTCCTTTGTTCTTTCTACATCTAGAACTTCTAAGGACAACCAAAACTATCCCAGTGAGACCAGCTTTTCTATTTGATGTGTACTCTGATGATATTTGATCTTCACTTATGACCTTAAAATGAGTCTGACTTGCATTACAGTATATTTGAAAATAAAAATAAATAAAAATGCTGGATGTTGGCAAAAAAACCCCAACCAAAAACTAAGGGAAATGCTTCCTCTGACATTTCTAATTTTAGCATTAAGCTTGACATGACCTTGAATTTCCCATGATATAATCAGACATAAATATCCACATTTACTGATGAGATTTTACTGATTACTAGGAAGGAGGGATCATGTACCTTTGTACTCTGATTGTACCTTTACAGTTTTCAAGAAGCATTCTTGTTTTAAATCCTCAAAACTGATGCTTCCACATTTAAAAATGCTCCATATTGAAAAACACTCCTTGTTTATATATTTTTTTTTTCAATTTGGATTATATATAGGATATTAAAATTCATTTCTGTAAAATAGTATGAAAAAGAAAGTATTAGTTTACAGGAGACAAGGAGACATGTGACATGACTGCACTAAACGGATGGACTGATTGTCACTGACAATAATATTTGACAGTACGTATAACCTCTGATTTTCTCCTTTGGTAGATGTCAAACAGATAATGAAATCACCATTCTTCTCTGTTGTGAGTTTTTCTCATGCTGAAGGAGTAAACTGGCTTAAGACTATTTATTATTAAAGAAAATTAAAGCAAAAAAATTTCCATGTGATACAGCATGCAGAGCAAAATGATTGTCTATGGATCCTGCCTAAATTCTGGTGGCATCCAAAGAACATTTTTCATTTCACCACTTCAGCCTATAGCTGAGAAAAGGAACTTATGTCTTATTCTTCAGGCCAGCCATAGGCATTTCTCAGCTTTATATATAAATAACATACATAAGGTAAGGACTTGAAGGTTCAAAATGTAAAAAACAAAACAAAACAAAACCAATTCATCTCCATTGTAAATGTCACCCACATGTGACTTAGCTTTAAGAGTCATTAGCTTTTGATCTGATTTAAAAATACTCTTTAAATGCCCCAGGAAAGCTTTACTGCCCAGCCTCTTTCACCAATCAGCACCAATCATCCTACTTGAGAACACCTAATCATCCAAAAGTCAAAAGCAATTCCAAGTAGTTACAGTAACAAGAATCACTTAGGAATTCTCTCAAAATACTCTTTAAACTCAAGTGTTTGGACTGCAAGCAGCTTATGGTTCAGCAATTCAAAACTCAGTTTAGTAGGTGATATTCTGTTTCTGTTAACATGACCCTAACCTTTCTGACATGCTTATAGGTTCTTAGTAAGAGAAGCTAATTTTGCAAAGTAAGAGGTCCTTGTTTAAACAACTTAAAGTACTCAGAGGAGAATAATACATACAACTAAGAATAAATTATTGCTACTCTATATGACAAAGCAGTTTTCAAAGCTGCTTCTTCAGGCATTCCAGTTGTCCAGAAATCCATTTTGTACAGCACCTACTGGTCTTATGGTCTATTACAAAGGAAACGAGAGAGGAAATAAAAATACTCCATTAATGGAGGCTGTCTGTCTGCAGGAAGCTTATTCATGTATATTAAGAACAAAACACCTCTGATACTATCAGAAATAGGATGCTGGGAGAATAGAATGTAATATTTTGGACACCTCTCCAGGGACATTCACTTTCATTTGGACAAGTTCTATGGAAGCAGAAAGCGGAAAGGTTGAGACTATTTATAAAACCACCTGGTCCTGTTTGAGACTCAAAGTTGTCACACAGATTGGAAAAATCATATCACAATATCAAGAAATCACCCATGCCTCACTTAAATAAGGCTGCTCAAAATTCATGTATGCTTCCTAACAGGCAAGGGAGTAATGGAAGATAATTGATCCTCCCATGAGAAATCACCATCACGAATTTTGACATCAGTAAGATAACTCAGTCTGTAAGTCACATAAATGAATACAGAGACCACAGGAGCACCTGCATCAAAAGATTTTACTGAAGTTCAAGATCAGAAGTTATTCAAAGACCAGTTCTGGAAGGAAAGATGGAAGACTCAAGCACCAGCCTAAGTGGCAATGACTTCAGTTGCAACAAAAAAATAAATAATAAAACACTTAAGATGTAGAAGTTAAACCACTCAGTCATTGTTAACAAACATTATGATACTAGATTGTGCTAGGTCTGCAGAACGAAAAGATGCAGAGAAATCAGACCTAAAGAAATATTTTCTCTCTCTCCCCTGCTTCACCTTGGTCCAGCTGAGCTTTTTCAACTGACTGTTTCATTTTGAAATGCAGACATTTTACATTCCTTCAAGTGTATGTATTTCTACTCTCAGTTTCTGTTCTATAGGCATTGGATACATCGCACAAATCATTCCTTGATTGCTCACTGTTCACTAACATACTACAAAAAAGAAAGAGATAAGTGCATTTAAAAACTGAATTATCTAGAAATCAGCAAAAAGTGTTGCTATATTAGGCACCACAGAAGGGTAACAAAGTGAAACTGGGATGCCAGCCACCCCTTTTCCTTGCAGTCAAAAGAAACTGCCAGTTAATTTTTATTTCACAATTCTTGTCATGTTTCAACAATTGTACCAAACATAAAGGAACTCACCCCAGCTGGTTTTATATATATACATATATATATATATATATATCCCTACAATCCTTTCCCCTCCATGTATGCTAATCTGCCTCATCACACTCATTTTGCACAGTAAGGGTACCAAAAAGATGCACTCAGAGTTTCAGTCTCTGCTGGGGAAGGCTGACCCATAACAAGATGTTATTGTTAGAGGTATTGGAGGAATCACCTTTTCCTCGCTCTAACTTCTGCCTCCTACCACTCTACTATTGCTGGCAATACCTAACCTTTCCCTGAGCAAAGCCTTGGGCACTCCCTGGCAGATCTTCTTGGGCAAAGGTCTGAGCTTAATCTGTTGCAAGAGGCTGGAAATTCTGTAGTAATTTTATTTAAATCTATCTCCAGGTTTCATAGTTAATCAATCATTGTGATACAAATATAACAGGGAACACAGAAACTGTTGAGAGAAGAAAGAAAGGTTCCTCTCCCTAGCTTCCATATTTTAACTCCCTAGACTTTTCTCATTCCAATTACAAGAGATGTTTCCTATAATTTCTAATCCCACACTAGCCCTACACTACAACAGCTGGTCTGTGGTTGTAGCAACAGAAGCTTAGCCCCAAAACATCCTCTTTGTCCAAGAATCCATGCAAATCCTCACCCTTCAGTGGTGCAAGCCTCAGACAAAAAGCTCAACCTAAAACCCCACACAATAGCCAGAAGCAAGATGGTTACAATAATCATTAATCCTGTAACTCCAGGCATCAAAAATAAATTGAAAACATATCTGAACAGTGTAGTCTTTGTTCCTCATGAGTGTGGTTATAACCTCCCATTTTGCACTCAGTCTCATACTAAAGATAAGAAAGATTAGAATTAGGGACTTTTAACATCAGGAAAAAATAAAAACCCCACTAAGTGTCCATTCCTTATTTCAATAACACCTCTAAATGTGGAATCAGGGACAGTAAGTAAAATTATAGTTGAAACTCCAGGCAGGCAAGTCCAGTTTTAAAAATATCATAACAATTCTGGGGTTTTTTTGGAAAGTATAAAGTGCTTTAAAATACTGGAAGTCAGTCTGAGAAATTATCTAAAAATGTAACTTTTTCAAATTCTTGAAACAGCAGAACACTGTCAGAACCATTCTCCTTTTTCCCTAGATTTCCTTGACACAGTGTTACTCTTCCTTTTAATGCTCAACTCTACTGACACACACTGTTAAAATGAACATTAACTAAAGAGATCATTTAAAACACCCCTGTGAACCCTGAAGAAAGAACTGCCCAAAGGCAAAAATTACACTGGTTGCCTGAAAGACTAATTCACACTATGCAGAAATGTTAAAATATTTATCAGTAACTAGTTAGAATCTGTCATTTCCCTCTTTCAATTGTGTTTATGCAGGTCATGATATTTCCACTGAGACATTTATCCGGCTAACAAGGTAATTGTCAAATTTGCAGTCACAGAACTCAAGTTAAAAAACCAAAATGGACTAACATCAAGACCTCACATTAAAATGTTATATTCAGTCATCTTCAATGCTTGGCTTCTGTTCCATAAATTACACATATCAACCTTTTTAGTTACATTCCTCTTTTTAGAATTAACTACTGAACAAGATGACATCAATTATGAAAATCAGTAAGTAATTCCCACTATAAGCACACTTTTGCTTTCCAAAACTCTATTGAAAGACACATCCATTATTGTAGCTTCCAAGGTCAGTTCTACAGGCTCTCCTAATAGCTGTGCTTTTTTTGTACAATGGACACTGAGTGATTATTCTGTAAGTTCAGAGCAGTATTTTAGATTCAAGGCTATGTTAAAATAGGCTGCACATTAAACAGGTGTTGTGAGCTTCTTGCAAATATGACTGTGTTAAACAGTCTACAAACTGTGCATGCAGAAGGTCACTCAGAGGATAACACTGATTTCCCACCTTAAATATCTCAGACTTCAAAAACCAGAAAAGGTAAAGAAGTTGGACAATAAAATACAATCATGTTTTATTAATGATGTACTTCCTCTTTACCTCTGTATCTTCATTACATTTCCTTTCTGTATAAAGCCAGCTACACTGCAAAGATCATGGGTCTACTTTCACATGTTCCCATACAGGGAAAAAAAATCAATTCAATTATACAGCAAAAAAATCACAGATGCACAGAATGGTTGAGATTGGAAGGGACCTCCGAATATCACTTGGTCCAATCCTCCTGTAAATGCAGCATCAACTAGTGTAGGTTGCCCAAGGTCTTTCCAGTTGGGTTTTGACTATCTCAAGGATACATACTCTACAGCTTCAAGCTTTTACTTTACTCAGCTAAACTGACCTGCACTTGCCATAAATTGTGATTTAAGCTTCTTATAATCAGCATTTTGCTCAGAGAATTTCAAAGTTAGGCAATGGCACAGCTTCACAACCACAGTCTGAGGAGAAAGAACTGAAGATGAAAAGGGACTTTCTATTGTGATGCCTGCTGAATTCCTCAGTTAAAGCAGGAATTACATGAGGTTATTGGTCCAGATTTCTTTGCTGTGAGGACTCAATCTGAGACAAGACCATTTGCACAGGTTACTAAATAGAAATTAACATCTTCAAGTTGCTTTGAGGTTATCAAGCAATCAAGTGCTCTGGACAAACTCAAATGATAAGAACAGCCATAAATAATTCTTTGGGGTTTGGGTAGTGTGTGAGGAGTTGTTAGCTTTTTTGTTTTCTACAAATGAAACATTACATATGGGATTGGGATCTGCTCATAGCAACAGTTCCCACAAATACAGAAAGTAGTTGTCTCATCCCAAGTGTTCTGTCCCTACACATTGGGTGGAAAATTTGGAAAAGAAACCTCTTGAACCTGAATAATCAGTGCTTTGGGTGGAGCACTCACTTTGCAGCACTGAATATTCACCTCTGGAACCAAGTTCAAATCCAAGTCAAACTGATGTAACAGAAAATTCTCTAAACAGACCATTAAAAATAAAACTTCCAGTCAGAAATCAGCTTCAGAAAGATAATGCCTGAGGCAATGTTATTTTATTTTTCTTTTTAATTAGCTGCTGAAACCTATGGTCAGGGTATTCTAGAGCTGTAGTGTGAAAGAGAACTCCTTAATACTTCTCTTTTTCAAGATTTTAACTGCTAAATTAGATGCTAATTTCATTGAAACTTTAGGTCTTTGGATTTATCACCTGCAAGTTTAACTTCACAGAGAAAAGGACCAAGCCATGAGGTCTAAGAATAAATACTGAAGTCAAATTCCCATAAGACTAGGTTTTGCAGCACAGAAAAATACATCCATATCTCATCCTTTTACACTCCTAATAATTTTCTGTTTCTATAGAAACCAGTTCTAAGTGAGACAGAGGACTTCACAAAAGTCAGCAAGGTGGGGGAAGTGCCACTGAGTGCTACTTCACTGTATTTTCCCCACTTGCTGGATCCATACGGTATCAGGAGTGCAGTATCTGTATACTGTGATACTGTGAAAGGTGTTCTTCAGTGTATGTTTGATTTTGCCAGAACACATTCTAGAAATCCTGCTACGCTCCCAACTGGACCTAGAGAACCACAGGTTCTCAGTAAGTATTTGTACTCCTGGATGTTAAACTGTGATTAGATATGCCTCTGACATTCATTCACAACACCATAGCTGTAAAACATTTGCTTGTTTGTTTTACTTCTGCTAATACCAACAATGCAAGAGTCACACCATTAAACTGCTTCAGAGTACATTCCAATGCAGACAATACAATAACAGGGCAGCCACAAGTAACCTAGCAGACTATCAAGGTATCTAGGAGCCTCATCACAACAGAGTAATTTCCATCACTACAGAAACACACATTAAGATAGATCACAGACAAATATGCAACATTTTGTCTCTCGCTACAGCCCTGAGTAAAGCTTTAGGTCAGCACATTGACAGGTATCAGACAATACAAAATGAGTCATTGACTTCAGTGTATCAGGTAACAACAGATACTTCCAAACTCATAGTCAGACTGGGTATAAAACAAGATATCTTAGTAACTCTAGTTAATACATCATAGCTTCAAAAAATCTACGCTGTCCTCCTCCTTTCAAATTGAAAGCTGAAAAAGTTCTGCAAAAAAATCAGAAGTACTACCAAAAAAACCCCAGGACTCAGCATCACTGTTCATGTTTGGCCTACAGAATGCAGAAATTAAGTATCTGAGTATCAACACCTTGTACCTATACCGGGAAAGCTCTAGGAAAATGACAAACTAAAGAATCCTTCTTACCTCTACTGTCTATTGGAAAGATCCCCATTAAAGTAATTAGTCAGAAGCAGTTTAAGAAACATTGCCTCTTTTATCCCCCCCAAGAAGACTTTTGTTTTCATTTGATGCAGAAAAGAAAGACCGAGTGAATATTTTTTGACTGAGCTTTCTGATACAATGAAGCATAAAGGTGAAGTAGTGCTGCAGGTCTGGCATGAAATGAACATGTGTGACTCAGCTAAGTTTCATAGATTCATAGAATGTCCCGAGTCAGAAAGGATCCACAAGGATCATCAAGTCCAACTCCTGTCTGTGCAAAGGACAACTCCAAAAATCACACCATGTGTCTAAGAGCATTGTCCAAATGCTTCTTGAATTCTGTCAGGCTTGGCATCAGCATGGCTTCCCTGGGGAGCCTGTTCCAGCGCTCCACCACCCTCTGGGTGAAGAACCTTTTCTAATAGCCAACCTAACCCTACCCTGGCACAGCTTCAAGCTGTTGAAAGCAAAGGCTGCCTGTAAGAAAAAGCGCTGACCTTACTGATGGGCTTTGTATGAGAAGGAACAATGCAAATCAGGGAAGAAAATGCTTTCAATTTCAGCAGCAGTATTTTACTAATACATACATATTTTCTCAGGAACAGAAAACTTCTGCCCTTTCTTATCCTATAATTAGTCTCATGGAGCCTGAATGAAAAGGCAGAGATTTTGTAAGTAAGCCTCAGGCTTACTCTGCCAGCAGAGCTATCTATACATTTGATATTCTGTATTCTGACATTTTATTACTAGCTCTGCTCTGACGTGACAAAATGGCATGACATTATCTGATGATTTCCATTCAGTGGAAACATTCTCCTAGATGCACCATTTCATATTTCTGTTAGTGTGAGAGGCATTAGAGTTCACAGCAGGGACATGAAAAAAATTTTTGAGCTACCCATTTTCAAAGTAACGTGAAACAATGGTAAAGAAGAAAATAATGGATTTTAACTTTATACCTGAGTGCTATTTTGGTTTGGTGAGTAATCTTTGAAAAGGATTATAAACACTCTTGAGCCCACCGGATAGAATCACTCCACTCACTGTTGTGTTTTTACCACTACCCACCCAAGCACCTGCTGTTAACTACCTTTCAGATAAAGGTACTGCATTAGACAGACCTTTGTTCTCATAGTTGTAGCACTTTGTGTATTAAGAGTATCTTAAGATCTGTATTAATTTGAAGTAAATGTTACCACATATAATATGTAAAACTTATACCTTCCATATACTCATGTTATTGAGAGTCCATAAGTTACCATTTTTTTTTTCTTAGTTTTATTTGAAATACTCATTTTGAAAATAGTGACTGTCAGAACACTGCCAGATTTATTTTGCCCTTTGAAGAGGAGCTTCTGAAGAAATTCTATGTAATTCTTTAAACTGCTTAGTCCACATAACCACAGAGAACTGTCAGTTTGAAATCACCATCAGGAACAGAGTTTAACTACTTGAAGCTCTGTGAATTATATTCTAATGGCCTGAATATATTTGCCTCTTTTTGATTAATTCTTACTCTTAATGAATCTGCAAGTACTTAACAAAAACACTTCAATTTATGAAGTCACAGATTAAAAGATATTCCTCTATGGAAAACAACTTGTCTGATTATGCTACAACAATATCCCTGACTGCACTTGTGGAAACAGAAGGGGAAAAGCTAGAAACCAACGGGAACTGCTGTTATCTCAACGAAAACAGGATAAAGCCCTAAGGAAAATATGCTTGGACCGATCAGTATAAATCCAAAGAGTAAATATGATGAAACAAGTTATCATAAAGGGCTTTTTTATGCCCATAAAACTTTATTCTGAACTAAGCATGTTCCAAGACCTTTCATATTGGTGCCTCAGCCTTTCTGGACCTTACTGCGTCCTCCTCAGTTGCATTCAACAGTGTGTCCAGCTGCACCCTAAACTGAACAGGCAAATGGTCTGGTTTAAGAACTAAATTCATAAAACACTCAAGTAATTTTTCTTTTCTTTTTTTTTTTTTTGGAAAGAGGTTGGGGTTTTTTTAAGGTCATTTTAAGATTCACTTCACTGATGGTTTCAAAGCATTTTCATGCTAACACTCAAATTTGCAGAACTGAGGGTACTATGATCTCCATCTCAGAGGTGGGAAATAAAATGATCAGGAACAAGCATTGAGAAGGTTATAAGATTGTCTTTTAAACTGAGTTTGCCTCAAAAAGCAACGTGTAGCTAATCTCTAACACCACATTTTTTATATTTGTTAAATGTGTGCTGTGAAACACAAACATATGCTTGAGAATTTGCCACTTTTAAAAAATGTACCAGTGAAGATTCCCAATGCCAGCTACATCCATTAATAGCTGACAAACACTTACTTTAAAATAATAGTGTTCTTTCAACTTAAATGATTTCAATAAAATTGTCACTACTCATATTTCACCAAAATAGCAGCAAAGACTCCATATGATTTAGGATTATTTCAAGAGAAATACAGCAAGACAAATAGCTGGACTTCCAGAAAATATGATCAACTGTGACTAGCTGTTTCTAATACATGCAACTACTAAAACCCTCTCCCAAAGCTAAATATTGTATGAACAAATACCAATCCTCATTTGGGCAGGGGTAATCCCTCCCAAAAAATTTTACTACCTAGGATTTAGACAGCGAGTGGACTAAAAAATGTCACCTAACAAAGACATGGAGATTTGAACTCAAAATATGACATTTGTATAACTTTGTAATGAAGAGCTATTTCAGAGCAGAACAGTCTGTATTTCAAAATAGACACAAGAAGTGGTAAGAGTCTGAAAGGAAAAAAAATAAGAGTCTTTTATCACAAAATGAACAGAACATTAAGCTGCTCCAATCTTATTACTGAAATACTAATAATTATAGGGTTTAGGGTATTTAAAATTTCCTTTGAAATGCAAGTATCACACAAACTGGGTGGAGAGGAAGAAAAAAAATAGTTTGACTTCCAGAAAAACTAAAAACCTCAGAGCACAGCTCTCACCATACTTTCATAAACAACAGATTTTAGTGCAGCCATTGATTTACAAAAGAATTTCCCAAGTAAGGCAAAACATCTAGCTAGTGATTTATGACAATGGTAGGAAGTGCACTCAGAGCTGGGGCTGCTCCCAGAATTTTTGCAAGTATAGCACAAAAAAGTCTCTTTGATAAAATTTGCTTATATGGGCGAGCATATAGTAAACAGAACATGCTCTGGCTCAGGGAAAAGACAATAAAGACTTGGTTTAATCAAACAGAAGTTATTTCAAAATTTTATACAGATGCAAAAATTACACAAGAGTGGCTAATATTTCTATTAGAAATGAAATGATTCTGAAATGCCATCAGTTTCTGCCAGGGATCCATCATATTGCCATTTTCTTTCTGTTTTTCATTTTTCACACTTTCCATGGTAAATGTAATTAGCTTAGCTTGCCTATAACTAAAAACTGCATATAATCATATCCAGCTTCTCCTTTTGTTTTTGCAAATCCTTCAAGAAACCAATCTAATGGAAAAATTTGGAAGCTTTGAAAAACAACACCCAACTCCTATATGGCTCTTGCATGCTACTGTTGATCCTGAGATCACTACAGCTAGCATAAGGACAAACATATTTGTTATTACCAAAACCAAACATTCAAGTACGAAACAAATTAAACAGAAATGATACTATAAATAATGCCTCTTCAGTTTCCACATAGGTTGAGGACTATGCTAGAAGAAGGGTAGTTTTGGCACATACTGCACTTATAGCACTACAGATGAGGTCTAGGAAGAATTCTGTGGGGACAGAAGCTGCCCTTTTATTGCATGATTACACTGACTATCAAAGTGACTATGTAGTACCCACACCCCACGTTATTACAATAAAGCAACAAAGAAGCAATGACAAAAACCAGACTATTTATGAAAGATTCTTTAGGAGAACTTACTGCAAGAGACCCTGCAGCAAACACAGAGTTTGTTAGATATTTAGAAACGTCCCCTTGTGAATCTGGTATTAAACAGAACATTTGTTTGGGTTTTGGTTGATGTGAAGGGTTTCTCCCCTGAGACTCGAAGTGATATCATCATTTATCAGCCAAAAGATGCAACAGAAATGTTCTAATGAAATAAACTTTCTCCAAGACAGAAGTTTACAACCAAAAGAGCCAGTCACAAGTCTCTTTCAGGAAAGAAGAAACAGTAATAGCATCTAAGTAATTTAATTTTGATATCAACTTCTGTACCACTTTTATAATGTAATACAGAAGAAATCTAATCTAGGAACTAAGATAAGATCTATTGCTTGACAGGTCATAAAGGATTTAAACCTAGCATGACAGAAATATGACATTTTTCTAATTAATGGTCACAACATGACTTAAATAATTAAGTGCAGATTGCACAGTCAACAAAAACTAAAAAAATTCTATTAATGAAATAGTTGTATTCAAGAAATCTTCTGGCACATTGATTGTTCTAAATCCAAAGTGATGTTTCAAAAGCAATTACAGTAGTCAGATCTTTATTTTCCTGTATCACATTAATTCAAAGCAATGTGCTGAAAGTGAATTGCTTGCATTGTCATTTCTTAATGCTATTGTCAGTGGCCAAAAGGCAACATATGCTCCTCATCATAAACAGTTCAATCACTAGCTCTTTAGCGACAGCGAAGAGTAAAACTTTGAAGGCTTTTATCTCACAAAGGATATTTTTAACAAAACAAAGATTTATCAGTGGGAGCTGGAGGCATAGATACCAGAAGACAGACAGAAACATGGCTACCAGCAAGCTGCTATTTGATCCCTCAGACATTGTTCCAGTAAGTTCTGTATAAAAGCACATCTAGGAACTGACTGTATAATCTCGGGCACAGAAGACTGCAGCTCCCCTCTGCAAGCACCGGGCAGTGCCATGCACCCATGCCTGCCCAGAAGACTAGAGCACACCAACAATTGTATATGTCCGTGCCTGTTCATACACCAAAAACTCAGGCAACAAACTATAGCAGATCTCATGTCCCCATAAAATACCGAATACAAGAGATACTCAAATTTAGCACTGACAAATCTAACTTTATAGTGTCTTGGTAGACCACCATGTGAGGTAAAGTAAAAGCTAGGAAGCATGGCCCAAAACTTTGTTTCAGGGACCCATTATTTGCCAGTCAAGAAGATGCTGGCAGTCAAGAAGATCCCTGGCAGTGTTTAAGGCCAGGCTGGATGTGGCCCTGGGTGACCTGGTCTAGCGACTGGCATCCCTGCCCATGGCAGGGGAGTTGGAACTACATGATCTTTAAGGTCCCTTCCAACTTGGCCATTCTATGCTGCTTTGGCAGGCTAGAACAAAAATGAAAAGGGGAAAGTCAAATGACCAGTCAGATACTTTCCAATTCTTTAAAAATTGTTCTGTAATTATTTTTTGTCTTTCTCAGGCAAATTATTTGCTTCTGATTTTAATTAGGAAGGGATTGTTTGGAGGTGCTGGAGTCAGAGGCTAACAGGGCCTCCTCAGCATAAAATACCCTCAACGAGGAGCTGGTCCCACTCTATGTACATGGATCTACACAGAAAAAGCAATTCAGATTTGGGGTACATATTCTTCTTTGACCCAAATTCATAGTTCTATGGGCAGAGGAGAAATAGTACTGCTAGGAGGAGAAACTGCTAAAAGTGTTTCATACTTCCTTAATAAAATCCTATTTACAAAGACTCTTTTCCTGAAAATAAACAACAGAAGACAGAGGATTTATTACTCAATGTTCACACCATCTCTTCAGCCTGTGAATTACCAGAAAAGCTGCCAGCTTTCCCACAAAATCAGAGCATATTGTCTCTGTGCTAGCTTCTTTGACTACGCTCGTGGTTTATCCAGTAATAAACAGACCTCTCCAGCAATGCATTCTGAGCCATTTGCTGCAACTTTGGCTGTAAGTCTGGCAGATTTCCAGGACCATCTAGTCAGCAAGTTTCAAAGCAACCCAGAATCAGCAGGCAACATGAAAAGTTCTCAGTCCCTCCTTGAGCTCACAAGTTGGCCTCAAACAGTTATAGAAATGTAAACACAATAGCAACTTTTTCCAGTGTGCTTCTGGAGCACACTTTCCACTTTAATTTTGTTTGTTAGGTAGTAGCTGCTCTGCAGTGTGAGCCACTGCACAGCAAGAGTGAACAATGGGAAGATTCACTTCCAAACTGCACCCCTAGGGCAGAGCAAAGTAATCTAAAGCAAAGACGTAGTGAAGATGCACTGTCTTTGTATCTTATCACAAAGGTTTACATGCCTATAACAAGTTTTCTTGCTGGAGTTGAGACTATCTGCACTTTCACTTGAATATTCAGCAAAAATGAAAATCACAAAAGCTATGGGCTGCCATTCAGTCTACACCTGCCAGACAGCCAGTTCAAAGCCTTTTCTGGGGACAGCCCTTCAAAGAAATCTCCAAGACTCCCACATGCCCCAATCAGGAACATC
Source organism: Galbula dea (assembly GCA_013399015.1). Taxonomy (NCBI): domain Eukaryota; kingdom Metazoa; phylum Chordata; class Aves; order Piciformes; family Galbulidae; genus Galbula; species Galbula dea. The sequence continues at coordinate 926,559 of VWZX01008606.1, read as the reverse complement.
CTCACTGAAGAAAGGGCGCAGAGCATGGCAGCAACTAGTGAAAGAGAGATGCGATTTAAAAACAGAGATCTAGGCAAATCTAGGTAAAATTCTACCTTTCCAAGTTACTTTTGCCTTACTTCAATTAAAGTACAACATTTTCTCCTCTTTTCTGAGCACAGCTTTATATCTCTAGGCTCTTGTGAAACTCCTGTCAAGTGATCAAAACACTGAGATTCTGTTTTTACAATATATGGTAGATGAAATAATGATTTTTATGATGTGGACCAAAACAAGAAACTGAATAGCACAGTCCACATCTTTTAACATTTCAAAGACCTAGTGATATTTCCTGTAAGTTTTGTGGGTATTTTGCCTGACTAATTGTTAACAATGAAACTACAAATACATACTTTCTTTTTTAGTGAGGCTTAGGTACACTCTGCATTATTAAATGAAAGCTTCCATAGTTCTACAGTTTTCTGGTGTTACAGTGTGGATAAATCGGTAACAAACATTGCTTAAAACCACAACTTAAATAGACCTCTAAGCCATTTCCAACACTTGACTATTTTAAGATTTCACACGTTAAATTTGTTTCAGTTCTACTGAATTTTTAAATTACTGGCATTGTATTTGCTATGGCCACAATAAAAATCCTTTATCAGTAGGAAGTAAAACAATCTGCCACCTAGAGTAATACGAATAATTAAAGTTAAGACCTCTCAAACATAAACAAACAATCACATCCTATCATCACCTCCAACTGTATGGTGTTTTTATGTCCTGGGCTAGCTTCCTCTGTTTCTGTTAGCATATACCAACATGTGCTTTTCTTGCAGTGCAATCTCTTTGCATTGTTCATCTTCTGCATAGTGAAATTATTCTTCTGTTTCCTGGATATTTAAGTACAAGGAGATTCTATATAATCCTAAGGAATAGATCAACCAATCTATTTTAAAATTAAGCATATTCATCTCTGCTTCTAACGATGACCTGAGTTTTAGCTAATTTCATAGTTAACATAATAAATGAAAACTTGGTAAATGAAAGGTTGTATCCTGTCTGAAAAGACTTCTTGCATTACTTTGTGTTCAGTTTTCAGAGGCTTTTCATCATGCATCTCACGTGCTGAGACTTCTTGTTTCTTACTAGATAAATTTGATCCCAAGAATCTCAATTCACAAAAGATCCCAGTCACTGTTGCAGGACTGAGACACACAAACAACCTTTCTTGAATAGAGCAGGTCATATTAAACAGAATCTTGACTGATTTTGTTCTTGCCTCAGGAACAAGTACTCATATTTAACTAACAGATGCTGGATTGCCCATCCACCCCTTCTCTGCAAGAACAGATTCATGTTCATTGTTGCAGGTGCAGTACTGTAAGTTTCAGCCAAATAAAAATTCAGATTTCATTATTTTTAACACAAAACAAGGTTCTTTTAATATTGTTGTGCCTATGATAAACATTAAAATCAAAAAGTAATTGACTATTATCAAAATTCAATTTTCTTGAGGCTTTTTTGAAAAATAAATATTGTATTATCAGTGTACCTTTTAAGAATTACACAATGAGGATTTCTAGTACCTTGAAAAACTGTATTTCATCAAAACTGCAGGTTCCATTCTAAAAATTAACCCCCCAAAATGAAGGTTGTTTTGGGTTTTTTTTGTTCTAAATGTATTGATTTTTCATTGAAGAGAGCCTGATTGAAGTGTATTTTTAATCTGTCAACAGAAGATCAGCACAGTAATGCAAATATTTTAGATGTAAAAGATAACCAGAATAATCCAGTTTTAATCTTGATGCTTAAATCCCACCCATTTTTGAAAATTTTTAGGCTTTAAAAAACTTTATACTTTGTGTAGAAACTGCACTTTTCTTTTTTTCACATGACAGAAACTCATCTTTGTTCAGAATAGTAATTCACAATAGCTGAGTTCCTGGAACTCAAGAAACACTTTTGAAACTGCTGTCCAAGCTTTCACCACTTTACTCTGAGCTTTATTTTACTGTAAACCACAGTAAATGAAAAAGAAATACTCGGGAGGACACACGCACAGGGACACACACATGCGCAACGACCTTCATCTGAACTTGTTAAAGAAGTTAACAATGAAACAGTTAAATGAGCTACTCATGAAGCAGTTAAAGGGAATCACAAAGATTATGATAATGACATATTTGTCTTTTTTTTAATAATGAAAACTGAGATAGGGTCTTGATTCTCTGGCCTTGCTACAAGTGACACTCCCCTTCTCAGTTTATGCAATAAGTGAGTGAAGGTTATGAAAGCTTCGCCCATGTTAGTCTGCGAGACTGAGGTCATCCCATTATACTGAACCCACACATTTGCCTTTAAAATCTGTTGCAAACAATGAGAACATGCCTATCATTAGAGAGTTACTCTCTCTACACAACAGAGCTAATACACAAAGGTGAGCAGTCTCTGACCTTCAACATTTGTTTTGAAAACACCAGAAGTTTCTGTGAATCACAGTCACATGAAGATTGTTTTAAGGAAAGTACCACTTCTGGCACACACAGCCTCCCAGCCAACAATAGTTCTAGTTTTGGCATTTCTTCCTCATGAGTTTCTCAGAGCAATGCTGTATTAAGTAGGCCAACAAAAGGGTGACACTAAACTGTAAAAGCAGCGTTTTATGTCTATGGTGGAAAACAAGACTTGTCTGGACTCCATGGTCAATACAAAATATTGGCAAAACAGCTTCAAGTTTTCCTAGCTGTAAGGCAGCATGCTTAAAACCTAAAGCAGCTCTGCATTTTCTCACATAATTCACTTTTTTTTAGTACCGTTAATTTGCTTTCTCTTAAGAGGGAAAAAGTCTTTTTCTCTTTTCTGTTTGCCCCAAGTGAATTGCAGTAACTAAATAAAATCAGCCACTTTAAACCATTTTGCTCACCACACACATCCATCAAAGCAAGATCTGAATGTGAATTAATCCCATGCTGGATTAGCAGAAAAACAACCCCAGATGTTTTTAGGGCACAGAATACAATAAACAATATGTCTGGATACCTGTCTAGTAGTAGAGGTATTTGGAAGCGTTCATGAACAAAAGTGAAGACAGTGCTGAGACAGTGCACGAGGCTTCACCAAGGACAAATAAACTATATAATCTCAATATTATTTTACTTATGGTTTGTGTATCTAAAACCTTTGTCTATGATTATGTTTTTTAAACTTTTCAGCTTTCCTAGATAATGAATTCCCTGGTAAAAATTATCCTGTTTGTACACTACAAGTATCATTGGAAAGCTAACTCTGTAAATATGTTCATCATGGTTAAGAGGGAACATACCTGCAGAAGATGGAAATACTTGACTATAGAGCAGAAGTGGCAATTTGTGAAACTGTCAATTTTAAAAATAATTTTGTCCTTTCCATACATTGTGCAGTCACCAGTGGAAAATTCCTACTATTTGTGAAGTTATAAGGCTATAAATCAAACAAAAGAGGAAACATCTCCTCAAACACTCAACAAATAGGGTACAGCTGCAATAACAGTATTGTGGAATGAAAGGCTTGGTATATTCATTTTACAAACACCTTAAATTATTAACAGTCTTCATTCCAATTGTGGTTTTTTGTGCAACAATAAAGTGCAGTTCTAGTTGGCAGCTTCCTAGTTTAAAGTTGAGAATTATTTGGTATATTTTAGAATTGTTTACATTTAATTTTAGACTAGCTAAGAGTGGTCGTGTGACCCTGGTCCCAGGTCAAATAACAGACCTTTTACCATATTATGTGATTTAAAGTAAAGTACCATCTGAGCTAAAATAAGGAAGCTGAAAAGGAAAGAGGAAGCAAGTTCAGGCACCTTCTAACACGACTGATTGTAATAAATCAGCCAAACAGAAAAGTAAAGAAAATTCTTCCTAAGATACAGGCAGGATGTTTGTCCAGTTTGACAAAACGATGCTCAGTTACTGCATTAGCAGTTTTACCCTTATGCGATTTCATTCTTACTTTTAACGGGTTTATAGTTAGAAAAAAACGGCAGATGATTACATCTTTTCCATCAGGGCTTAAAGCTAAAGATCAAAGACCAACTGACAGGCTTTTGTCATTTGAAAACTCATGCCAGGAATCATCAGTGCTCTGCTGCCACACAAGAAGAACAAAGTCTCACCCCAAAGGCAGACTAAGATTTCATAAAGACTTACTTGAGGAAAGAATGAACATTTAGCTCCACAGAGAATTTACCTGGAATGGGGCATAAACAAATGAAAAACACTTAAGAAAAAGAAAAGGGAGGAGGGGAGAGACGAACACCAGCTACAATATAACTCTCATGTACAAGACTTTACTTACTTATGTTACTGTATCCTTTACCTCACAAAAGATAAGCTCTGTATGCATAATACTTGGGAGGGATCTTCCCTTTTTTTTTTTTTTTAAACTTTAAAATTTATCACTGTAGACATCAGGACATAGCATTTGCAGGGAAAACCATGGCTCTTCCTGGTGGATTTGTGAAGGTGAAGATGGCTCAGTCAGGTATCGTCCCTGCATGCATTACACCATCCCGAGTCATGAGCTAAATCACCATTTGTTTCACGTACACTCTTGCTTCTCCACATTGTGATTTATATTTGGCATAATGTCTTTATGATGATGATTTTATAAATGCTGTAAATCTCTGCAAAGTAGGTGCACCTTTTTTATGCTCAGAATAATAATTCTTTATGCCAACTCCAGACTAGATATACAAAGTAAATGCACATGGAAAACTGCTGGAGATGTCAATCAGGGAAGGCTAATGCATAGGGGTGGTGCTTAATGTTTAAAATGTAACCTTCCTTCATGTGGACAACTATTATACAGTCTGACAGGACAAGAGCCAATGGCTGTAAGCTGAAGCATAGGAGATTCCGTGTGAATACACGTAGAAGTCTTTTCACAGTGAGGGTGCCAGAGCACTGGAACAGACTGCCCAGAGAGGTTGTGGAGTCTCCTTCTATGGAGGTATTCAAAACCTGTCTGGATGCGCTTCTGTGTGACCTGGTCTAGGGAATCCTGCTGTGGCGGGGGGGGGGACTAGATGATCTTTTGAGGTCCCTTCCAACTCCTAATATTCTGTGATTCTGTGTGATTCCACCAATTCCATGGAGATCTAAATTTCCACTGAACTACACTATTCAAGAGTTTCATTAATAAGCTTTCCCAAAAGGTTTCAATAAGCAGCAGTCACATGAAATTCACTTAACAGACAGTTCAAACTCTAAACTGAGCATTTTCTTTTCTCCAGCATACACTCCTAGGCTTTTTAGATGCTAAAAATCTATTTGTGGGGGGTTTATTAATGAAAAGTTATTTTTGTCTTGGCAAAACTGTGGCATTTAAGCAGTCAGGCTCAAAAATTGGACTACATGTCAGAAAGCCCATCTCTTTATCAGCATTCATTAGAATAACATCTATTTAAATCATATAGTAATGTCTTAACAAGATGAAATAAATTAATGTCAGATCAGAGTCAAACTCTGCTGGAAGCACTCCAAACACATGGTTTGGATATGCATATAAAGAGTCCTCCTTGCACTGTGTGCTGGGGGAGTCCATTACTAAGATGACTTCTGCCACACTGGCCTGACCTACAGCTTATTCAGATCAGCAGAAATCTTTTTCTTGACATCTTGGGCTTTGGATTAGCCCTGTATATGTTTCTGTTTACTTTGTCAAACACTCCAGTTTTTCCCTGTCTTACCAAGTATCTGGTAGTTTCTTAAGGAAATGATACTCCATGTAAAGAAATACTCTTACCTTTTTCCAGGATACCCAATATGAAAGAACTACCAAATTTGAACAAGACTTTGCCTTCTTATGTAAAGCAGCCCTTTAGGATGATCTTTTACTCTAAATAAACAGTGTTTGTAATATGTAAATATTCAGCTAGGGAAGACTTTGTGTTCTAATTAGAAGGTATTATAGTATATAGTACAATAACATGGTGTAGTATATATAGTATATATACTATAGTATTATATTAGTTAATATTTTAATACTGGTTTTCATATTTCTCTTTGATAATTTTCACACTGTATTCTTGACTTTGTCTTTAATATCCATAACAAATTCCCTCCTAGAGGCTGAGATTCTTCACTTTTAATATAACCAGGCTCTTAACTTGCAACAATAGCAAGCAACATTTTTGCAATTCTTTAATTAGGTTTTCCAGAAACTATTTTAGGACTGCCAGATTCATGCCACTTCCAGATTTAGTTTCTATCTGATTTAAATATGATAAAGAGAAGAGTAGAAACAGACTGAAAACAAAGATGAAAAAAGATAATTTCCAGTGACTGACCGCACATCAAAATATGCTATTGATGTAAACTGATACAATCTGTTCTACTGCAACAGTTAGTCTATTATGATTGATAAGTTTCATGAAAGATCAAAGTTAAAGCTCTGCATTTAGCAAGATGGGGAGGGAGATATACAGAGATTCATTAGGTCGAGTCTTGCCTCATGTAAACAATCATTAATATATTCCTATTTATAAAATTTTCATAGTCCACCTTTAAAACAAGTTGGGAGTTTTTCTCTCCACTATTTAGATGATCATTAGAAATCTTCTCATTTAAAGCCTAAATTTATTCATGGCTAATTCATACATTTATTTGACTTTGTACCAACATGTAATTTAGCTTAGATAATACTATTCTCAATAGCTATGTGAAAGGAAAAAAAAAAAAAAAGAGTTGTAACAGGGAAAGCAAAACCTCTGCATGCAATTTTTCTAGCTTTAAACTTTGTTGGTTTCACTTGCAAGATAAAAAATAGAAAACACCATAAAACTGAACTTTCAAATCAATTTCTCAAACCCATTTAAAAATTCATAATGCTATCATGTAGTTTGAAGAGAGAAAATATATGACTTGAAAAGCTGACTAACAACCTAAAGGATGGGAAACACCAAGATCTGCAGGAGCAAAATGCAACTAGTGAAAGGAGGGCTTCCTCTAGTAAATATGGAGGACTACTTTCTCTGATGACAGAAGTGGTTCCAGCCTCTAGAAACATTTTTACCAACAGAATATACAGCCCAGATGTTTTACATCAGTAAAATTCAAAGACTTGTTTGCAGGAACAAGGCCTTCAAGCCTTAGTTTACAGAGCTCACTAAGGCAAAGTAAACTAATACTCCAGGCCATCAATTGGACAATTTTGGATCAATGAGTGAGAGAAGAGCTAAGAGCTAGCTTCTTCTTACTTAGAATAAACATATTCTAAGTATTTCCTTTAAGCAGCATGTATAGCATAATCAAAATTCATTTGAATTCTTAAAACTGACTGAAATAATAACACAAAACCCTACCTGATGTATCAGACACCCTTCCCAGAAATATAATGGCTCGAGTCAAACAGAGATGCAGTGTTGCTTTTACTGCCTTTGCAAATGGGACGGCTGGACTGCACCATTTCTTTTGACTCTGAACCATTCTGTTCTACTACTACACTGAATCAAAGTAACTGCCAAGCAGAAACTGTGTGATATCTCATGTTAACAGTTCCAACAGATTTAATGACATTTCAAAGGTCTTTTATTCTGTCTCACATCTGTCAGATTAAACCACATTCCATTCATAAAAAAATAATCTTTCCTCATTCCCAAACTTCAGATTTTTTTCTATTCCTTGCCTTCCACGTACAAACACTCCTCTTTTCAAAGCTCAACACTGAGAGTTCAAGTTACACTCTCTCTTCCTAGTTAGGAGCAGCAGTTAGTAAGCAATTGGTAATGTTCTCTAAGAGCAGCTGATGCAAAGCAACATACTATTTCTACTTCTAGCCAAAGAATCACTGCATATTAATTCCACATTGTCCCTGACAACTACATATGTGCTTTGCTATCACACAGAAAAACACAGGCTTCAAATCCTAAAGGCCATGCACGTGCCATCTATAAATTCTGAATACAGATGAGGACACAGGGACAGCACTGAAGGGGGGTTTGAACACTTCTATTCAGAGGTGTATGGCCACAATTCACCACCAAACATTCTGCTACAGAAGAACTGCAAGGATATAACAAAATAGGTCATGAAACATAAACCAGTTATAGTTTTAACTAGTCACTAACCAGGGTTAAAAAGTTCCTCAAAATATTTGCATTCCTCCAGAAAAAAGTCCTCTTGCTTTCATCACTCAAGGAGCTATCAGATTTTGAAGATGTTGGAGCTGTTTTGTTTCACTGACTGTTTCCAGTTTATACCACACCATAAAACCACATTTTAATTTTACAATTACTTATGCGCTTTAATTTTGTCCTTGCAATTTAAGGGACTGGTATTATGCTCTAGAAACCCAGATGACTGCCCAAATGATACAAATAAGCTTCAATTCTGTTACAGTTGGAAAGATTGTCCTCTGTTACATTTAAATACAATTTCAGACAACACAATGAACAGTAAATAAATCTTTCTGAAAATGACAATTGCTTTTTCATTTTACAAACCACATTCTTTTGGAAGGTCATCTGGCACTTATTTCTGTTTAAATTATCTTTCAAGGCAATAATAATAATAATGTATCTGTGTTTGCTAATAGGAATCTTGTAATTCCTTCCTGCTATTGTAAGATGTTTCTGTTAATTTTTCTCTACAGGAGTTCTATTAAAATTTCAAAGGTCTTGGTGTAGTCTGTGGGCAAAAATCAGGCCTGAGGTAAGCAGAGGTAGTAGCTGCATGAACTTATCAGGGCCCATTTTCATTTATGCTATGAAACAAATATATCCTATTCCTCCAAACAAACAAGAGAAGATGTTGAGGCATAATTTCATGCAGTATAATGGAATGATTCCAGAATCATATGGTCTGACTGTATAGTCACAACCATGGAAGTGTCAGGCTATAAACTATTTAGTAGAAAGTATGTGGGTTTTGTTCTTGTTGTTCATTAGGACTTAACATCCTTCTCACTCCAGTGATCCTTTTCCAAACTACTTCTTCCTTTATTCTTCTACAATTACCACTTGACAATAGTCTCCCCCTGATGTTTGACACAGAGACCCACTTCTGCTCTGTCAAGTGAAGACCTTACTAATTTGTCCTATACAGAATCACTTTTTCAAATCCTCTAATATTTTTTATCTCAACAGTTCTCTCAGCTCACCTGTCACCACCACTATTTGCAAGCTTCTCCTTCTGCCACATCTAAATCTTGGTAAGAACCTCTAAATATAGTTAACTGTATCCACACATATTCCTTCAGAGTTACTCTGATATTTTCATTACCCAAATTCCCAGTCACATCACCAAGTAAACTCTAGGTGCCCAATTAATATACTAGAGATCCCCCTTTACCCAAAGTAACTGGAAAGCTGCTCTGAGATTAATTTAATCTATAGTTAAACCTGCAAAGCTAAACATGGAGCTATCATTTAACTTAAGATAAGACACATGCAATGCAATTGCCAAGTGTGGTGCCAATTTAGGAGAGTATCTTTCAGGTCAAATGGTACAGGTTGGTTATTTGGTACCAAGAGAGCTATCAGTCATAAGGGTAAAATACCAAACTGCAAAAAAGGAAACAACATCATACCTAGACATTTCAAGATTTAGCTCTGCTGAAAAACTGTATTCTTGAGAATCAGAGGACAAAGCCTTGGCTTCTATTTGCATGAAAACACAAAATAGCAAGTTTGGACATTCTTCACATGAAAAGTTTGTTCTATTATTTTGACATCTGCAGGCTGATTAATGTGAAAAAAGTGCTGCCTTTTTAACCTATATTTATAAGGATTACTTGGTTTTGAAACAGTAGAAGCAGCCATATTTCAGCAGTAAGGTCACATCTAACTAGCTCTATCGAACTGAAAATAGAGAGTCTGTTTTGCTATTACAAGGCAGAGTCAACAATCAAAAGACAGGAAAGTAATTAAAGATTTGGCTTGAGACCAGACCTGCAGTAGTTTTAGGAAGACTCAAGGTATTGTTTTCTTAAGGCTCTATTACATAAAAATAAAGCTACACACACACAACCAAGAAGTTCCAAACTGAGGCAAATCATGCAACAATCCTGCTATAGTGTTTTGGCACCATGGTCCTTCTGCTTTTACGTAACTGACGTGCAACAATTCTCTTAGAAAAGGTATCCAAGTGAAGAAGCCACAGTTTCATTACTCTTCCCACCTCCCTGGGAATCAGCTTCAACTCAGCTAGGAGGGTTCACCAAGGTCTTCCTTCAGTGTTTATTTTGGAATGGGGGAGGTGGGTTGATCCATGTACCAATTATTCTGCATTGTAGCAGATCAAGTGGATATTCAGGAGAGTATCTTATCAGGACTTAATACAGCCTGAAACAGAGCTAATGCCTGCTGGGTCCACCCTGTCTGCTACTTTGCAGGCAGAATGATCTCAATCGGTGTATTACTTGTAATATGGCAAGAAAAGGTAAAGGTGGGACCACAAAAGCAAAATGGAAATAGCACTAGAAATTTTTCCTTCCTACAGATTCTTAGAATTTGCCATTAGCATCTCTTTTCTTACTTCTGCTGTCTGCCATGTCCTTCAAAAGGAAGAAGCCAAACAAAATTCTTCCACCCTTGGGATAGTTACCTGTAGTCTTTAGAAAGGTGAAAGAATTACCTTTGCTCCCTACTGGAACTTCTTCACAGAGAGGAGTAATCAAACATATGATTTAAAAGGTGTCCAAAAAATGAGGCAACAGGAGGTGTAGCATTGGCTAGAGAGGAGGGAGAAGTATGACAGGCAAAACAAAACACCCAACCTACTGGCAAAGGAAAAACAGAAATACAAAAGGAGATGAAAGTGAAAAACAAGCAAAGGGAGGTGAAAGCTGAGACAAATATAGGAGAGTAGTCAATAGACAGATACACACATTGGGAGAGAGAAACAAATGGAAACAGGAGTACTAAATGAAGTACCACAGGTCTAGAGAAGAAAGAAAGGAATCCCTTTCATGCTCAGTGGTAAAGTCCAGCATATAAACTAAATAGTATATGCAATTTAAGTATCTGAATTTGAACCCTAAACTACTAAAAATAACTTCATATACTTCAAAACCAACAGCTTTAACCAGGAAAAAGTTATTTTCCATACAAAACCAAATTAAGAGTTCTTCAGTTCTGCATTTTCCTCATCTAGTTTTATCATGCACTTTTTTTCCAGGCAAAAATAAATAATCTCTCTCACTGACATGCCACAATGTGATATATCTTCAAAACTGTCAAAATGAAACAGTTAAAAATACCTAGCACTGAAAAAGATATGGCAACGTACACACAAAGGGTGTCGGGGCAACAAGTAAGCAAAGAGGGAGTGAAGATTTGTAGGTTTCTTTAATGATTACTAATTTAGTTCTTTTAAATTATTGTTAGTTACTAAAGTAATAAGTTCATGTAATATTTTGGGGAGAGAAAACATTCAATTAATACTGATGAAGGAATAAACCCAGTCAGAGAAAAAGAACAAAACCAAACTCAAGTAAAAATATTTTGCTTGGAAATTCTTTTTCCAAATTAATGTCTTATCCCACTGTCCTGTTTCCACTGGGATTAAATCTATAAATAGGGAAACCTGCTTCAGATTTCACAGAAACTAAGAGCAGCAGCTTTTCAGTTATGCTTCATTCATGAAGGCATTCACACCTATAAGCAACTATTTTAAAATCAAGGGATCCCACTAGATTATCTGCATGCTGGATTTTACCTAACAACACACTTCATAGCTAACGTAACAAAATTAGGACTTCTTTCTCCAGACAGCTAGGTAAGGAGTAAAGTTACTAATAAAAGCTAATGTCATGACAACTCTTCCAAAAAATGGTTTTGTTTTGAATCTCCATCTGTTGTGCTGCTGTGCCAATACAGAATCCGCTTCTCATCATGGCAATCTGTTTATGACAATATCTGCCTCCAAGTGCTCACAGTCCGACAGAGAACAAGGAAGCTCTGGTGCAGCCAGCAAATACTGAGAATACCAAAACTAATGCCAAGAAAGATACTGCTCTCTACTGGCTCATCTAGATAAGAACAGACAGCGTTTTCCCTTCGTATTTCTCAAAGTAACAAATTACTTTTTGACAGATAAACCAGTTTTGAACTATGAAAGCAAATATCCAGAAATCTGTAGCCAGGCATTGATTAAAAAAGAAGTTGAATAGATGAAGCACACCAACTGTTAGGCTTTCTAAAGGGAAATTAAACGAGGAAAATGCCAAATATCTCCAAAGCAAGCCTTCTTCTTTACCTCTAAGCTTTATAAAGGGAAAATAAAAAGCAAATTAAATAAACAAACTAGCTAGGATATAATAATTATGACTGCTAGGAGTAAGGATATCAAAATTCCTTGCAATAGCTAGAATTATTTTACTGATTTTTAATCTGGCAGCTTCAGTTACATGTGACATTTCACTACCCTCCTTAATTTCAAGCGAGATCTGAAAGTGGAAACCTGGAATAGTGCCACTGCATATTAGCACTGATTTGACTGTATTTCAAAGACATTGGAGAGAAACAACAACAGTTTCATGGACTTGACAGTTTGCAAAACCTAACAAGATTCCAGCACATCAAAACAACCTCATATAGGGACTCGTCTAGGCAGGGAAATGCAAAACAAGCTGGAACGTCAATCTTAAGCCTAATTGCTATTCTCTACTAACTTCCCACAAGGTCACTTGCTGAGAGATAAATGGGTCATTTGGTGGTTTAGTTGAAACCATTTCCAAAGGCACTGGCATTCAACTGCATGAAAATGCCTGTACTTAATCACTGCTAAGAAGCTAGTAAAAAAGACCAGCCTTTCATTAAGAATTTTGTGCCATTTCCTTAAGTAGACACTACATTGATTTCAAATTTAGAGAAAAAGTGAATTCCTGAACATTTACCTAAACCAGACTTGAGAAATTTTAGCTATCTCTTAGCTCTGGAATAAGGGCTTTTATTTCCCCTGTCTGCAGGAAGCCAGGAGGGTGGATTTTTCCTCTTTGCTTCTGATCTTCTTCTAACTGTAAATCTTTTGGCTTGTTTTAATTTTGTTTTGTTGATTTTTTTAATTTTCTCTAAAACTCTGACTTATGAACTCTGGGCTAATTTTTCGCTGCCATCCTAAGCTGGGTTTATCTCTTTGCATTAAATTTACACTATCAAATAACTCTAAGCCCTAGAAACATGCACATTCAATTCTAAACTATACTTCATACTAACAGTTAAGTTACCTGGATATAGGGTTTGGAAATAAAGAATTGTTCTTCATTTGCTATTTTCAGTGGTATGTAGCTGAAAGAACGTGTTTAATTCTGTGCAGCATGATAGTAGATATTTCTCTTACAGTGTGTTTTGGATATACACACAGGCTACCAACAGCACAAGAGTTCATCAGTGTTTTCAAGCTCTTTCAAGAGCTGGGATACGGAATGGTCAGGCATCAGATATCCATCTTGACAAGGTGGCAGCTACAGTATATTTAAACCTTACCTCGTGGCCATCAAAGTAAAAGTTAGAGAACAGGTTTGCAGTTAAGATTCTGCTTTCAACACTTCTGTGTATGGAGAGAGATTCAATTTCTTGTTGCTAAGTTGACTGTCCAGTTTACTATGCTGCTGTAAAATTCCATTATCAATGAAGATGTCACAGCTTATCATATCCATTCCCCTCCCCGCCTGCCCCCAGCAAGAAATTCTTGCAGGTAACAAAGGCAATTAAGAGTTCCAGGATCCTGCCTTTTTCCAGCTCTACACATATCTTCTTCAGCTTAAGGTAGAACAATTGCAGGAAATGGTGGAATTATAGCTTTTTTTTTTTCCTAGAAGGGGACTCTGAATCTCAGAAAAGAAACGCCTATCAGTGCTCTACTTACACAACCATGAATTGGAGGAAACTGGCTGCATCAAGTGGATTTAAGCTGATTGACATGACATAGGACTAGACTGTCACTTCCTAAAAGGGATGGGCAAATACACTCCCCGGATGCACCTTCCTCTAACATTTCCTGTGCTTTTCCCTATTAACCTACTCCCAGTATTCCACAGAAAAGTCCGGTATGTGAACACTAAAAAACCACCCAAAAAAAGCTAATAGCTCTTGCATTCAAGTACAGGCAGAACAGACTTTGAAGGGAGTTAGGTAAGATATCCACCGTGAAAATCAGCTGAAGTCCTAACAAGCTCACTGCCTGATGTTACAAAAATGCTACTGAAAACCCCAGCGTGAGGCCAAACACAGCCCCTCAACTTCACAAATCATATCATATCCCCTAACTGGAAGCTCATTAAGCACTAAAGACATGGAGGAGAAATACTGTATTTTATTGAAGCCATTAGTTCCTATGGGAAATTAATGATTGCCAAGATCTTAAGACACAGTTGAAATCTTAGCAAGAGAACTTTCAGATAAGGAACAGAGAAGCGCAAAGCATTTCCTGGGGATTAATGCCTGGCTGGTGAGAGCTCATGGCACCTGGCTGAGCTTCAGGCTCTGAATCCCAGCTGATCTCCAAGTCCCAGGAAATGTTTTGAACCTCAATTACTATTTCTATGGTAATATGGCAATTAAATATGTATCCACACTCCTGCATACTAGTCTACGGTGTTTTAACAGGGGACTTGCTGTCTTAGCTGGCATTCTCCAGGACATTGCTGCAGAATTAGAGCTCTGTAAATTAGCCAGCTTGAATCATTTCTCAACATGCCATTCATCTTATAATAGATTACGTATGGTATTGCCACTTGCCAGGCTACAGCACAGACATTTTGTATCTATTTCTACACATCTTCCTGTTTTAAATCTCTGCTCAGAGAAATAAAATCTCTGGGTCAAAACTAGATTTCCTCCTTTAATCACATTCAGTCAGACATACCAGTTCTGAATTTAGCATGGATCTTTAGCTGTATGTGTTTTGACCTCCCAGATAGTTGGTTTAAATACACATACAAGTATTTTCTTTTTTTATTCTTTTTAAATTTATGTTGATCCAGAATAAGATTTTACACTCTTAATCTTAATATTTTCCCCTTGCTAAATTACAGAGACTGACACTGCTGTGCAGGCACTCTACTACACCCATGATAAGCAATCAGAGACTATTTTGGACATGTGTATCCTGAATGTAATTTAAGCACGCCCTGATTTAATGTCAGATGAACTAATCCAAATCCAGGAGCAATAAAGCTAACTAGTTCTCTTTAGTTGTCCCAGGCTCAGTGCTATGCTGATTTGGCTTTGGGAACTTCAGTGTTGCACAGCATTATAGCATACAGATGCCTCTGCATTCAGGCTCAGAACTGGCCCTGAGGGACATGGGGAAACAAGGGGGACACAGCCCTCCAGTGCTGCCACTTTGAACCCAAAACAAACATCTTAAATGAAGCAGAATAAAACAAGCTACTTCCTTAAATCTATACAGAAATGTCCTTTTGAAACAACAACAGATAATAAAGACACAACAGTAGAGTTCCAATGCATCAACACGCTTTAGGGAATCAACAGCAACACCCCTCTAAAGCTTCAATACAGCACCAAAGTGACTATTTGACCACCACAGTTTTATGTGCTGCAGGCAATAAACAGTTTAACTCAGTTTAGCTATTAATGTTGCGGGGGGTTTAAAAATCACAAAGGCATTGGCAAATTTAGCCTATTTAGCAATAAAGTCAGCATGCATTTTAGCAGTACTTTTTCATTCCAGTCTCAGGATGCACCCTCATACCCAGAATAGCCCAGAGGAAATGTAATTTTCATGCTCATCCTAAAGATCTTGAGGTTGAGATGCAGAGGTTAAGTCTCAGACAAGGCCACACATTAAGTTAGCAGAAGAACTGGGAACAGAGGTCAATAGCTCTGATTTTCAGTCCCCTTAGCCTAAACACACAGCTCCTTGAGAACAGCTAGTTCCACAAAAATTCTTTCAACAGCAACTGCCTGTAAAATAAGATTCACAATCTACTGCCTCGTTATGAAGATGTAAACAACAGACAGCTGAAAAATTACCACAACAGGAAGAACATTTTTGCAAGTTTATGGTTATGTTTAATGACAAAAGAGTTCCTCTCACATAGTTAACACCAAAATTGTATCAATAATCCAGCTATTTTTTCACCTCCTTAATTTTTCGTATTACAGTAAACACACACAAAAAGACTCTACAGTGGAACTCCTAACATCTGTATTCCTGTAGACAGAAGAGGCATCTGCTACACATACTCTCCTATACGGGTAGCACACTACTCTTCAAGTCCATTAGCAATATTAAGGCATCTGCAAAATGTGGCTACAGCTACATACCATTTCCCAAAATTCAGGCTGTTTCTTTCCTCCACTGAACTGCTTTTTTATTTCCCCTTCTTAGTTAGAGCTTCATAGCCATACATGTGTAAGTCTTGCACCAGGTGTGGCCCTGAACACTGAAAAAACATCTGCACACAAGATTTGTCTCTTTTTATGCCATAAGCAATGAAGTGAAATTTTGCCTTTTTGCTCTCATGAGGAGAGCTCTGGGACTAATTCAATTGCAGATTTTCCTTTTTCTCCTGCCTAACACAGATCCTGTTCTAATCTAATGACTAATGCTAGGGCCATAAAAGGAACAAGTTTATCCCAGCAGGAACAAAACCTCAGGATGAAATAAAGGAGCTATTTTGTCAGTGCTAAGTAACTAAGGATTCAATAAAAAAAGACAATAATCATATTAGCATCAGTTTATACACAGTGGTACTGCTTTATTTCTGTCCTACCATGTCTTTACACAATCATTACTGCCAATAAATGCTTGGAATACGGTGTTCAATACTAGAGCACTATGCTCTCTGTAAACACTAGGAAGAGCACATACAAACACTCGAGCCAAAAGGAGCCACTAAACTGCTATCAATAGGGCAGTTTACCCAGAAATGTCACCAGAGAAGGACATCTACCACCTGGGTATTAATTACGGGATTCTACGTGTCAACTATCAGCATGAAAATCTCTGAAACAACAACTGAAGATAACTGTGTACGCACCAACATCCAAGAAGTTTCTGAGTCACCAGGACTTCTATTTAAGGATTCACTGAGCACTCTACGGCCTTCCCCATTTTTTCAGTGAAAATAATAAAGAACAAAGTGGGTTGCTTCTTATGTGCATTTACATTGTAACCACATCCTCTGTCTTTCAGGAACAACAGTTTAATGCTCCACAGTTTGTTTTGAGACAGCTCTTCCAAATGACCAGGTATTATGTTTTTCTCAATCTCATTTGAGAGTTCAGTTATTCAATTTAATCTTTGTACTGAAAGAGAAAGTTAATCCATTCTATGGGTCTTGCATGCAGCTGTTTAATGAAGCCACCAACAACTAACTACCTTTTATGAAGAGATATAAATACACAGAATGGATTCTATTTATAAGCCTCCAGTTCTAAGCCAACGTTCCTTTCAATTCCTCTGCCAGGCTCAGAAATGAGACACAAAAATTGAATGAACAAGAGACAAAAGCTGACCTCGAACAACTGGGGGAAATTGGGATGCAGGTCTGAATCTGAATGACAGACCTTTGGGGATTTTTATTTTTTCTTTTTTAGTTTTTAAATCTGATTCATATCTTGCAGCTTGAGATCACTTCTCAGAATAAGGAAGAGTGTCAGTTAACAACCCATAACAGAGCTATAGATTTTGAGTACTAACAGAGAACTCTGGATATTCACTCACATTCATGCCAAAGGATGACAATTACATTATGATGGCTTCAATGCCAGGGCAGGTTTATATTGGACAATAGGAGAAATGAATTCACTGCAAGAGTGGTTAAGTATTGACACAGGCTGCCCAGGGCATTGGTGGAGCCACCATCCCTCAAAGTGCTTAAAAATATGGAGATGTGGTGCTCAGGGACATGGTTTAGTGGTGACAGGCTAACAGTTAGACTTGATCTTAGAGAGTTTTTCCAACCTTAATGATTCTATGATCCTGTGAATATACTGTATGTCCATTTCTGAAATGTAACATTAAGACATTATTTCTCCATATTATTATTGCATTGAGTTTAGTGTAAATTGGGATATCAAGTCAGAACAGAACACTGTCTGAATCAGTTCTACAACTGATACCTTAACACTGCATATTTTGAATACTGTTAAACATTAAAGCATTCATTTTCCTGATGACACCATTCTTAAGCACAGTGAAGCAGCATCAAGCAAAAAAGAAAACCAAACCTGAAATGGTAAACCACAAATCAACAACACTTGCAGACTAAGAGATTTATTATTTTTCTAAAGCAAGCCCTACATTTACTGAAAATTAACCATACTCCAGGTGAGACAGGCTAGGAACACAAGGTTGTGTATCCTTCCTAAAAAAAAAAAAAAAAAAAAAAAGAGGACTGATAACTAGGTGTAAAAATGATGAATGATAAAATGAATAAAATGCAGCTAGGACTAAATAGCAGGAAAGATATTACACCCTTTGTATTAGTAAATAATTTATGCAACAAAGAAGTTTCATGATTTTTTTCTAATTCTGTGAAAAAGAGAGGAGCTAAGTTCTACCCAGAAGCAGACAACCTCACTCTTACCACAAGCCTGAATGTCTGAAGAAACAAACTCTTTTGCTATTTTTCTCCATTTATTATTAACTGCAGTGTCTTGAACAGCTGATGTTTTCTGAATCCAAAAGGCAGACACGTCAGCAGGAGATGAACTACAGTACACCCAGTTATGTCAGTATTCTGCATGGCTTTTATCACTGGGCGTGAACAGCAACTTCCAGGCATGCGAAACTCAGAATTAGAGACATTTCTCAGACAATCATGGTAACAAAAATTCTTCCTCTTTAAAAAGCAACTTGTACATGGGGATTATTGCCCCCCCTTCCTTTTTTTTTGTTTTAGGAAAATGCAGTGCATAAAATCAATTATAACTGGAAGAGAATTCTTTTGTTGCTTCCTTGCTAGAACCAGAAATCTTTTATCACGTTGCCTCTTTTGAGTTCAGATAAATTGTGTGTAATGAAGTAACCTTGATTTTTTACCATTGCATTTCTGAAGGCATGCTACAGTCCAATGAGAAGATATTTTTCAAATCTACAGGTTTCTGCAATTATTCATCCTTTTACTGGAAATAAGTATTGTAAATTTAAGCTTGAACAATAGATACACATGTTTCAAGATTATTATTTCAATTTCACAAAACTAGTATCTAAGTAAGATTTACATTTTTAAAAAGAATAGGCTCTGTAGTATGGACACAGCAGAACTAGACTGTCCTTGGGCAATCTTAGCTGTTCTCAAGGATGTGAATTACAACTTCTGTGTCAATTATTCCCAGACTTATTTGTTTCTAACTCACTTTCCTTTTGTTCATACTTGTAACTCAAACTGCTTTTACACAATCTTCTCTAGAACACCTCTTGCCAAATGAAAATCAGCATGTCAAAACAAGCTTCCTTCCTCCCGTTTTGCTGTAACTGTCAACAATTCCACCACCCTCCCCATCCTACAAGCCCTCGAGTACAGGTATCATTTTCACCTTTTCTCCACTTGCAAAGGTTCCATCCACACAAGCAGATATTTAATATTAATCTTACTGCTTTACATATAATGTCTCTGCAACAAAGGTTCAAAATAGACATCAAATAAACATACTGAATGAAAGGAGGATTTTCCAGCTACTGAAGGCCTTATACATAAACGTGACAGCTAAGAAAATGGAAAATTTGACTCCTGCAAAACAAGCTATCTTTGCTGGCTCATATCAGTGATTTTCTATATACAGGTATAGAAATATGAGATGACACAGAATGCAAACTAATCATTAGCAAGCAAACAATACTTTAGGCACTTACTAAAAAAGAAAATGCCATCTATATTAAGCAAAGCCGCCTCCTGTGAAAGTCTTGCACAACATGTAGTCCTACTCTCATTTCACAGTTTGGGGACAGTTATGCCTTTGTTAGAGAACATATACCTAAACTAGCCACCATTACTGGACTGACTTAGTCACTTATTTATCTTAGTTCTCTTTATCATCCACACAATTTTAATTCATCCATGGATGTAAACTCTTTTATTATTATTGCCTTTAAATCTAACCCTATAATATAATTGAGATAAAGAGTCCTTCTTGCAGCTAGGATTTCAAAATAGCTTTTTGTCTTCTGAATGAAAGAAAGAAATCATAACAAAAAAAATCAATGGGTTTTGCATTCCAGGTTAGAGCCCCTGGACTGCAGTGGCACCTTCTTGAAGCAAACATTTTCACATACGAGAATAACACGCACTCATAATGAAACACAGTAAGCTAAAACAATGACATCATATGCAGCATGAAAAGATAAGGGATTTAATTTTTTTTGTTTCCTTTAGTGCATCTTAATTCAACACAAATGTGTAAAATACTTCCCTCTGTTGAGGTAACCAAAGTGATCCAACATGTTCCTTATTATCTAAGAAATTCCCCAGTTCAGGCAAGCATAATGTATATTTCTGCATTATCATGCTGAAATATTAAATTGGAAAGAGAAACCTATTCTAGTTTTCCTAATTGTGCAAGAGTTTCAATTACAAGAGACAGACTTCTACGTGTATTTTGAATTAGAAACAAGTGTTGTCTTAAGCATCTTAAGCAAGTAGCCTGAAATAAGATGAGTCAGATGAAATAAGATGAACAGGGCTTGATACTTAGCAGGATTTTCCCTTTATAACGTCCGAATTTGCTCTTGTGGTCTAACCTGGCTGCTGTATTTTTTTCATGCAGCTGGACTGCCCAAGTGGTACACTTCAGAACCACTGTATGAAGCAGAAACAGCTCTTAGGATAGAGAAACAGAAAATACATAGAAATACAAACCCTAACCGATAATGATAAAGCAAACGAATCCCTATCAATAGCTGGAGCTTGCTGCAAGCATTTCTCTAACAGATAGTTACAGCTTATTAGTTTCAAGTAAGAACCATCAAGCTTATGCTGTGTTTGCCAGCATTCTTAGATATTTTTACGCAGAGCTAAATGTTACTCACTGGCTGGCAAGAGGGTTTGGGTATGTTATAGATATTTAATGTTTATCTAGTATAAACGGGCAAAACATTGCCTAATCTCAATATTTCTCAACCACTGAGCAATATTATTCCCTCAGCGCTGACTACAAAAAAATACATCCATAAAAATATTTTCAACCTACAGGATATGATCACTGCTGACTGATGAATGTGACTTGTGAATTTTGATTAAGAAAATAGTTTCCAGAAGTCCCAGTTCACATAAAGCCAAAATTCCATGCAATATAGCATTTGTTGTGTTTTGGGTTTTTTTGTTTATTTGGTTGGTGGTCGGTTTGGTTTTTGTTTGGTTTTTTTTGGGGGGACGGGGGGGAAGGGAGGGAAAATCTCAAGAGTTTAAAGTTGTTTCTGTTGTCTTTGAACTTATTTCCCAGTTAATGGATGTTTTCATTGTCTGCTGCTCACATCTTTATAAGTACCATCTGAGTTTGTCATTTTGCTTTCTGTCTTCCCGTCCATGACTCAATGATCTCTATCAGTTTAGTGCATAAACAGGGCAAGCAAGCAAGCACAGAGCCATATGGGAATGAAGCACAACTAATTACAGACTTGTTTTAGTTTCAGCCAAACTTGGATTGCATCCTAGTACTTTCTTCACATAAGCCATTATGTCACATGCTCGGACAAAGTAAGGGATAAAGAAAATTCAACCTAGGTTAAGAAGTCAATACAAAAACCATCTATTTTCTAGAGCTTAGAAGGGCCTACTAATGACTCTCTAGCTCCCCAGATTGTGCCACTGGTATTAACACTCACATTTCCTACCTAATTCCAGGGAATTAATTTCAATAAAGCTTGGAGAGGTTATGGGAGAAGCAGTCCCATTCCAAGCCTGTTCCACATTCTCCATTTTTCTGGAAACAGGCAACGGTTTGGGGTAGAGCGCACTCCATGTCAGCATAGCCTTGGAACATAGATCAGAAACTAATCTTCCCTCAACAGAGAAGTCTTCCATCAGCCACAATTGCTTACTCAGCAGATCCTCACATCGATTTGCAGCAGAGAAGATACAACTGATACAACTAATCCATCCTACCAAGGTAATACACTTTAAAACAATAGTAGCAGTCCACCTGGAGGAAAGCTCTCCTATAGTGGGTGTTTTGGGGTTTTTTTTTTTTACATTTGTTTTTCTGGAGTATTTTTGTTTGTTTTGCTGTTTGTTTGGGGGTTGTTTTTTTTGTTAGGAGGAGCTGTTTTGGGGGAGTGAGGGGTCAAGGCACCGTTTTTTGGTGGCATGGGGTTTTTCCCCTATTCTTTTTGAGTCTTTTTTAAAAAACAGCTCTGTTTCTTTTGATTTCCCTGGAAGATATTAGTAGAGAAGTTAAAAAAAAGCTTTTTAGAACCTTTGTGCATACAATGATCATTGAAAGAAAACGTCAAACATCCAAAGACACAGCTGTGAGGAATATGAAAGCAGTCTACAAAAAACCCCCCGCAAAACACCCGAGACAGCATCAAACAAGGTAAAAAGAGAAAGAGTACACCTGGAAATTTTTATTTTTGAGGAAAGACATGACAAGATGATGAGCCACATGAAGTAACTCTTCCTTTACTGCTTTGTTTCACTGTGAGGAGAATTTTTAATTTTATGTGAAGCTCACTTGCACTTGGTTTGGATTGTTGAATATTGGTTGCTTCTCCTGGACATTCATATACTGACAAGGTTTTTGACACTTATTTTATGAATTCCTCCAATTTAAATAATGATCATGTCATTTGGATGCATTTTCATTTATCTTATTTTCACGCTTCATATCCTAACAACACTAGCACCCGCTGTTCAGAGGCCCCATAACACTTTCACAAACAATATATTGGCACATAATTTTGATAATACATAGATGAATTGAGGCACAAAGCCTGTATGTTGATGAGTACAATGGCTAGAACAAGTAGGAAACAAGTGTTCCTCTGCATTTCAGACTTGTACTCTTGAATTCAAATCTCTTCAGGATTAGCACAAAGAAACAGCTCATCTTTCTCAACACGGCTCATCTGGACAAGCTTATGATTTCACTCAGCTCAACAGCATCAACCTTAATCAAAAAAATTCAAATCCCTTCAAACTAAGTACATTACAAAACCAAGTTAAGGAAGAGAATAGCATTTATGTAGAAACAAACAATTGAACACAATGCTTGGCTTTTGCTCCCTTGCTAGATTTATGGAGAAGTTGGGAGCCAAAACTATTTTGTTTCTTATTTTTTCCTTCTTTCGTTGTTGTTTTTTTTGGTTTTTTTTTTTTTTTAATTTAATGCCAGTATCTAGAAAAAACATCTGGTTATTCTACACAATATTGTAACTAAAATTGCCAGAGAACAGAACATCTTCTGCAGAGAGTACTGAGTGTACCTCTCAAATTTCTCAGGTTTTATTTTGAAAACGATAAGGGCTGTTTGCTGCTTTAATGTCTTTCCATAGAGCGGCAATTCTTGTAAAGGATTCAGTCTTCAGTCAAAGACACCTACTCAGTGATATCAAAGACTCAATTCTGTTTGAGGATGTATTTACTGTTCATTTTTCTGGACAACAGAGAATTATTTAAATATCTAGTCTTTGAGAAACACTGAGATCTGAAAGGTGGTTTTAAGTGTGTCAAATTACTATCATATTTTAATATACACGTCACTGTACAGGGGCAAACAAGAAAACCCACAATTCTTCATACTGCCTTTTCCTCCAGGTTACAACCATCATCAGGACCAGTTTCATTTTTAAATGGCAGTTGAAGTAATCTACAACATCATGCAAGACTTGTGCATGTGTGTGTGAGTGTGACAATTTTAACATGATTTTCTTACATATTGAGACAAATATATGACACTATTATGCTACTCAATAAAGCTTAAAATTCCATATGAATTAAAAAAAAAAAATCACATGCATGGCCATATTTTGCTCTTTGTGGTTACATCAACGCAGACACAGACTAGAGATTGGGACTTGGTTTAGTTTTAGGGAAATGGTCTTAGATGACAGCAATAGGTTGATGGTTGGACTTGAGAATCTTAGAGGTCTCTTCCAACCTTGATAATTCTGTGATTCTGTGAGATGGTATAACAGAATTTGCAGCCCAATTTTCAGAATTAGCATCAGACAACGAAGAGGGAAGAGACCTCAACCACTTACTTATTTTGGCCATTTTTTCAAAAACATTCTGGGTTTTATTATTTTAAGCAAATTTTAATAATATATTGTTATTTTCCCAGACTAATATTTTTCATATATTTAACTCTCCTTCCTCAGAATTAATTAAAAATAAAAAGAGAAGATTGACATTGGTTCTTGGAAAGTGTAAGTATAAGTAATT
Source organism: Galbula dea (assembly GCA_013399015.1). NCBI lineage: Eukaryota > Metazoa > Chordata > Aves > Piciformes > Galbulidae > Galbula > Galbula dea. The sequence continues at coordinate 902,244 of VWZX01008606.1, read as the reverse complement.
CAATGCATGAGATCCATTCTGCAGCTGGTGTGCATCATTATACTACTACAGATTACACTGGAAATATTCCATTAACATCTAACAAGTCCTTGAACCGGGAAAATTCAGAACAACCACCACCATCCCCCCACCCTCCACAAACAAAACCCTCTGAATAAATAGAAAACTCCCTTTGGAATCTTCAAGAACCACCAGAGAAAGCCACCAGATTAACAAGCAGAGTACTTCAGCCAAATATTTAGGAAAAGCTATACAATTAGCCACATTATATTTATTTGCAATTTGGCAAGAAGTATCCTGAAAACTTAGAAATATCTGAAAGCACAAGCTAGAAGAGGAGGGCCAATCTGCCACAACAAGTAAAACCACTATGTTTTATAAGTTCTAAAATATTACAAGGATAGCAAAAGCTTTCTGTCCCTGTAAGGTGTTGCTCCAATGCAGCATATAATGAAAATGTGGAAATATTCAGATAAAGAGGAAACAGTACCAACCCAGACAATTACGAAGTCAAATAGCATACAAGAAAATTCAAGTAGCTACTGTGTATAGCAAGCCATTTCGAAGTGAGCATCCATTTACATACTAAAACAACTTGGAATCCTTCTAAAGATTAATAACTATTGAAAAGTCTCACTAATAAAATAATTCTGATACCTGTTTAGTTTGTGGCTGTGGCCCAGTAGAAGTCCAACTTTCCTGCAACAATCCTTTCTATCTTGCAACTCGACACTACAAGTGTTCATCTGTAAGCACAAAAGCAAGTTTAAGTCTGTTACCAGTAGGACTTGTAGCTGTTCTACAGTTACAGAAGGGATTTAAAACTTGCTGAATATTGCTTTGTCCTAATAGCTTCACAATTTCAAAAATTATGATTCTAAAGCAACAAGATGATAAATAGGTAACTTTCAAATCAAATAACAGATAATTCTGAGCGCTTCTTATGTAGAAACACTAGTAAATAAGAGGGAGCAGAAAATCTACTCACTAAGCAAACATGGCTGTGATCTTTGCTTTTTAGACTATTATTTTACCTAAAATAGCAATAGGGCAAGGCAAAAGACATGGCTGTCCTCAGAGCAATCTCTATGGCTTGCCTGCCATCCCACAGAGTCAGGGATCCCCGAGTATGATGTGGTCTCTGCAAACAGTGACAATCAAGGTGGTTGTTCCACTCAATTGCCAAACTTCTTTTAGCTTTACCAGACTAACTTTCCAGCTCTTGCCTCATCTTTACATCATTCATATGATATATGAAACCCACATGACAGATGACACAAATTATAAACTAGTTTACTGTGAATCAACAAAAGTGTCCGAATAAAAAACGTTATGTAAAAGATACTTCCACCAAACGGTTCTCTCCCTTTGCTAATTACTATATGTCATCATAAAGTTTTTACTTGATTGAGGTTTGTTCCAAGTGTGACAGGAAGTTATACTCCCCATGCCACAATACAACTATTTCTGTTTATCAAACATCAAAAACAATGCTTAGCTGTACTAATTAAATAGTAAATGTGTAATCCATTAAATTGTAGCTGTAGAATGGGATACAATAACATATATCTGTAATTTGCATAGATCTTGCTTTATATGCTTATGTTATTAAAGTCAAGCAGCCACAGGCCTGGAGTCCTCTTCTATGGTCTTTTTCAAAGGCATCAACACAAAGCATAGAGTAAGGAACAACTCTTAGGACAAAGCAGGGTCAAGAATGTGCACAAGTTAGTAGGCAGGAGAAGAAAATTTTATTCATCTTGAATAAATGATCTGGAGAAGGGAGAGAGTAATAAATCTTCCAGTCTGTGGATGATATCATGGTTTTTCAGGTATTTAAATGCCATATGCTCGCAAGTAACTCAAGTCACCTCACCAAACTCTGAGCAGGGAAAATCACGGCAGAAGAAATTCCATATAGATAAGCGTAAGAGAATGCGCGCCACTGAAACTGAGACTGGAAGTCTAAACCATGCCACTGAAACTGAGACTGGAAGTTACAGCTTAAGAAAATTACACTGGAATCATCACTGGCTGGTCTCTGCAATCAGTTACTCAAACAGGAAGTAGTGACCAAATAAGCCAACAGATCATCAGATGTTATTCAGGAAGGGTATGAAAAACAAGACCATTTGAGACTGCATAAAATCTTGCTGTATCCACATCCTGAGTGCTGAATGCAGGTCTGGTCACCACAGAAAGGTGAGACACCTTTAAAAAGCATTTAATCAACTTAGAAAAGGCCCACGAAGGGCAAATGAAAATATCAAGCTGCCTTATAAGGACAGACTGAACAGGCAAGGCCTCTCTCGGGGGGAAAGGGGAAGGATGAAAGAGGACAACACTACCAAGGTTCAGAGAAAGCTTCAAGAAATTCATAATGTGAAACCCAGAAACAGAGATGGACACTCTAAGATGCTCAAAACAACAGTTCTGGATGCTGAGAAAAAAAAGAAAGGGCATGCTGTCATAGGCAACAAAACACCTGGGGAATTCCAATCAATGTAATGGACTGCCAGTTGGTCCTCGAGGATTACTTTACTGTTCTGGTGTGGGTTCCTTCACTGCCAAACTCTGGGGATGCACCTTCTCTCCCATACCTTCTCTGCAGTCCTATTCAAGGCAATTCTCCATTCCTGCCCCTGCTCAGGCATCCTTCCAGCCCTGGCATCTCCCCCGTTTCTCCTCCTTTCCTTTGGCACCACTTTCTCTACTGTTCCTCCTACTCACATGTACTTCTTGTTTCTCCTCTGCCCCTGCTCAGGTGTCCCTCCTGCCCTGGCACTGGCTCTCAAATCTCCTTTGTTTCCTCTGCCTAGTAACTACTTAGCTTTTAAAAATTTTTTTTTGCAGAGACACCACAAACTCCTCTGACTGGTTCGGTTCTGGTGCACAGTGGGTCCACTGTGGAGTCAGGTGTGTCTGGCACAGGACAGTCCCTGACGTACACGCATAGAGATCTTCCTGCAATCACTCTGCAGAAAGAAATCTAAATGGCTGGGGAAATTAGTGCTTAAAAATCCACAGGAAAGGGTTCTCCAGGTGAATATCTAGAGAAATAACAGACTAGTAATATTTCTTTTTATCAAGTACTAAGTCTTGGACATCTTAATTACCGTGTTCCTAGAATGAAATGTCAGTCCTCACCTTTGCCATAAGATTTGAATTTCCACAAGCATGCAACCTTCACTTGTACTTCAATAAAACCAGATTTATATTTTAAAAAGACAAACACAAGTTTAGCTAAAACCATTTTAGTTATTTGTTATACCTTTTACCTAACAAATAGTAAAAGGGAGCAATTTATTTCATTCTCTATTTTAAAGATCTATCAAAGCATTTGTGAGAGAAGCTCCTCTAGCTATAAATTTCCTTAAGATACTGTTTCAATAACTTTCTCATCTAAAAGAAAACTTGCAGCTGTTGTGTTTTGAAAAATTTTGGCAGGAATATATTAGTATGTTGTGAATGATGTCACCATCTTGTGACAAGCTACAGAATGCTTTTGGCTGGGTCAGCTTTTGTCTAGGCCACAGTTATCTACATTTATTTTAAACCTTTGATTAAAATGTATTTTTAAAATGTGCATGCATGCAGACATAAAGCAATGAAAAGTAATTCCTTTTCTTTGTTTCATTAGAGTAGTTAACTCATGATACCAAACCATACCATATGTTCCTTCTCAATAGGAACATTTAATGAACATGTGGTATCTGACAGATCTACATGGAAGCTGAGTACTCACCTTCACCTCTTGAGAAATATTCTCCCAGCACACATTATATCTCATATAATGCTTTTCTAACAGAAGAATTTTGTTCTAAAGAGGGCTGATCCCATGCATCAGTTTTAACAGTTAGTGAAGAAGGCTGTTGCCTAAGGCCTCAAATGGGACAGCAAAAATGACCATAAAAGCAGAGGCTGTGTGAGAAGCTCGGGGGAGAAAGTTCATGCAGCTGTCAGGCATCCCTCCAAAAGGGCTGGGCATAAAAGAGAAGAAATGGAAGCACACAGAAGGGGAAGCTGAAGCTTGACCAGGCTGCCACCTCCACAGAATTGAATTTGGCCATCCCCAGGCCTGAGGATTAAATAAGTTAATTCAATTCATTTAATGAGCTCGAAAGCTTCTAAAAAACCCTGCTTTTAAATGTCTGGTCAGGAACACAGAAATCTTTCCAAAGCATTAAATCTACTACTTGCAGAAAAGAGGAAATGTTCTCTTGGGGTAATGAATAAGGGTGGTGAGGGACAGAAAAGGATACAGCCCTGTCAGGAACCTTAGCAAAGCAAAGCATTTTTCATTGGAGCATAGTCTTCTCAGAAATGTTAATTACCTTTCCTGTCTCCAAGACACTCTCTGCCCTATTTGGGAGCAATCCAGGTGGGAGGCTGGAAAGCAAGTTTCCACTTACAAGGGTGTTTATGATTTTTTTCATAAAGTTTTGATTTGTTTTCTTGGAGGAGTTGATGAGGATTCAGCTTTCAGACTATTTTCTCCCTGAAAGATAAGAATGAAGGAAAAAAATTATTTGATGTTACTATGAACAAAATATTCCATATTCTCAGACAAATTTTGCTTAAACATTAAAATTACAAATCCTTTCTATTAAGAAAGGTATTTATGGTGGCTTTACAATTCAATAATCATAGACTACTTAAACAGCAGCTTTGCTTCAACTATATTCCAATTATTCTGTGAGCCTTAACAAATACAATTTCTGAAAGCACATAGTATTGTAATAAATATTCTCAAATGCATTTCCCTTATATTTTATTTTTGTATTCTTTTCTTCAATGACATTTAGACAGTGTCTTTGACTCTCAGGAATTTCAGCAAATTACAGTTCCCTAAACAGAGTATTAGACTCCTGTCAAACAGATTATGATCCTCTCTTTGCATTATCTGTCATCTTCTAAAAAAATATATATTCTTGAAGAACACATTTACAAATATTTTTTACTTCCAAAGTTCCAGTTTTATTTGCACTGTGAATTCTTTCAGCTTAGCACAATAATACCTGCATTGCAATAGCAATATTAACTACAGTGGTAAAAGGAACAGGGAGGAAAACAAAAAAGGAATTTAGGATTCTATAGTAAAACTTTTCAGCTGCAAAAGCTACTGCCATGAAACCTTTGGACAGAGAAACACATTTCTTTATTAATTAGAGAAACAATCGCAATTGATGTCAGTGCTGTTATTGCCGTTTCGCTCCAAGATTTCAGCTACAGAGATTTGGTAGAGAAAATAGAAACTTTATTTGCTATATTGTTATCTTTTCAAGTTTGACTCCACTGTCTATTCTCCTCTAACCTACAGATTGAAATCACTCCTCACCCCAATCACTTCCAACTTTTGACTCATTAAACTTTCCTCAACCAGTATAAAAGGACAAAATGCTGCTTTTGTTTTCAAGCACCAGTAAGGCTTCAAAGGAAATGAAAGGTGTATTACATGAAGGAAGGAAAGGTTCTTTCTGATACAACAGTTAAGAAACTTTAATTTCCTTATCTCTTTCCATACCAGAAGGTCTATAATGAAAGATTAGACTTATTAATAGAGCCTAATGGTACCAAACCACACCACTATCAGAGTAAAACACTCTCTCATAACAGCATCATTATGAGTTGCTTTAGACCTAAATACAGGCATTTAAAAGACAGGGAAGACATGCTCTCAGCCACAGTAAAAATAATGGAATTTTCATCTGTCTGCTTCCCATCACACATTGCTCTGGCTGTCTTTGAAAACAAAAAGGCATGTTATTTTGAGGGAAGATGTTTCAAAATGTTGGCTTTAGGTCTATGAAAAATAAGAGGTGAAATCTTAGTGGCCCTAGTCACTGCATCATCTCTCCTGAGATAAAAATAAATCCACCCAAAACTAAAAATCCCAAACAACCTAACCAAAGAGATAAACTATCCATCAAAGCACAAATTCTGCTATATCCCTCTCGAACCACCCCTACTAATTTTTCCTGAGTATGGCAGCTCCTATCTCAATAAAAGAAAAATATGTATCTGAATTTTAGAATAGATCTAAAAGCACAGATCATTGTTGTTTGAAATGAAAAGACTAGTTAGCAAGGCAAGACCTACACCATCCTCTGTGGACTAGCAAAGAAACAAAAACGGAGAAAATTACTGTATACAGCTTTTGTAGTTTCACTGGTTTCATAGGAGCCTTCCAGTGAATAAAGCTAGACAGATGTGTCCATGGAGCAGCAGTTAAGACCTAGCAAGAATCAGTTAAGTCATTATACATTGGTACAGGTAAAGATACTGTAAACCAGAGATTTATCTTGGAGCTAGACCCTCTGGTAGCATATTTACAGTTAAGATAGATTTCTACCACGTAAGTTCTCCTTAATCAAGGAATCGGTTATATGAGAAATTTAGCACCACAATCAGAACATCTCAGAGTGGCCAGATAATTAGAACTTCTGTCGCTACTACAAGAACTGTAAGTAATCAAAGTGCAACTCTGATCACCACCTCCAATACTTCCTCAAAATGTCCCATGAAGATGACTCATTTGCCCCACTAAGTTTGCTGAGAGCTTTAATCTTACTCTTCAGGCAGCATTATGGCTTGTCCTCACACGATTCCTACAGCAAGCTATCCATAAAAATCAAGTATTTTATAGAAAATAAACCCTTAGCAAACTGATCTGAAATAAATATTTGGAATGTGACAATACCATGAAGAAAAATGCAGAAAGTTGGGGGGTTTTGCCTTTGGCATCTTTTTTATTAGTTTGTCGTTTCACTCTGCTAAATGCTGCTGCGAGACCTTACAAGATTTGCTGTTTTCCACACAGTAGCATCACTAGCTTTCAATACATTCCATTTTTTTTTGTCCTTTTGGGTGTATTCATTAGTCAGATGCCTTAGGAAACCCAGAATAATGGTGTAATACCAGGAGTTTCCCCAGCACTTTTTATTCTAATGCAGAGCAAACAAGGGCTAAAATATGCAGTTCTCAACTCTTTTTCCCTTAAATTGCTTCACAGTGTTGTTTCTGAGTCCTTATTAACACATAGTAATTAACCTTCTGGATATTATAGCATAAGGAAACTTCTTTAACTTCCATGCTCTTGCAGGACATTTGCCATTGACTTAGAGTCATAGAATTGCCAGAGCTGGAAGGGACCCTTAAGATCATCTAGTTCCAACCCCCCTGCCTGGCAGGATCACCATCCACTATACTTCACAAAAAAAAAAAAGGAAAGAGAGAACCTCTCCTCCTAATCCTTTTGAAAAACATGATCTTTTATCAATTTTTTATTAATTCCATTTAATAAACAAAATTGAATTCCCATGCTTTTCCTGTGAAAGTTGCCTATGTAAATCCCATTGTCTATGATCATTCCACTTTCTCTGCTTTTTCCACAAAAAACCTTCTAAGTATTACCTTTGCTGTGTAGTTCTTTTTTTGAGTTAGAAATGTGATGTACTTTGCAAAAGGCTCAAACTGACAGAAACCTGTTTCTCAAGGGATGCCCAGCCTGAACATGTGGATCTAACAAAAAACAGAGTCAACAAGAACAGACTGATTGGGTGCTCAGCTATACAGGGATTTTTGAGCCCAGTTGTGCCATATATTTGGTATCATCTTGTGGCCAGGTCCAGAAGTGGCTTAGATGATCCCTTTACAATTACTATTAAAATATAAAGTATCTATATACATTATAAGCATGACAGCTGCACACTACTGGTTATAGCTCTTCAGAGGGCTGCCCACCTGCAACTGAAAGGGAGATGGAATTGACTATGACAGTTCTTGGAAAAGGTTTAATCCTTATTGGTGACAGCACAAATTCCTTTTAACATGTAACCTAAATAGAAGTGGGTTAATGGATTAATCTACATTCACATTACATATTACTTTTCATAAATTAAAGAAGCCTGGAATGACACTGAGGCTTCTATGATGCTTTTTCCTACAAGAGGCACTTTATAGCTCATCCAGTGCATCTTAATTTTCATCTGTCCATTTTCTCAATTGTATTTTCTTTACTAGCAAGTGGAGATGCATGATAGAAAGCTTAATTTGTAACTGGTATATTATACCTTTTGAACTGCAAAAAGTTTCAACTCTCTACTCCAGAAATAACTCCTCTGACTACAGTAAACTGCACCAAAATAATAAATTCACAACACAACAATTATCAGCTGTTTCCATAACTAGGAATATGCTTTCCATTGGACATTCAGGCATGGACATTTGATGTCTCCATACAGATAACCACCCTTCAAACAGATCAGTTTGGTAGGAAGGAACTTATTAACAATTCACTCTTACTGAAATGCTTCTATTTCTTTTACTCTGCACTGTAGCAATAGAGTATGTCGATATAAATAGGATTTGTCTTTAAAAGAAAGATATGTCAATATATGAAGTGTAACTTAAAATACTAAAAATTCTACTAAAAACTATGGAAAAAATTGTGTTTCTATACAAGATATTGGCCTAAACAATTCTGCAGATGTAATCCAAGTGGCAGTAAAGCAGATAAGCAGGGTTCGGGCAGCAAGGAAAGATCTGGAGCCCCAAAGAAATGGAAATGAAGGTAAGCAGGACAATACATCAAAGTTTCTTAAGAGCAAAAGGCAAACCTTAGAGTAGGCTCAAGTCACTGAATTGTGATAGTTGGCACTGGCAGGAATGGATTTTACTTTTTATTAGACAAGGGCTTCTATTACAGAGGTTTTACTGACTACTATCTATAGGAAGCTACTGCAGATTCCATCAGTAGAAGTTGACAGAGAGCCAGCCTCCAGTATTGCTGCTTGCCAGAAGTCAAGAGACATCTGACACCTACTGACAAACAGCAATTTGCTCTTTGGAAGTTATGATACATTTAAACTTGTGCATGCATCTCAAATGGTTTATCTATTTTGGAAGTATAAGAGACATTTACGGCTCTTCAAAATAGTATTTCTACAAATTTTAGCAACACTATTTGCATTTCAGTCCAGATTACTATATTTGCGTTAAGAATACAAGCTAGTGATCAGCAGTATTTCATGTATGTATTTCATTCAAATTCCCAGAGATCCCTTGTTTATACGTGGTTGAGAAAACAATTAAGTACTGGACCTCATAATAACTGCAGAAAGAATGGGATTCTTTCCTCAAAGAGGACTTCCCGTCACCAGGAAATTAAATGTTTCTTCTGGCAGACAGTAAAGTACACACAGAAATAAAAACTAATCTGTAGGCTTACACTTACATGCTTTCTCAAAGTTAATTAAGAGAGAAGGTCACCCAAGGTTCAATGAATGAGGCAATACCAAGTCAGGAAATGATCTCAACTTACAAGATATGAAAAATAGCAAATTCTACTTGTTGAGCAGATTAATATATATGGTAGATTATTCTACTGTGTTTTGCTAAGTTCTCTGATTTTTTGAAAGTGTGACTCTTTGAAGTCTAAAGACTTTCAATTTTTTTTTCCTAACAAGCACTCTGCACTCCTATGCTTTGATCTTCAAGTTAAATCCAAAACATGTTTATCAGTTCTGTGCAAAACTATCTTTGTTGAAGCTACACTGATACTTGGAGAAGTGAAGAACTAGCTTCTCAATAATAACTTGGTCTATGCATCTTAGAAGATGGTGATACACAAAGAATTTACATTCTGAGAATGAATCAAATTGGGAAATCAGGACTAATTAAACTCTAGAGACTCAACATACGTAGGGTGTAGCACTAAGCTCTTCTGAGAAGAGTGTGACAAATGGCCATAGAAGAGAACTCTGCTAGAGTCTGTCACACAAATATAGTCAGAATAAAGATTCTACAGTATAACATTTACAGTTCTGTTTCAGTTAAGGTTTTTTCCAAATGAAAAGAAACACAAATACTCGTTTTCAAAACAATCTGAAACATCAGTTTAAGAGAAGCATTTTTAAATACATATATTAATTCCACTTAATTCCAACAAGGGATGACTAGAAAAGAAGAGCATATACCTTCTTGGAAATCTACATTAAAGTTATCTTTGAATATCAGACATTCTCAAAAATCTAGGATAAAATATTCCAGTAAATCACCAATAATATTTTAGGGTACTTTTTATGATGTTGACATATTTTGGGTACTCTAAAATTAGGTAACATCCACGTAGAGAGATAGACAAAAAGAGTTCATGACTTTCAAATCTACAGTGAGGGCCCAAACTAGGCAGGGGAACTGTTATAGGTCCTTTTGAAGATTATAGCCCTGGAAGAAGATTGAACTGTTAAGCAAAGAGCTTAGTATCTTTACTAGTAACAACTCATGACAGAGTTGCACAGCCCACTCTTAGATTCATTTTCTCTTGTGTTTTTGTGTAATGCTTAGGCTCTAAAAATACCAGACAAAAGCTGGGAAGCATAAACCTAGCTGGTCTTTTTGGTAGGACAAATAATTTTTGTGATACACTAGCAAAAAAGTTCATGCATATGGTAGTGCCATGAAATAGATTTATCCTACTGTTGTTTTACTTTGACCTTTTAAAATGTTCAGAGAAGGTCAAGGTAAAATTAACAGGCAGTAATCACCAACTGCACACAGTAAGTCTAAGTAAATCCATACTGCCGCTCCATTCAAAATGGCATAGGTCACTGCATAGAAGTTTAGGCATTCCAGTGGGTCACTGAATTGCTTGCTAGATGCACAAATCAGTTTGGAGCCACTATTATCAAATGCCAGGGATAAGGAGAGAGATCCTTCAAGTTTACTTCATGCTGCTCTGGCTGGGAGCCAACAATAGCAAAGGAACTTAGAACTGCAGGACTAAATCCCCATTCATCTCGCCCTCATAGTCACAAAACTGTTTATGCAGATAAAAGGACTGACAGAATTGCATCAAAAGCCATGTACTGAATCACTGAAAGCTTCCAAAGATCCTTTTTAAAAAGAACTTTAAAAGGACAATAAATCAGCTTCTTGACATACAGCATGGAAAGTTATGCCACCAGTCAAAAATATGGTGTGTTTTTTGTTGCACTGTGGCAGGGTATGCTTCTGTCTTATTTTGCACAAGTACAATTTCAGAGAGCTAGCAGCCTTATTTTACAGAAGAAGAAATATAATCCAGAAGACTTTCAGTGTTTGTATCAAGAAAAAAGAAGTTATGTATGCAATGTGGAGGAAAAAATTAGAATGACAGGTGGTAGTTTTAAAACTAGTTTAACGCTTCAGTTCTATAGCTCAAACAAATACCAGCCGTTCTGGGAAAGGCTAAAATGAGCAGGGAAGAAATATGTGAGTTTTCAACTAGCATACTGTTCACTTTTATAAGCAATGTGACACTAGTCATTTTTAACATGTCAGACCAAGTAAAAGCACAAAGGTTTTAAAAGTTTGAAGTCCTTCTGTTTCACATGCCTTGATAGCTGCTTTCTATACTGCCGTGATCTTGCTGTTTTGAATTAGATTTTCAGAGACGCCTATTACCATTTAAAGCTTAAGTGGGGAGAGAAAATTTCCTAAAATTACCAGAATGCAAAAGGTCTCATTTTCCTCCTTTAAGTGTCTATATGAAAGGTATTCCAAAACTTCAGGTGTTCAAGTATTAATCACATTTCTTGCCTTCATATCAGTATTACACCCATTTTGATCTACATTTTGAAATGTCCTTCCAAACTGACCACGCTTCTTCTTAGAAAAAGCTTTAAATTCTCATAATTTTGCTTTTCTACTAAAAAGATTAGCTACATTTTAAATTGACCACCGAAGAAGATTTACCAGGACAAGCCCATAAAGCTTAATTTGGTTCTTCACATTTCTCCTAAACAGAGGTTTTTCTCACATCAGAAATATCGGTAAGAAACTACAACTGGTATCTATTACGGCCTCCCCACATACAGCATACACTACGTGCTTCCATGGCTAGTTTGGTGCATTCCACACATGGTTTCAAAGTAGGAAGTATTGGAAAAATCACCACAAATTATTCCTGCTGTCCACACATTCCATGCTTGCTTTAACCCAGCTCACTTCAGTGGAAGTGTTGGCACACCATAGAACAGAGAATGCAGCAAGGCCAGAGTTGGAAGATGCAGAGAATCCCCTAAACTGGCACTAAAAGCTTTGCACTTAAAAACTCATGCATCCAGCAGGTAGACAGTTAAAATGCTGGCTTCACCAGTCTTCCCTGATGCTCACAACCTTCCCACATTCATCCCCTTCTCATTTATGCCAGAATGAGTATAATTAAAAGCCCAAAATAATACATTTTTTTTAAAAGAAAGTCCTCTTTCATGATGTGTTGTTTTCACCCTGAACTAATTCAGACATTCAGTTTACAATGTTCTACAAAAACAGTTGCTCTGGCACACCAGAAGCAAGGGAAACTGTGATCACAAAACTTTTAAGGCAGTCTTGCTGTGAGAAGGAACTAAACAGAACATGTGAGAGAAAACAAGCCCTGCATTATGGCTTCCTTGCCCTGCACAGCTGGTGACATTTCCCACAGATGCTGCTACTTAATATCAATAACATGGAACAACACAGAGTAAACAAAAGAGAATTTACTTAAGTCATTTGGCATGGGTCATACCTCAGGTGACAATGCTTCAAATATCAGTGCAACAGCAAAATAATAACAATAAACTTGGAAGAGGTAAAAGAGAGAAGAAAAGTCTTGAACTCCCATGAATGTTCATAACATCCATGGGATTTTGTCAAGGATCTTCAGTCTCCAGTAGACTGAAAAAAGGAAAAAAAAAAAAAATCAAGATTCTAAATAATGGATTTAGAAATCTTGCTAGAGAACGGAATAATAAATATACCAGTGTTCAACAACTCTTAAAAGTTTAAAGACTGCAAACTGTATGCTAGGGCCCCATGAGTATCCCCCCATGCTGGAGGCATGTTTTACCTGGGCTCTGGGCCAAGTCAGAAAGTGCAGCTGCAGGCTGTCCCTTTTCCTTCACTGACCATGCAGAGAGGCTTCCAGGCAACACCATAGCCCAGGGCTGAACCTCCTTCCCATGGGAGCTGCTTTCAAACTGATCCTCTACCATTTGCTCCCTGCTTGAGCTACAGCTCCTGCTGTGATGCAGCTGAGCTGGTGCTTTGTCATGGGCCTTGCTGATCCAGCCTATCCTGGCCTGGCCTCAGATTCTCTTGGTAGCCCTGCCCAGCCATCCCAGGGCTGTGTCTGACCCTGGTTCCCCTCAGTGGACCTGGCTTGATTACTTCACTGGGTACTGCTGCCTGTGTTACCTCCTGGCTCACCTTCTCTCTCCTGGAGCAGCCAGCCCTCATAGCTCCATGACTGCCTAACCTTATAGTTTCTCTCAAGCATTCACAATGGAATATACGTGATAGAACATGATTTATAATGGTCTAATTACAACTGAAATAACTCTTATCCAGCTAGCTTGAGAAAATAAAGCCAAAAGGAAATATAGAATAAAACATTTTTTAGGTCAGTCTGACATTTGTTACAGGCAAATATTCCTTATGAAAAGTAGACTCTGAGGTCACACGACCTCAAAGTACATATGGAAAAGATGACATCTGTCATCATTGCCATGACTGCTAACATAACAGAAAAACTTCTGCTATGCCTAGAAAGTGGCATAACTGCCTGGCAATGCATTTATATGGACAAACTTTTGACCCATCTGTAGTGGAACAAGAGCATATAAACCAAAACAGTGAAACTAGCAGGAGCGAATTCTTTCCAATAGCAATAAACATTATAAAAAATCAAAATAACTTTATAATTGTGAAGATTTAAACCCTGAGAGGAGTCTGAGACTAATCTGGACATTTCAGGAGAAATATATTGTTGCTTTGGTAGGTCTACTCATCAATTGTTCAAACCTATTCAAGTCACATAGCTCTTCCTCAAGATATTCTGTCAAGTGACAGGCCTGCACTCACTGTTTCAGTTTTCTTGTTTAAAGCTTTTAGAATGGGATCACTTAACTCTTCATTGCCAGATGCAGTTCCAACAGTCAGAAATGAAAAATCAAGAGCTTCCATGGGATTATATTCCACAGAATTTCTGTTCTGCCATCAAATTATTTTTAACATACTAGATTTGCTAAAAGTTTCTTGTCATCAGGGACATAGTTCACTTCTCACAGTTCTCCAGAACTGCAATATTTTATCTCTCCCACCAATACAAGTTACTTGTGCTAGAAAGAATCAAACCCCTAGAGTTACTTAAAAACCAGGAAAAAAATGAAATAACAAAACAACCTAGTATTTGGCCTCAGACAAACCTTCCAAAACCAGCAACTATTGTTGGAGTCAAGGAGTTGGGACAATATAGAGGAAATTAACCTTCAACTGAGTATCATTTCATGCATTTACCTAACCTGAGGAAAAGTCTGATCTCTCCTCATCACAGAAGGAATTACATATATCAAGGACCAGGCTATCTGCTGGATCTAAGAATTACTGGGTAACTGGAGACATGGGATTAGAACAGAACTGTTCCAAACTATTGGTATTGGGCATATTTTCTGACAAAGCCACATTTCTTGCAAATGACACTGGCAGATGACAGTAATGAATCTATACTGCAGCAGGAATCATAGGAAAGCAATGCCACAGCCATAACTTGTTCTTCCATTAAAAGTAACTGGGACTCTAGAATGCAGATCCTGTGAGAGAGTCAGTGCATGTCATCACATTAGCAGGGTTCTGACGGAGATAACCATCCACACCAAGTTACATATGGAGAATCTAGAGCATGAAGTAAACCCAACAGTAAAGAAATGTTACTCTTCTAAGGTTGTTCAGTTCTGCAGTGAGACAGAAAAGGGGATAAGTAACCAAGTACAGATACTTACAGATACAAACTAAGAAAAAAAAGAAGGCTGGCAATATTAAAGTGATTAGGAAGCAGAATAGAACAGAAAAGGGGAATAAGAGAAAACAAGTTTATGGAGCAAAGACAACGAAATGGAATGAGCTAAGTTGAGAACTAGTCTGATAAACTCAAAACTAACAAATTCCTGCAGTACAGCTGAACTGGGATGAGGTTATATAGCTGGTGATCAGTTTGGCCCTCAAAACCTTTCATTGCTAAACACTTGCAAGAACAACCATCTTCACAACTGAGGGGTGATCCACAACCAACTTGACTAGCATTCTTTATTTAAATTGACTAACACAAGAGCATATTGGAATATCTGCAGCTTGATAAGTGAAATACATAGTTTTACAAAAAGCTTTCAAGTGATTCAGAAAATGCATGTGATTGTTTCCAGTGAAGGATGCTTTTCATACAGCACTGCTATTTGCAATCTTTTCAGCTCACAGTAGAATGCATTTAAGGCTACCCACAGAAAGACATCAGTTCAGGAGACACAATTTCTTAAACATGTAAAACACTCATTGAATTTAATTTCTGCAGTACCAAACAGGATTTACCTTCAGTTCAGCTAAGGAAAAACAGCAAACAAAGCCTCTTGATAAAACTAAGCTGGGAGATTCTTCCAAAGACAAAATATAAAATACATAGTTAACACTTACTCCAACAGCTCTGGCAGTACAAAGGTGAAGAAGCTGTAGATATGGGACAGGTTTACAAACTCTAACTAGCATCCCCCATTTACCAGAGACCACAGGCCTGACACAGGTGCATTCTGTGTCTTCTTAACAACTCATATTCCTAACTACACTCACACTCAGAGACTAGAGAAATAACCCTATGCACAAGTTTTTACTATTATACCCTCATCTTAGGACCCCACTATTAGAAATGTTGGGTAACCATAAACTAAAATAATAGCAGAGCTAGTGGAGTACGGCAGTACTGTGCTTTTATGACCTTTTTATCTTTACTACTTTTTAGTCCATTCAGATTATTGTTGGTCCACCAAAAGCATACTGCACACACTCACATGCATACAAGCAAACAAAATATAAAGAAACAGAGGTAATAAGAAAACTTCAAAGCTTGGCCTGGTTTTAATTTGTCTACAATTGAAAACCAATGTGGCAAATTACACAAGGGAGGTTTGTGTACCGTTTCTCTCCAAATGAAAAAAGGCTGAGGAATGGTAAGCTTTTAATCCTATCTCTCAGGGTTAGTATGTCTTCACACAAACTATTTGAATAGTATTTGATTGTATAAGTTCAATACTTAGAGGTTCATCTGTCTAAAAAGAAAGATACATTCACTGTTTCAGAGCTCTGCCTCATCTTTCCACCACTATGCAACTACACTGGTTGTATCCTCAAGAATTTTATAAGAAATACTAACCATAACACATAGTCTTGCCATTTACAGAAATATACATAGTCATCTAGACAGGAAAACAAAGATAACCACACTTTTATCTGAAAATTTTTGGGCTGAGTTTAAGTAAGAATTTACCTTTAGATACATTTCCTTCTTAAAAAGGAAGCCTTTCTTTCAAATAAAATGTAGACAAAATTACACATTTAAGGGTTTAAAAGGTCTTTTCCAACCATAATGTTTCTATGATTTTATGATTCGTTTTACTCATTTTTACTTCTGCACAATTTCAAAAACAAGGGAACATAGGTGAAAGAATTTGTCAGGTTTTGACAACATGGAGAACTCACTGAAACCCTCTAATCTTTATTTTGAAAAATATGTAAAATCATTATATCAGATGTTCAAATTCTGTTATTTTAGAATATTTCTATTTACACCAATGCACACACACATGACATTGATTCATGGAAAAAAAAAAAACTTACTTTGTTGAGATATGAACACTTGAACAAAAGCTTTGACATCTCACCCCAACTATTTAGCTCAATAATTTTTTTACCCCCTTACCAGTGATAACAGTTCAGATACATGCACTTTTCTTCTTTTTCTTCTTAGACCAGCCATTCCCCAACTCCTCCACCAACAATGATTAGTGCTCTTCTCAGCAGCTAATTTGCCAGGAGGAGTAATTGCCAGTGAGATGGAAAACACCTGAGTGGGAGGGACAGCTGTGGGGCTTAGGGCAGGACAAGACATGCTGGTCTCACTCCACAAAGTCAGGGTTCAAATAACTACATCCCAAGAGCTCTGTACTATCTCAGGAAAACTATAAAATTCTTACATGAGGCAGGGCTTAGTGTCTCATAATTATCCCTCACCTTGTTGCCAAGTAGCTTCTTCCATTTTCAGCTTCTTCTCCGAGGACTACACCTCCTCTCTGTTGAAGGAAGGGAATGAAAGAGCAAAGAGACTCTCAGCAGGCACCCCTCTGTCCAGCTCAGTCACCTGATCTCTTCTACTTTCATCAGCAGTTAACTGTGTTCCACCTGTGATACATCTGTTGAGGAAAAAGTAGTATTGAGAGACTGAGTCAAATGATTTCAATGTGTTTAGGAGAAAATGCAAAATTTAAAACCTAAGTGATAAGAACTACACTGGAAAATAAAGAAAATTGCTCTCTGGTTTTTGACAATGAACAGCCAGCTTCTCCTGATCTCAATACTGTAACATTACATTCAATATCTGTGTCTCTAACATACTGATTTTTGAATGTTTATTCAGTTTATTTTGGAAAGTTCATGACAAAACTCAAACTCGGTTCTCTTGCATGTGGCTTAGACAAAATGCACTTTACTTGAACACAAGCACTACAGGTAACCTGGAAAATGTCAATAATCCTGATGATGACAGAAACAGTACTAGCTTATGATTCTTATTTTGCAGTTCTAAGAATTTATTTCTGTTCCTTCACAAATTAAAACTAGAAAACGATCTAAATATAGTGCAAAAAGGTCTGTTTAAATTACTTCAAAGTGCTTACATTATATTTATATTTAATGTTGGGATTTAATAAATACCACATTATATGTATTTTTTTGCATTCTTTTGTCACATCAGTAACATCCTTTCTAAATTGAAATGATTTGCACATATGAAGAAAAAATTGTGATAAAAATATACAAATAGTGATAAAAATCTAACTTACAACCAAAAGTAACTGTCAATTCAATACTAACTAATACTTGGAATTTTAGGACTCCAAGAACAATTTTATTTCTTAATACTGATTTTATTCCACCTTGAGTTGTTACATCTTCATTCCCTGAAGCTAAATATGAATCTAAGAAAACTGCATGACTAGCCAGGTTCTGTAAAAGAAACTGAAGGAAATCCATTGTATTTTAAGTCTTAGTCTATGCCAAAGTGCCATAAAGTACTTTTATCTTCCCTATGAAAAAAGATTAAATCAGAAATTCTGATTGACTATTTCATTTCTTACTACTCTGACTGTCTTCTGTATTTCTTTGCACTAATGGTTTGCACATACTACTAAACATTCTCCAATTCCTCTGTTTTTAAACTATGCAAAGTAAGAAGATTTGGAGAAACAGATTGGATTTAGCATTTCTAAACTATCAGTATAATCTCTTCCTTCTAGAAGCTAAACAAATAGATGAGAAACCAGCTTGCTGGCTATTTTAAAGTGAAACTGGTAATATTTAAAGAGATCCAGAGAAACAGATGGGTAAAAGGTTTTGTGAGGAAATATTTAATCAGCAGAGATTTGGCAAATTAATCTGTAAATGAATCCTTGCATGTGTGCTCTTTTCATTAGAGGAAAGCAACATCCTTACTGCCAATCATTTCCCCACATTTTCAGTGCCAAAGCGCACCTTACCACACATAGCCCCAGCAACTGTTTTAGCAACAGCCTCCTGTGCTTATAGGCCAGATAATACAACTTTTTATATTAAAAAAAACCCAAACACACAAAAAAATCCCAACCCAACAGAATTCCTATTTTGACACTATTTTTGACAGCAGATGTTCTATTTCCAGAGATTGTCAATTGGACAAATCCAGAAGTGGGATAATATGGTTCCCTAAGCAGGTATTTTGAATGTGACTTTGATATTCCAGTGAGCAATTATTTGGGGGTACAGGTTTAATCTTGCAACTGAGTGAAGTAAGCAATAAAAAGGAATCAATTCCAACTTTTCACTGACCCTGGTGTTTCCCTCAAAGCCCTCCAAACTGGTTTTCTGAAACCAGTTTTGTAACAGCCTAAATTCACACAACAGCAATACATTATGAACCCTCACCATAATGTTAGCTTTTGATTATTTATAGCTACCACTCTTTATATCACAGGAAAAGTATGCAGAGTCTTATACTCTGGAGAGCAGAGATCATAGTGTCAGGAAACTCAATACTTGCTTTGTTATGATGCAGTAGCTTCAATACATAAGCCTTCAAAAGACAAAGCGTGTAGTGTGAGAAACCTTTTAATCTATTTTAGAAGAATTATACAACTAAGAGGTAGTGATTTTACACCGGGAACACTTTTTTTCTTATTGGCTTCTAGGCACAGACATAAGTTATATGTGATTCTTAACAGAAATCTGTGCTGAAATGACTGCTTGAATCCCTAGAAAGCTTTTCTTTCCAGCCCTTACTGAACTTATAAAGTACAACAAGTGTTCCAGTAATTGTACTTGTTCCTTTCCCCTTGAGGTAACCATGTGCCACAAAGAAATTGATAAGCTCTTGCCTGAATTTTTCCAAGCATAGTAAAAGAGGCATTGTTGTGTTTATATTCATTAGAAACATTAACATAATTAATTCCATTTACCACAGCTGCCTTCCATCTACTTCACATTAAACCATAATTATCCCTGCAATCTCCCTTTAGGAAAACCTCCACTCACCATACCTTTAGCACTAAAATAATAACTAGATTTGGGGAAGTTACAACAAAATGATTCCAAAGACTCACAGATACTTAATATGTCTAAGACAGAATATTGCAACTGGATACCCAATAATAGATATGTGACCTTCGAGACCCTAGAAATGTGAAAAAACCCAGTTATTGAAATGAGTAAACATGTTGCTCCTTCCTCATGGTTTTGTCAGCTTCAAACAGCCTGTGATTAACACTCAGCAACACATTGAAATGCTTGGACTTTACAGTGGTTTCCATGCAGACGACTGCCAAAAGAACAAAAGGAAGTTCGTAATAGTTGAGGAAAGCAGATTTTTACACTGATGTGTGAGTTCACTGGAGTCCACAGGTCTCTGCTACAAACTATGCTAGAATTTACTTAATGAAATTATAGCGGATGAAGCAGGCAGCTTTAGTTCTCACAACAAACACAGTGTTGCACCAACTCTAGCCCACAATACAAGGGCAATGCATTGGCTTTTATCGTTTCTACCTGCATATCAATTTAGGAAAAAAGTATTTCATGTTGGTTTATATCACAAAGCTAATAAAGAATTGTATACCCTATGACAACCTGTAGATTTTATTTTTCATGTTACAATGCCGATAGAAATGAGCTTTAAGGTGTTAAATGTTGGCTGTTCTACAGAGCATAATGCTGTCATTATTCAAGTCAAGTTTTCTTGTGACTTTTGAATGCTTCATTGTGCCAGCTGCAACCACTACTTGTGAGGGCTACATGAAGAAGGAGCTTATATTAGAAGTCCAGTTTACAGAGCACTGTAAGGGGTTCTGATAAAAAATGCACATTCTTTCTCAGACTTCTAGCTCTTCAGGGAGGACACCTTTTCTGCCCCTAAAGAATATAATGTAATTATTAAACCTCTTATTAGAATCCATCTACACTACTATAAAATTGGTATGTGGTATACTCCAAGCCTGGTATGACTTTAAATACATTCATTTTACTTTTTACTCCCAACTTTAAAGAAAAACTTCTGTGCCGAAAATGGTAAACACTGAAATGTCTTGCTATACACTTCAAATAAAAAAGAAGAAAAAGAAAGAAAAATATTGTTTCTCCAATTGTCAGTACAAGTGCTGTAGTTTCCCCCAAAAATGATGCCTTATCTCCGCTACAAATGTAAATGCATGTTAGTGGCGAAGAACAACTACCACCTATGCACGTGGCACATGAAGGTTACCAGAGATGCCTCAAACTTGCTGCCGGTTTATCTT
Source organism: Galbula dea (assembly GCA_013399015.1). Taxonomy (NCBI): domain Eukaryota; kingdom Metazoa; phylum Chordata; class Aves; order Piciformes; family Galbulidae; genus Galbula; species Galbula dea. Next base: position 881,362 of record VWZX01008606.1, on the reverse strand, counting down.
CACGCCTTTCAGAGAAAGGGAAATACGTAGACAGATCCTCAGCTTGTACGAACTGTCAAATGAACAGGAGTGAATGATCACAGAATCATTCATGTCAGCCTTTATTCCTGTCCCTCTAGGGCCCTTATACCTAGCTTTTTTATTATTAAATTGTGATTGCTTTATAAAGTTGAAGTCTATTCTATTAAGTATTATTGTTTTTTTAAATTATTATATCTGCAACTCCCAGATACAGTCCCCAAAATAACAAAGCAGTTTCAAATGGGCGTAAAAATAAACAGTGCTTAATCCAGTTTGAGTTCATTTGCAGTTTACACATTCTGGAATAATCTGTTCTTAGCTCTTCTAGAGTATTCTTATTAGATGAAAGCAGGAAACTTTAAAATATTGGTGTATTTACTTTAAAATCCAAGAGCCTAAGCAGCTATGAATCAGACTTCTCCACACTGTGTCCAGCTAAGGGCTAATCATTTATATGCTAACCTCAGTTTGACTTGCTGTACTGACAGCAATGTGGAAATAAATGATTTATGTATAAAGAAAGTTTCATCCTTTAGAAACACCACTCTATAAGATGCAAAATAAAAGGCTCTTTCCCACTACATTTTCCCCTTTCTCTGGATTGGACTTTTCTGGCCACCGGCTGTCGACCCACAAAGATCTTAAAGGACTGTGTCAGCCTAAATCTTAATGCAAGTTGAAAAGAGAAAATGGGATCTCTTTATGCTGGCTTCTGCAAAAGGCTAAATTTCACCCAGAATGAAAATCAGGTTTTTTGTATGACTCAGTGTGTTTCAAGCTATTACCTAATAATTTCTACCGCTGTCAGGAAGATTATGGAACAAACAGATTTTGTCAGGGGATAGCCTAAATGATTTCTTGAGGCCCGTTCCAACCCTATTTTTCTACATTCCTATAATTTTTGAAAGATGCTAAAATTTTCACACTGGAATTTTTAGCTGGAATCTGAACCAGACTATCGCTTCACTACTCTGAATGGCAAAAGTGGAGCCTGAACGCCAGAGCATCAAAGCTGAACTTTAAACTCCATGACATACAACAGAGGAAATGTTCTATCCAACTCTCCTGCGTCCAAGATGGAATTCTTAAAAATCCTGGCATTCTCTCCTTTTTCAGACAATCCTGTTAATACTAGGAAACCACAAAGCCCAAAGAACCACACAGTAATATGACTAGTAGTATATTTTGCACATTGCACAGTGAGTAAAGAAAACAGAACATAGTAAAAACAATGTTCTAGTATGTGTGTTCTTAGGCACAGAGAGAGGAGAGGGAACTGAAATCCATGGATTCCGGGGGTAACTTTGGGCAAATCACTCAATTTAGCTCTAAAATGCTAATTTTATTAATTTTTAGTGCTTCTGTGCTCTTAGTCAACTTGCTTTCCTCCTTCATGTTCTAAATCTGTATCAAAGCAACTTTCACACCCTCTACGCCTTGATCTTTCATGGAACCACAGCAGAGTATCACTGCCTATTCTTTCAGGACAGCACTGTCCAGAGACATTTAAACTCCAAAGCTGGAGGTATAATAGATATCTGCATTTGAAAAACTGTGCTAATTAGTCCTATTCTGGTGCTATAACAACACAATTGTATCATTTTCAGGGCACCAGCTAGTATTTCTAGTGGCTTTATACTGCATATTTCCAGAAAACAATTTAGTAGAACTATTTGGGGATTTCATGATTGTTCTCCACTGGGTAATGTAAACAGATACTTTATAGTCTAGTTCTCGATCAAACATGGAACTAGAGGTCTCCACTGAAATGCAACTGCAATAAACATTCAATAAAAATATTGAAGCACTCAGATAAATAAATTGTTGGGAGTGAAGAGAGATACCCCAGAATGAGAAAACTCTGTTTATCTAACTTCTGTCTCAGAATCTGGAAAAAAGAGGTGATGTTTTCATTCCAGGCTTCTGGTTTAACTCTAGACAAAAAAAGAATGCAGCAAAGTTTCTAAAGTTGAGCAAATCTAGGAAATAGCAAGTCTAGAAAATGCAACATTTTGATCAAACTAAGCTGCCTCTAACCATTGCCAAATCCATGTGAATTTTTAAAAAAATCTAAGAGAGAAAATGCTTTTGAAAGAAGGGGCTGAGACTTCATACTAATCCATATGCCTCTAGTATAAGGTATAACATCCTTCTCTGTTTTCCAAGACTTCATAATGCAATATTAACACTGTAGGGTTATAACAGATCGATACAGCTCTGCTGGGATCAATTACACTGTGTAAACACACTGAAATACATCAAAACTGCCTTGGACTTGAAGACGCAATTGTCTGTAGTGCAGACAGCTCTAATAAGTAAAGCAGCCCATCCTGACAGACATACTCAGTGATTCTAAACCACAGTTATTCTTCTGTTTTATCATTAAATGCATAAAGATTTTTTTTATAAATCTGTTGCAATACAAAATATTTCTCCCCAGATGGGGAAACTGTATAGTCAGAACATCTCACTGCTTTTAGAAAGAAGATAATTATGAATAATATGATGGGAACTTGCAGAACATACTGCATCAATCAAGTTCTGCATGAGTAATTATCAGAATATTTTATAACATTATTAGTTTTGTCTGCAGAGCATGTCTCATTTCTCAAATAAAAGACTTTTTCCCCAAAAGACATCAGTCGTCAGATAAGTTCTTGGTAAATTGCTATGACTCTGCTGAGAACATCTGAGTAGTAGAAACATTTGTTTTTTTGACTATGATTTGGATGTTGAGGTCACAGGAGGTATTGTCTGCAAGCTGACTATTTTCTTTCTGTGGCAATTGTTGTTTTGAAAGGCTTTACAAATGTGTACAAGTAGTTAGATGTAGGAAGGCTTATGTCAGTAAGCATTAAAATTCCTTTTCCTTCCAGTGGGAAGCCAGCTCATTTCTTTATCGCTACTTGAATGAGAATCTATCCATTTCTTGAGGCTATTCAGATTTCAAGTTATTTTTATTTAATGGAAGTATCATAAAGAAAGGAATTAATTTCTCTGCAGAAGTCAACCAGTTGATAATAGCTTTACTGTTATAAAAAATAAGGTTAATTATAAGTAAGGTTTACTTTCAAAAGGCACAAATAGGAAATACGAGACAAAGAACTACTTTGTTACAGACCACATAAACGTTAAGTAGATTCAAAAATTATTACAGAGGTTTGTGTAAGCAATGATCCCTCAAGCACTTCATAATAATAGTGAGAAGAGCAAGATAAACTTGAAGGAGAGGCCCAAAGTTGCACAGGTAAGACATATAGAGGAAAATGGATGCAAAACCAAAACAGGGAAGAGTGGACTAGAAAGGAGATATGGAACTAATTATTTAAACTGATGAAAGGCCAGTTCAGCTGTCTGCCTTTCTTAGGTATGCTTAAGTTGTAGGATTACTAGTGCAATGTTTTAAAATAAAACAAAAGTGCTCTCCTGAATGCAATCAGGCTCCATAATTCATAATGCCCTTCAATTGCTCTCACTTGGAAAAATGGAATCAATAAATGCTGTAAATATTATACCATTTAGATGCCTCTGTTATTTTTCTTTTGCTCTGTATATTGTTGATTATCTTACACCAAAGTAAACTATTTTACTCAAACATTTAGACACCAATTAAAGACAAAAATCTTATAAATGTTCAGTTTTCAGATTTTCCATGTCACAGCTGGGCAGTAAAATTACATATGGAGGAAAATGCATTTTTACTTCTGCAAGTCACATCGTCTGCCCTGCTGTATCTGAGCATGAACAGTAAAATATGCCAGTCTGGTTTATTCCTTGGTCTAAGGAAAGCCCTTCTATTTTTTCGTCTCCATGGAAATTCAGGTTGTTTTGAATGACAAGGTTGTTACACCATTTCCAGCTTGAAGTGTAGAAAAGGAAATAAAATTTGAAAATAGAAAATGCCTGTGCTGAGTAGATTAAATACTTCTTATTTACAAAAAATAATATTTTCCCTATCCTCACTTACAGTTGCTCTGGTTCTACTGGTAAATTACTCTATATGAATTTTAGATATTAGTTTTGTAGGTAAACATACAGAGAGAATTAATTACATCAAGAAATCCATCTACTTTATATGGAAAAACTTACCTAGGGTTTGAATAAAACCTACCAACACACTCAGGGGGAAAGGCTTTCATCTTCTTAGAACTACTTAGTTTTCAAGTACTGGTAAGCAGTAAACCAATACTAATTTCACAAATTACACTAGGAAGTGAAGAAGAAGGCCACAGAGTCCTGTTTCCAAAGGAGTACTAGCACTACCATAGTAGTCCTAAGTCACTGTCACTCACACTCAGGGACTAGTTACTGATGTTGTACAAAATGGAACAGCAGCAGCAGAGAAAGTATAGAAGACTTAGACCAGAATTCAGTACAGTTTGACGGTTAGGACATTAAATCAGAAGGTGGTCACAAATCTCTTAGACTAACCAATTTATAGAAATCTATTGTCAACCTCCTAATATGAAGAAACCACTTCACACAGCACAGTTTAAAGTATGTACAATTGTGTCCTTGGAACATGCAATCCTTTCAATTTCAGTACATCCTGAAGCAGATGGAAGGTCTCTTGATGAGACTTTTCCTTCCTCTGCGTAGGAGTCTCTCACATCAAAATAGAGTTGCTTCTTTCCTGTCACTCATTGTTCCAGTCCTGCAGGGTTAGGAGATCATTTTGCCTAGCAGGGCATCGCTTTAATTAAAGATATCCTTTGAGGAGATAGCTCTACAGTGTCTTCACAAGAGCTAGACAGGGTGGAGTTTAATCAGGTGTGGCTGATTTTAAAGAAGCATTTCCCCTTCAGCACAGCACTATGGCATGTAAAATGGATGTATTTCAAGCTATTGCAGCTTTTGTAGACATGAGATTAATAAAACTACTGACTTGGAAAGGTTTATTTTGCTGATATTCATATAAACATCTACATTAAGTAATATCCTTTGACAGGAGGAACCTATGGCTTGCACTTAAAAGACCTCAATTTAAATAAAGATAAAAACTAGAACCAGAGATCTAGTAACAACTCTATAGATGCTAGAAATGATTTTTTAAGTACTTTGCCTTTAATATTTGCACCTAAGCTTTCATTCCACAATTTCATAACTATGTCTGTTTCCTATAAATAATTAACACATCTCCTTTTGAATTATTTAACATTAAATGGAAGGTAGATTCTGTTCATTCACTGGTTTACACTTTTCTGAATTTAAGTGGCTAGCTTAAGAAACAGATGTCTCAGCTGCAGAAACAGGTCAAACAGAACTTCAACATGTACTGCAAGAGACTGATTTTTGTGGTGACTTTACTGGAGCTTCTCTGATTTGCTGATCAAATTCATAATACTGATACACTTCCATATTTAAAAGCTTTCTTTTGTTGTTGTGTGATGCAGAATCAGAAATTATTCATGGATTACTCAAAAGATTTCTCACGTTCCAAGAAATCTACTTTTGAATTTTGTGCCTGTATAAACAAAAACCCAAACCAAATGAAAAGTCAGATAACTTTGGTTGCGGTTGCAAGTATTTTACAAAGCTGCATTATTTTATTAGAAATAGCTTGTGTAGCTTAACATCTTAGTTGTGCAAAAATAAATAGTACAGCCCATTTTTTGTGTTATGGTTTACCAAAAAAGTGACTTGAAAGTGCTGAAGTTTTGCTTAACAACTTAACTGTGTGTCTTTAATAGGGTCTGCTAGCCTTATAATATAGGTTCCTCAGGACAAAACCTGTCTTGAAAAAGAAACATATTCTTGTCTTTTATTGAAAGTGCTTAGCTGCCATGTAAAGAATCTGCACAGGATTTAATGTTTAAAATAACGACATCTAATATTTGACACAGTGAAATACTCTGAAAAAGACATTTGAAAAGCAGGATGCTCTTATAGAAACTGTAGCTATTATCAAGATAAAATGATCTGATTCCATGGGCTGCTAGGCATAATCTTTAATGTAAAGAAAGAAAGTGGAGAACTTAGTGGTGAAAAAGCAAAATGCAGATGGCTGTTATTTAGGTCAAAAATAATTTTTCATTTATTGGCTTTCACAAACAGTATAAACCCATATAGCTAAAAAAGACTATGTAGTTCAGTATGAGTGACATTTAAAATTGGCTGTGGTGGGTTAAATATATAATCCTGATAGCCTTAGTGACGGCTTTGCATGTCTAGCTTTGATGTTAAAACACAACTGTGCCTCAAAAAAGCTAGAGGTGAATATGGGGAAACTATCAGGCATCAGTGCTACCAGAACAAATCATTTCAATAGCCAACACAAACACACTGAAAAAATAATGGCCATAAAGCACACAGAGAGCACTACTTGAGCAAGACTGTGAACTCTTCTATATGCAATTATTTCACATATAGCTGCAGGTATTTTCTTCGGATCAGCTGAGAGTCAGTTCTCAGTGTACTCCTGTTTGTGCTTCAGTCATTTCAGAAACACCAATTTTTCTTTCTCCCAGGAGAGTGCAAAGAAAAAGCCTCTATTGTCTCAGTCACAAAAGTAAATCACATCGTTGCTATGGGTCCTTATCAATGCCATGATGAAAACGAAAGCAAAATGAGGATTTTTACACAATAATGAGAACACACACACAATGTTCTCACAGAAACTGGCATTCTGGACACCTGACTGAAAAGAGATGTATGGAGGAGAGACTGAAGAAGAGCCCCATTCTGAACCAGTCAGCCATGCAGGACCAAATTCTTGGAACTATAAAACTTGCCATGTACCCAGAGGCTACCAAGGGGTTTTGTAGACTCAAACACTTCAAAGAGTGGCATTCACAGAACTGCACTCCAAATGCACTCGTTTCAGAATTCTCCAAAAGAACAGACCCAGAAAATCTCTTTATTATGCTTCTAACTTACTTTGCAAATTGCATTTTACTGGAGAATGGTTCCAAACCATGGAGGATCAATGGTGCCATTTTCAATATTTAATTTAGAAAAAAAAACAGCTCCAGAAAACAGAATTGAAAGATAAGCATGATGATCTGTAACCATGACTTTGCTATATGGTATTGTGCATTTGGTACAAAAATCATAATGTTGCTTAATAAACTGCAGGCCAAAAACCACTACAAAGATTTCCAGTATTAACATTAGACAAAATCTTTTAATTTCAAATTGCAACAGAATTATTTAAACACTCCAGATGTGCACACGTCTGCAGGAAAGAAAAGAGGGGCAAACACAACCTATGCCCTTTTTTTGATCCTGGAATACCACAATAAAAATGGACATTAAGAAAACAGTGCATGTGTCTGAATTATTTCAAAATGTAATTGACCAAGCTTGACTCTCATGGGGATATATTTTCAAATGCCTTTGAAATATAAGCCAAAGGCTTTAGTAGATACTGTTAAAAACAACCAACAGCTAATGAGAACAATATTTTCGTTCCATTCATAAAGCTCCTCAAACTCATAAATTAGAATAGAGGAATAAATTATTCCTTATGTATTAAGAGAATCTATAGTTGTTAATTACTGAAAGCTTTACACAATAAGCACTATTTTAACAGAAATTATTAGCTTCCTGTAACTTTGTATTTTCTCTCTAGTTTAAGAGAAGATACTAAGGAGGCTGAAGAGAGTATAGAGACACTATTAAGTTAATTAACTCCTACATATATACTCTTCTTTAAGATACTACAGAGATGCTTTTTACAGGACATATTAGAGAATTAAAATGTCACTTTGGGGCATTTAGTGATATTAATGTGTGAACTTTACATTGATAGAGAACAATTAAAGCAAATTAACCAACATAATTATACAATTATTTCATATAACTGATATAATTATTTATAGGTATGGTTCACTAATCAAAAAACTTGAAATATTAACAGCTATATTGTCAAGAAGGAAAAAATCCACCTGAAGCAGCGCCTTTGAGCTACATTCACCAAACTTACATCACACACTATATTTGATTCAGGGGGAGAAGATCTCCATTGGTCCTGATAAATGCAATATTTGAAACAGGATAGACACTTTCTGCACTTTTCTAAAGCAAAAAAATTATTTTCAGAAGCCAGCCCTTTCTCAGACCATTACTGGCTCGTGGCACATCTAGCTGCAGTTAAAGGCAAAAGGTGAGTACTCTGGAGCATTTATGCTCCAAGCGTGCAACCAGAGTCCTACGCAAGTCATGAACAACCTGCTCAAGACTCTGGACAGCCTTCAGAGTAAACGCTGAGTACAGTCCTCAGCCAGCAACAGCAAAGAAGTATGAGGGGAAGAAGACAGAATGTGTACAGGTCACTGCACAAGCCCATGCATAATAAGTACTTTTTACCCCAAAATTTGTAACTCAACACAAGTCACTGTGCTGATGCTCTTGTTTTCTCTGCCTTACACACTCTTCTCATGCCCTTACGCACTCATTTCATGCAAAATAATGCTTTAATAAGGGGTGTGTGTGTGGTTCCATCATTCTGAACCACTAACTAAGATAAATCACTGATTACCTTCAAAGATGTTTGAGACTATGCAAGATGTGCATCGAAAAACCTTGGATTATCTTATCAGCCCTTTTCAACATTTCTACTTCAATATTCTGAGTACCAATACAGAAAAAGCCACTCCTCTAGGGAAAACTAAGAGCAGGCAAGTGTAATATCAACATTTCTGTTCTGCCTGGACTGCTGACAGACACAAGTGGCTTTCCTGCAGCAGGGATACTACATTTCCTTGTATCCACTGAAGATAACATGCTAGCTACAAAACCTAACTGTGTGTGGGAGATCTAATGTTCATTACATACAACAGTCCTAATTTAGGGAAGTATATATTTACCCCATAAAAAAAATCTGAAATCACTTCCCTGCCTTGTAGAAGTAGCTAGCTCTGAGGAAAATTCATACAAGCCAGGGGAAAAGAATTCCATTATATGCATCCCATATCAACTAGCTGAACCACTGTTTGGCTGATTGTGAGGCAGCTTTTAAGCTGCTGCAGTAGCTCTTGAACAAGAATAATGAGTGGATGTTTGCAGGGGTTTTCTTGTTTGTTTGGTTGTTTGGTTGTTTTTTTCCCTTACTACAGGATATTGGTGTATTCTTATGACATTTGCATTCCCTTTGTGGACTGTTCTTGCTGTTAGTTAGTGCTCTAATGAAGAACACATTACAGTGAAGAGCTGCTAGCAATCAATGTATTACAGATTTATGTACCTCCTATTTAATTCTAATGTGGTATTATGAAGAAAAGGATTAATGAAAAAAATTGTTTAGAACTTAATGTTTTGCAGTTGTGTATAAAAATTAATTTTAACAAAAAGATGCACATGTAGAAAAATAGCAGTTTGGATATTACTTTATGTTCATATGTTGATAATTAATAGCCTGTTCTTAAATCAGCTTTAAGTTCTCTGAACCTCTTAGTAAGTATAATGCAATAACTTTATGTGGAAGACGCCCAAATTCATGTGGTCCAACTGACTTCCATCCAGATTTCTGACTTTTCCCCAGGGAACATCAGGAACAGCTGCTTAAGTGATGAAAGCTCTTCCAAGAGTCAAAAGCCTCCTCCTGTGTCTGTTACCTAACACAAACAGTTGCTGCCAGCTGCAGTTGGTGGAGGCAGAAGACAAGTCACTGAAAGAAGCAGGTGGTGGTGTAAGGGTGAGATGTTGAGTTCTCCTTCAGAAAAATACATGAAAGAAAGGAAAACGTGCCCCACAGAGATGGGAGCAACACCTAGATTTGCCTTTCACTGTGTGAGACTTAAGCACCTTTGTCTATAAATGATTGCAGGGCTTGGTCATATGAATGTTTACTCTGGAAAGACCTTCAGAGTGTCTCTCATGGCTGCATCCCAGATGCCAGTTTCACATGAAGTATTATGCCAGTAATTGCAGTCCTCTTATCAAAAAGTGAACAATACTAGTGAGGGGACAAACCTAAAAATATTATTATGTAATACTCTTTATTCCATGTTTCCAAGAAAGGGATTAAACTGAATCTAATAATCATTTATACGTATGGCTCTCATCTGTTACATAATTTATTTAAAATTCACAGCAAGTTTTCTATCTTAAGAGAGACTGTTATTGATCTTTGCTTAAATACACATTGTGGGCAAAATGGGGACCTTTTAACACCCATAAATTGTAACCGAAGTAATTAATATTCACTTGCCTTAGACCGAAATGTCAGTATTTAAATAGAGTAACTGTAACAGTATCTAAGGATTTTCTAATATTATAATAGCCTAAACGTAAAAAAAAATTTATACAAATACATGATCAATGTGATCACCAAACAGGCAAAGACAGGTGAGTGAGTACATGTGACAGGCATTCAACTACGCAAAACTGTCAGACAAGATAAGCATAACAATCTCCTTACTACACAAGAAGGATGACCAGAAGAGCCAAAAACAAGATAAGCAGCACTGTGGCACCCTTTTGGAGGGAGAGTGGGCAACAGCACAAGATCCTCATGAACAGTCAACGAAAATCAGAGAAGAAAGAAGTGATCACCTTGACCTCATAGACCAAAACCCACCAAGGATTTCATCATCAGTCCAAACTACGGAGCATCGGGTCTGTAACATTGTATGCTCAGTGCTAATAAAAGTGCTATGAACCAAGGAATTCTGTATGATTAATGAAGTGTAAGAGCCAAATATTATCGATAAGTGTGTTGCTCATGAATTTTAGTAAGGTTAATCTTCTAAATACTCATTGCAGCAATCCGTAATTCCCTGTTCTCTATCCACATATATTCATCTGCAACAGCATTACAGAAAGATGCATTAGGTAAGATTAAAGAATACATTTGGCTAGTCTCCAGTAAATCACTTAAGTGCACGTCAAGTTGTAAATAACATGACTAGTTCTGATAAATCCAAAAGAATTACTTATTTTAGCAGGTCCAGTATTAGGAAGTTTTCCTTATCATGAGAAGTTTTGATGTCAGATCTTAAATCCTAACTTTTGATGTTTTGAATAATCAAAAAACCCACTAGAAACACAAAATAAGTGACAGAGCAAAACTCCACCATGGACCCACCTTTCCATCAGTGAGAATGAATTAACTGTACCCAATAGAGAAAGCAGCTCTAGGCCTATTAATTTTATTATCCTGGATATCTCATGCTGCCATGATCCGTGACAATTTACTTTGGAATCTCACAAGTCTCATAAATGTAGAAGATTTATTCAAAATAACAATATAACAACCAAGGAACCCATTCCACAAGTTAGAAGCAAGCTTCCTGCCCAATCCCTTCAGAATACTTTTACAGCTTTGATTATCTCTTCTGACTTAACTTCTGGAATAGTGTCTGGTTCTAAGCAGGGCCATCATGAACCCGTCTGAAGACAAGGTAAGCCATGAATAGGCTAGAGCAAAACTTATGGCAGTAACAGAGAGAAAAACTCCAAGCTCTAGCCAGTCCAGTCTGCACAGGTCATAGTCCTCTTCAGAACTGGGAAGAAAAGTAAGGAGAGTGAAGACTACAGCCAGCTGCATGTATTTCCTTTCGTAGTTGTCAGGTCTGTTCTCTAGGTAAACTCAAAACAGGCAGAGTTGGGGGACAAGGGCTGAAGAGGCATGAACAGAGCCACAAACTACAGCCTTAAATACTTCTCAGTCTACAGTAGCTGCAAAATATCAACATGATAACGGCATGACTTTGCAAGAAAGCTGAAACAGTAGCTGTGTTCTAAGAATTCAAGGCAGAGAAAA